>OV725077.1:54852260-55452260 GCA_928085145.1 Nezara viridula
GAGAATAAATCTTCTATGCCAGTATTGAATATTTTCCGAATCCTTCTTTTCACTAGTTTCTCTGTTAGGGTATGTTTATTCTATTTATATCATCCTTGCCCCTTTTTCCTATTAAAGAGTTTCATTATTCTTTCTAGGAAGCTCTCTATTGTTTTTTTTTACCAGGGTACATTCCTTTTTTTCGTTACTCTTCGTTAAGGGAGAAGGGGAGAGCATCGATTCTCAAAGAATGTATGGACAACATTATGTAAAAATTTGCTGCGTCTTCCAGAGAAGATTTTTAATGGATATTATCAACCAATGGCATGAGAGGATAGTACCATGATTCCTCATAAACTTTCAGATTCATAAGCAGAAGAAAATACTTGTGTCGTTTCATAAAAACTCGAAAAAAATGTTATTACATTATTTACAGCTTGAATCATGTAACGGAGATCGTCTCTAGGAAGAGATAATGATTTTATCATTTTTTGTTTTGTTTAAGTGAAGTCAGTGATGTCAACTTTTGTTCTTCCAAAGAATTGGCCATGATTTTTATTTTAAATGCATTTATTATATTTTGATATGTATATGTATATGTTATGTTGTGGTCAGATTTGGCTAGTTTTAGATATTTCCTTTGAATTTTATTTGTTAATACAGCCAGTCAAGTTCCTGATAGATAGATGTGGAATTCAAGATAAACTGAAACATACATATTTCTTATGCTTTATTCCTTATTTATTATCAACATTCCAGAATCTTAAGATTTAGGATTTACATAACTATTATTCTTTCATCGGTTTTTGGGTTAAAAATTCAGCCTACTTAAAATAATTTAATATATAAGGAAAGAATTTTAATCATATCAAATTATATATGCGCGTTTTACCATAGATTTTTATTTTTTTAATTTGCCTTAAGTTTAAGAAAATCTTTTTGATAACCATTTAAAATATAATTCAATTTCCTAGTGAAAAAACATTCATCTTAATTGGGTCAATATTAGTAACTATATCTACTACGTACTTAAATTGAATCCGTATTTTTAAAAATATTTTGCACTGTGTCGATGGGAAACCGTTTAATTTTCTAGTTTTTCCAATCGAACTTCTCTCTCAATTATTTGGGTGCTTATTTGATTAAATTGTATACATAATCAAACTTGTGCCCCATTCATAGAGCCATGTCCTGAAATAAAATAAAGCCATATCATGAGGTATAAATGAATGTGATCTAGGTATACTCAGTGACTGGATCTCATTAGAAATGTGGTTCCGCACACCTTGATAAAGCAAAGGGATATAACTTGTCGCGTCAAATTGCTTGCTTTAATGGTTATACTCAGCAGTTCTGTGACCTTATGTCAGTAAAACAGTTTCGTTAGGCATTATCTTTATTATGTAAAGCTCAGTAATTATTTTGCTCTTGAATGTCGGAGAGTTTCTGTATGTTACAACTAGAAATATATATATTTATTTCTTTTGTTGGGGGGTTGGAAAAATAAATAATCGAGTACAAAGTACAAGGACAAACCCTTAGTGCTTAATACAGACATCCGGTTGTCAAATGGTGGGTAACATTTTTAAAATAAGACAAAAGAGTCTACATGAGTAAATATTATAGCCGAAATATCAAGTACAACTTTTAAATAACAAACTTGTATCAACGGTTATTTTATATTTAATTTAACTTAATTTTTTTTTAGAAATTGAAATAAATTTTTAGCGAGGATAGTTCTGATGATGGGAAAAAAATTCTAAAACGTCAACTATGATAAAAATGTAACAAACACATTTTTTTTTTATTTATTGAAGTTTTTATTGCCAACCTCTGCAGAAATATTATGTTGCTTAACCAATCGCTATAATTTAATTTAAGATTTTGCTTCATCCCTTAAAAAAATATCTTGATTTCGATTGCATTCAAAAGTAGTTCATCCATAAACAATTATTTAAGGAAAAATGTATTAATTGTAATTAATATATTTTTCCTTTTGCCGATAAAGACAATTTGATATAGAGGGTGGTTAGGGGTGAGCGACTGATTCATAGAGTAATAATAATAAAAAAATATGTTTCATTTATTTAAGGTTGTTGGATAATTACAAATAATCAATATTTCACACATGTATTTGCATTGCAGTTATCGAAGTCTCATTTTAATATGTTTTGTTCAGACATACCACTATTAATGTTTCAGCATTTTCGGCTTTGTCTTCGAAGGACGATAGTTTCACACATTCTTGTGTAATATATTTTTTAAATGAGATCTAAAAAATTTGAATACGTTAAATTAGTGCATGTTAATTGTATCCTTTTACTTTGTGTAGTTTTGAACCAGCCACACGAACAATAATCCAATACTATAAGGTCTCGAGAACTTTGAGGCCATCCAATTGAACCACCGCGACCGACCTAACGATCTGTATAAACATAAAGAAAAATATTTAGTTTCAGAAAAAAAAAAATTATTCAATTTAAGACCTTGTTAGTTTTTCAAGACCATAGACTCAAGGCAGGAAGCACATTTTGATAAATGGGAAGGGTTTTGGATCTCTGGAGGATAGTGTTGGGCACCATGGAGGGGCCGTGAGTCCCACAGAGCATGATGGATCCAAGAAGATTTGAACTTTTCCATGTTTATGTAATTTTAAACATTAGTGGAATATACTGACGTACTTAAGGTGGCTTACACTTTTATCCACACACCTGATCAAACTTCGAATATTCAATATCTACAACAATCCACTACCTGACGGGTGGCACATTGGTGGCGCCTTCAGGACTCTTGCTGGCCCATTCGGCAAGACTGGAACTCTCCCAGACCACATCCCGATTCCTGATTTAAGTAAATGGGGGAAGGGTCAGTAGACCTACACCCGGTTGGTGTGAGTTGCCTCCAGTAGAATGACGGGCCTCACATACCAGGGGAGAAGGATCTCGGGCAGCAAGGCTTTCCCTGGTGGTCAGCCACCCAAATCGGGCGGTCATCCATCCAAGTACTAACCACGCTCGGCGTTGCTTAACCTGGTTACCTCTTGCAAGCGCCTTAGCCCGCACGACTACCCCGGCCCCACTCATATATATATATTATGAGCTTATATATATATATACCAACAAGCGTTGATGGCTTGACAGTTTGGCGTCGTACTATTTCCCAAATAAACAAAGAAAGAAACCAAATTTGAAAACTATCATAAACTCGATTTTTTTTTTTAAAACGGAATTCCTAGAATCTTTAAACTACTTATTTATATTTTTACCTCGAATATTGAAAATCTCTCTTAGCATTTAAGAAACTGTTAACAGAGACAAACTAGCAGAGGAATGACTGTAATAAAATTCTTCTGTCAACTATGCCACATTCAAGAAAATAATGTGCTTAATATTATTCAGTGTATGTTTTATCTAGTAAAATCGGATTTATTAAATATACAATGAATATTAAACCACTTTTTCATTTTATATAAACAACATCTAGATCCAATAAAATCATGATCCCGATTGTTTCTTTAAATTCTGCATGTATATAAGTAATGTGTTTCAGAATATTATATATTTTTTAATTGATTACATATTTAAGGGTTTCAAGTGTCAAAATTGGTTGAACAAATTTTCTTTTTTTTTTTCTACCACATTGCATATCATCTGATAGTTTGGTTTAAAATGTTTCTTTTGTTTATAATTAGATACTTACATTACTTCAGCAACTTCTATTGTGAATTCGCGATTATTTTATTTTTTCTTTAAAACTTGTTGAAATTCATCGATTATAAAAATAGGTTTGTATTGTAATCGGTGAATATAACTAAAGTAACAAAAATCATTAAATCGGAAAATGAAGGTACGATACTTATTATTCGTTGGGTAATTTTACTCTATATCTATTTAAAAATATATCTTTATACAGAAGTCAATTGTAGGACCGGCAAATAAGATAACTAATCAACGAGGTGAAATGGAACCGCTTTGATAGGAGCTCCAACTGTCACCATTGAAAGTTGGCAAGTACTCCGGAGGAAGTGCTGGTAGTTACCACGGCAAGGGCTTCTGAGTCGAGTACTGGGCGAAAAGTTGCAAGGAGCTGGGGCTATATCCCTCTCCTCCCCACAACGGCTCCATTCCCTGTCTCCCTTATTGCAAAATACTGCTGATACCAGTGATAGCGCCTCTCCTATTCTTATCTGCTTCCCCTCAGCTCCTTTCTTCATGTAGGCCTTCTTAGTGAATAGTGTATACTAGTGAGTACCAGACTTTTTTTTTTACTAAGAGTTCAACTTCAAACACTCACTAAGTGGAGTAGCTGATCCGGGTTTCATTATAACTACCGTTTCATTATTACTTTATGTCCTAAATATTCGAAAGACAATAATTTTTAACATTTTTTTTTTTTGTAATAAAAAGGGTATTTGTAAATTCATATTTATTACAATACATCCTAGGTCATACTGTTTATTGACCTACTGTTGATTTTTGTGTATATCGCTTGAACTCTAAAATCTATAAAGTAACCTGTTCAGATATCATAGATATGTACTTAAATATATTATATTATTCCGTACGTATCTTCTACCCCAAAATACCTGTAGACTCCTAGTTTCCTCTCTCATCTTTCCCCACTTTGACTAAAGTTGTGTGGTGTACGATGGCCTCTCGGTGGAACTCCGTGATAGACTCAAAAGACTTATGAATAGCTTTATAAGATTTGTAATCGGAACCCTGAGACGCTCCCGTGTCTCCCACCACTACACTGAGTTGGGGTGGCTCTTCCCTTCCTTAAGAAGACAATATTTCCTAGGCACTTTCCTTTATCAAATCATTACCGATCATCGTCCTTCTTATGCCTACAACCTTCTCCGATTTAAGTCCTCAATACATCCCCTCACTACAAGATCTCGACCCTCTGACCTATACATCCCTTCTCATAGATCTGCCTCATTCCAAAACTCCTTTATAGCCCGCTCTGTCAACTTTTGACATTCCCTCCCGATCAAAATTCGACATGCCCCTTCCCTATACACATTCAGAAACCTCCTATTCCAATTCCTGTTCCAAAAACAGTTAGATACCAGCTAACTATTAATACTATATATGTATTGTGTAGCAATCATATAATCATAATACATGGTAAGAGATGCATGTACTACATTTCCTATTATCGACGTAGGAATTACAATACAGACATTTTTTTTTTTTATTCAATTATAATTAACTGTTCATTTATATATATATATATTCAAGTAAAGTTTTTTTTTTATGAAATGGACTCATTTTATCTCTTTTTCGTTCTTCATTTCTCAAAGTGTATGTATGTTGTTCAACCCTTATATATAGTTTTGTTCATAGATCAAATGATTCGTTCATAGTTTTAATTGTTTTGTTCATAGTTTTAAATGCTCTGTACATAGTTTTATCTGTATTGTATATAGTTTGTGCACCTACGGTTTTCTTTACTTTTTATTTTATCTTTTGAATTTTATTTTTTGTTTCAAACTTTTAGGCCAGTAATATTCTATTATTTTGTACAATATTGTTATTCTAAAGGGACTTAGTCCCAGCATAAAGTTTTTTTTTCTATCTATCTATCTATCTATAAAGTAACTTGTTCAGATATCATAGATATGTACTTACATATATTATATACGGTTATTACTTAGGACTAGGGAGTCGAATGTGACGTTAACCTGCTCCTGAACTCTTCTGAGATTAATATATATAAACAACACCTATTTATTTCTTATTGTTTTACATAGTTGTAATTTAACTTTTGGAATTTATTTAATAATGAAATATATCTGATTTCATAAAAAGAAATGCCGAAATACTGTTACAATCGTTTTACTTACAAACTAAGTAAAAATGAAACTGACAAAGGTTCATCTCACAACATAATATTTTAAAATATTAAAAAAAATATTTTTAATTATTTTAATTTGTTATCGGATCAAATTTTCAAAGTGAAGGTATCTAGGGTTAGTTTTTAAAAAGATTTTCCTTCAAATCTTAAGCATAACACTTAGCACACAATGCGCACAATTGTATTCTCCATCCAGATTCTCAAACGTATCTCAAAACCTTAGCCATCATCTTTATGCTTTTGCACAATGCAAATTAGCCACAACCGCCCCCACAAGCCCTCACTTCCCACAGATTGAAATGGCAGTGGTCCCGAAACCTATTGTTAATGTTCTATTGTGGTTCTGATAATGAGCAACATTTACTCTCGAATCCTGGGCCTATGTGGCTCTAGTTTTCTCATTCCGTCTCCACTGGCGTTTAATAGGCTCGGAGTGAAACGCTAGGATCTCCTGAAATCTTTCTTTGCCTTCTACATTTGCTCGAAAACCTTTATTTTGTGTTTTCTTGGCTGAATGTGAATATTAAATATATGCATGGGTGGTTACCAAGATAATTTGTTTTATTTTTACAATCATGTCTTTACCTTCGTTATTTATTTCTTCTGTTATTGTTTAAATGTTTCATTTTTTTTCTTAGCCCTATGGGATGTGGTTTTGAGAACAGGAGGCTGAACAAGGGGTTTGAAAAATGACCCGTTTTGATGCACGGGGGACATTTTAAGAGAGGGATGAGGACTTGGGATTAGTTTTTATTTTTATTTCTGATTATTGTGTAAGTCTTAGTCTAGTGATGGAAATCACTATTATTCCTTAAATGTCAGGTTTTTTTTTCCAGTCAAGTGAGAGATTCTCAACGTAAGTTTGCCATCTCATTAGTTTGTCTTTTGGAGTTAGTGTTTTCAAAAGTAGGTTTGTCGAATATTTGAGATTATCGCAGAATTCGATATACCTCCGTGTAATGAAGTCGCCCACCTTCGGCATATCCGAAGGTGGTATGTAGTAGATCCGTATGTGTTTTTAGTAACGTCGCGTGCTTTGCTATTACAGTTCTGAAACTGTTAGAACTTCTATGCTATTGCGGGTGATATGTTAGGTAGTATTGATGCTACATAAAGGCAGGACGAAAAATATATTTGTAATATATTGTAAAATATATATTTCTTAAAATATATTTCTAAATCATTAATTTCAGGCGGAGGGATGAGTTTCATTTTTGGTAAAACTACTTGTGAAGGAGCTGTGTATCCACTTGGTTTTCTTCAGTATGAATGTTAATATTTGGAGAATTTCCTTTATGTTTTTTTATTTAAGTTATTCCTATATTATTATATATTTGAATATTTGGGTATGTATCATTTTTTTCCCTCTCATTCCTTCACATCCCTAGTTTTTTAATACAATATTGTTCTGCTACGTGCAATCTCCCGTTTCCTTCAGTACGCATTTTCATGGCTTCATGAGATGTCTCTAGTAAAAAAATGTTTGTTTGCATATATGTTATATCAATTTTCCCCTCCTTATCTATGAACACATCAATTTAGTTATTTATAGATTTGTATTCTATTTATCCTGTCTAATATTTCAGTATTGAAGTGGCTGCTACGTTTAGGGACGATAAGCGACTAAGTTTTGAAAAAGCGTTAGTAAAAAAATCATTATTTCTCATTGAAGGGCAAATAAATAAGTTTAAAAATATATTGTTACAAATAATAATAATAATAATAATAAATAAAATATCATTAAAAAAATCATAAAAAATCATTATTTCTCATTGAAGAGCAAATAAATAAGTTTAAAAATATATTGTTACAAATAATAATAATAATAATAATAAATAAAATATCTTTGACACAATCATATCAAAAGATAATATTTACACTTAGCCTAAGGTGCTCATCCTTAAGGAATGAGGGTGGAAGCAGTACTGGAGGAGGAATCCTAGCATCTCCTGATCAACCGCGACAATGGTATCAAAAGCAAGTGGAGGCTGAGCTGGAGGGCTTTAGCGGCGAACGCTTAGGAACTGAGTGGGTTGGGGAAGGATTCCTATTGCCTGGATTCCAATAGCCTTATTACTGATGGTCTCAGAGAAATAGTTGTAGATAAGAGCTTGAAATAAGAATTCAATTAATTTTTATTTAATAAATAAAATTTTGTTTGTTTTATTTATATTCCATTGTAATTTTTCAAGTGTGTTTATTAGTCATTTGAAAATTCACCAACTGTAAGCAGAAAAAAAAAAAAAAAAAAAAAAACGGATTTGATGTTTATGGAAGAAACAGTTTTTATGCTTATTGGTTTAAAAAAATAATACTATAACATATAATGTCTAAATATTATCTTAGTCTCTGGTGAATATTGTTTAACGAAAATTCCTACCAATGTAGCAAAGTGCTTCGGCGTGATCAGCTTCAGTAAGTGCTATCTGTAAGACAGAAGTAGCCATTGTCCACATTAAGGAATTATTAAGAGTTAGTGAGATATATTGTCCCAAATGGGGCCTTTGTGGCCTGGAGAAAAATTGTTTCCCTCCTGGAGCAGTCTGGGCCTGATAAGGGTTCATTTGTTCTTTCATTACTGCCTCTGTTTGTTAGACGCGTATTATTTCCCTTCGATAATTGCTTAATTTTCTTAATAGTGTTTAATGCCAAGCACAGATAGATGTATATTATTTATTGGCTTCGTTCGTATTTATAAATTCTATGTTGGATTACCAAAATATCAATACTAATACTTTTTCTAGATAAGCTATGCTACGCTAGAATTATTTATAGTAAACGGGTATAATTCAATTTTGAAAGAAAAATTAAAACATTTAATTTATATGTGTGCTTGTTTCTGGTGAAATTTTCTAATATTATAAAATAATAATGCAATAGTCTTACTGACAAAATAACCAATGCTTTTAAGAAATATGACTTAACAGATTTAAGGTTGAGTAGAAAATCAAAAAACAAAATTTTAAACATTTACACCAATAAAAAATACATAATAGATAAAAATGAAAAAAAAAAACTGACATTATTGTATGGACTGTAAAAAAAGCAATAGTGGAAATAAAAATAGAACATGTTACATAGGGCAAACAAAACATAATTAACAAACATAGTAATTGTAATTCTAAAATATAACAATAGTACTGAAATATCAACACATAACACCCAACAAAAACACAATTTTGATTTTAACAATACTTAAATACTTTTTTTATTTTATTATTTTAATGAAATTTACAACTGTATTACTTAGAAAATACAATAAGTAAATGTTACATTGGTGACATGACATGTACAACATGAAGAGAAATTACCCATTGGTAGAACTCAAATTAAAGTTCTATATTAGAAGATCCCGAGACCATCTTCTTTTCAGACGCCTCGGAGGGTTATCAGGGATCGAGGAGGAAGCAAGGTCTGAAACGAGAGGATTCGGATGGCTAAAATACTAATCAGTGAAAAAAATAGCTTCAAAAGAAAAGTTTTAGAATCCGTTTACATTTCCAAAAATTCAGACACAGTATTTAATTTCCAAGAAGATACAAAAGGATTAAACATCACATATGCCAATATAATCACAAAATTGAAATTTTAATTAATCAAATGTTATAATAATAACCCCTTAATAAGTGAGCATTATAAAAAAATATATAACAATGTGCAACCTCCCAACCAAATTTATAATTTAATCAGACTTTAGACTACATGCAAAAAGTATGGTTGGATAAAGTAAGGATATTTTAAAATCTAAAATAATTCATGTCTGTTGATCTTACCTTGATATTTCTGTATTTGAATAACAGTACCTAATTCTATCTAGTGGTACTGTTAATTTACAAATTAACTAGTAGGGCTAATGACAAATTAAAAAGAAATGACATAACGTAATCAGAGTTATAATTCATAGAATATTTAATTAAATATTACTAATACTATCTTCAATAGAGTGCAGAATTACATTACGTTTATCTTATAGATGGCTTGAAGATGGTTTACCGGCCAAAACTTAGCTATGTAAATTAAAATAAATATCGTGAAGAAATAAACGCACACTTATTTTATAATAATTAATTTAATGATTAAAACAACAAACTTCATATTGTATCCTTCAATTTTTGAGCCAGACAGAAGCTACAAATCTATCCGAAATTGTCTAAATCAATTTATTCTAAACGAAGATTTTGCAAAATTCGATCTCTATTATATATTATCAAAAAATCCTTTATTTATTTATTTATTTTTTTTATGTTCTACAATATTATGGCAATACTCTCTTATAAAAAATATATAAATAACGTGTTGAGAAATGATTATGGGTGCTTGCTTGTGTTACAATTACAACCATTCCATATTACTTCAAGCAGATATCGTAACATCTAACGAAGAGCAAGATTCAGAAGAAAGCCAAATGAAGTAGTTCCACCTCATTTGGAAGATATAGACGACATCCTAACAACAAGAGGTAACTAATCGGCAGAATCGGATGGTATTCGAGCTAAATTCTTGAAAGATTCTGGCAGTGCATTAGTTAAGGAATATGGGTAAGACACAGCAAAACAGCTAAAATAGTAAATGATGTCAGTCAACAAGAAAAAAGGAGATTACTGAGGATGCAAAAATTATAGAGGCATAGACTTGCTGAATACAGTTTATAAAATATTTTCAATCGCACAATAAAACTATCTAGTGCCTTATGTAGAATGAAACATTGGGGACTTGGGACTATTAGATAATAAAAAAAGGCGAATTTAGACTTACGATAGATAAAATTTCCTTTTTCCTGCAGATGTGTGAAAAGATGAAAGTGTTTAATACCATCTTGTGGATGCTTTTCATCAGGACATCAAGACCGCCTACGACACAATATCATGAGGTAAACTCTATCAAGCTGTAACAGAAATGAACATTCCGCCAAGCTAATAAGATAATCATAATGTGTACTTATGTTATAAACAAAAAGTCTGCCATAATGTTTCAATATTGCTAGAGGTGTTTTATTGCAGCTTTGCGGATTTGTAGAGCTTTATCGTTTCCAGTGGATGAGAGATCTAACCGACATATAAATCAAGATATGAATCGAAGGATATTCTTTACTCTTATATACTTCGGTTGCTACGTACACACACACACAATGATATATATATATATATATATATATATATATATATATATATATATATATATATGTGTGTGTGTGTGTGTGTGTGTATGTAGCAACCGAAGTATATATATATATATATATTGATCGAATCTTAAACATATTGCTTATTATTATCAATCAACCTTTTCTCAAAATCATATTTTATTTTGATATCCTCAATTAAATATTTTGATTAAAATTTAAATATTAATATTTAACAAATCTGACATTTTTTATTTTCCAATAACACTGAGATTAATGTACAAGTCCATTTATTTGAGGAATTGATAATTGAAATTTTTATGTGTTTTCAAATTCTATATCTTTTTTATTTAATCATTTAATAATTGTTATTTATTTCTCGCAGGTTGGAAGGATTACGTAATACCATATTCCATAATAGGTGAGTGTAAATTTATTGAAAATTATGGTTTATTACATATCTATTTATTAAATAATTTAAAGCAAACATAAAAGCAATAAATTATTTTCTTTATGCGTATTTATTTATGTTTAATGTTAGTAAAGTGCGAAGCAAAAAATTATCAAATCTAATCAACAAATGTTCATGTTGACCACTTTTATTAAAAAAATTTTACAAAGAAAACTAATATCTATTTGTTTCTAAAAAATATTTATCCGTATATCCTTAGGTTGTTATCGAGAATAATTATTAAGAAATATATATCATTAATATAAAAAAATATATCATTAATATAAAAAAATATATCATTAATATAAAATAAACGCTATTTAACTATATATTATAATATTACCAGGTTTAATTGGAATATATTTTTTAAGGTTTGTTATGTTTTTGAAGTTTTCCAATTATGTGCATTACCTATATTGACTGTGGCATTATATGCGGAAGGTATCAACAACAACTTTACTACAAAACTAATTTTATATAATTTTCACATTCTTAGTATGAACAATAAAAGAGCGAGACGTTTGTAAAACTTCATCTTTTCATTGATCAAAAAATCTGTACAAATCAAATGCAAAATTAAAAAAAAAAATTTTAATTAAGTTTAAAAATATAATTTTTTTCAGCTCCTAGGGCACGCTGTCTATACCTCGGACATAGGTCTGATATTTTTCGACCTAGTATCATCAAAAAAAGTCTTTAGAATTGTTGAGCCCACGACAGTAACCTAATCTAACGGAACTAAACTTACACTTTTATGATTTTCTATAAAATAACACAATAAGTGGATTAATAATGATACAAACATTTTCATAGATTGAGTTTAGCTAAACTAAGTGCTGTATATTATAATTTTAGTCCGTGGTACAGAGCCCTTTTTATCGAATTATTAACATCCGCCTGGAACTTCGTTAATAGTTTCAGCTCATTGTAACCTACAACTATTTTATTTACAAAAACTCTTAGCATTGGGGCGTTTTCAATCTGGAGGGGGCAAACATTGTCTATTTAATTAGGTACTAAAATTTTGTAAATACTTATTTGATTTCTACTTTGATCGTAAGATAATTGTATCGGAAAATCGATAAAAAAAAGGTGTCCTACAAATATATTGGGCCGTTAGGCCTATACAACCTTGTTAATTTGAAAATTTGGGGATGAAGGTAACGTCAAACGGCGTAATATTTTTAAAGGCCACCTTTTTTTTCTTTATTTTGTGATCAAAATATCTTACGATTCGAGCTGAAAGCAAATGAGTATTTACGAGTTTTTAGTATCTAATTAAATAGGCAAAGTTTGTCCCCCTCCAGATTGAAAACGCCCCAATTCCAAGAGTTTTCGAAAATAAAATAGTTGTAGGTTACAATGAGATGAAACTATTTACGAAGTTTCAGGCGGATGTGAATAATTCCATAAAAAGGGGTTTGTACCAAGGATTATTTCACTGAGAGAAAATTCAGTACCAAGTGATTTGGTTGTGTGAAATGTTAATTAAAGACATTTCGCAATACACAGATGATATGCATGATGAAACAATATGTTTTTATGAATAGAGCCAAATTTCATGGCAATATTAATTCCCTTTGTCCATGTTAAATTTCACCATTCGCATCTGACCTGTAACGCCACTGTCACAAATTTCTCAGAACCTGAAATAATTTTTATATAAGGTATATGAATAAAGTTTAGTAACAGTTTACTCTCCCAATAATTTGTAACTAATAGGTGTAGATAAAACAGCCCTAGCCCATGATAACATTGTAAATAGACATACATTCAATTTAACACTACCTCAAATATTACATAAATAATAAAATGGTACTTTTAGAAAAATAATAATATCTATATTTATCACTAAAAATATTAATAAAGCAATAAATTATAAAACAGATGCAGCTAAAATAGGGAGTCCTAACGCTTACACAATTAAAAAATTAAATATGTAAAACTAAATATAACTTCTTGGAATTTGAACTTTGGGACTCTGATCTGTAGCAAATTTTTCATAAAGTCAAATAATTTTTATTTAAGGTATTTGAATAAATTTAAGTAACAGTTTACTCTCCCAAAAACAATTTGTCTTTATTTTTATCTTGTTTCGGGATCAAATTTATTATCCCATCTTCAGACTAGAAACAAGAAACATTTTTTATTTGAATTTATATATTTTACATTACATATATTTTTATAACTTATAATATCAATAACAGATTTGCCAATTTTACCTGTATCTCATCTTCCTATCATCTATTTAAAAAAAAAATCGTCGTAATTATTATTATTTTTTTTAAATTATCCCTAAAATGCAATATTTGCTTGTGTTATATTATTATTTGTATGTGAGTAATGTATTCTGTGATGGATTTATTTACCTTAGTTATATTGTATAACCCTCTAGGAAGAGCTTAGTCAGACACTGAACCAGCCCATGCCAAATTACAAGAAGTTTTATCTATTTTTATATATTTAATTTGTTAATTATGTTAGCGTTATGGCACCCTATTTTCGCTGCATCTGTTTTATAATTTTTGCTTTATAAATATTTTTAGTGATTAATGTAGGTGCTATTATTTTTCTGTGTGTAATATTTGATTATTTGTGTAATATTTGACGTTGTTTTAAATTGAATGTATGTCTATTTACAATGCTATGATGGGTTAGGGCTGTTTACCTATGCCTACTAGAAAAAAACTTTAGAGAGAGTAAACTGTTACTTAACTTTATTCATACATCTTACATAAATAACCATCTCCCTTACGACTTATGATCAAATAATTTTATGTTTTCCTCTCAGTGTATTTTTTTTTATATTGATATAAAGTTTAAATATTTTTTATGACATTTAATTACATTATGTAATATTTTCTTCCTTGAATGAATTTAAACGGTAAAGATTCCTTTACCAAAAATTGAAGGTTATACATATACCATAATTAAGAAGGTTTTCGTTGACAAGTTGACAGGTATGAAAGACCTGCTGGTATTAACTGACAAAGGCTTCTACACAATTCACTTTGGCTCGGAGGACAGTGAAAAGAAGTTGATATCCAGGTTCACAGTTTAATCCCAGCAGAGTGTAATGGCTACCTGAATTATTCTATGACAGGAGGAACGGACATTGCCTCCCCTGCCTGCTTCTCGTGTCCCGGGGCTGATGCCTAAGTAATATAAAAGATGCCCTCGGGCCTGGCCTCCTTCCTTTATAGTAAGGTTTCATTCATCAGGGGATCCAGAATAGAGATCATTATTTCATACAGATGCCTCTCGTAGTAGTATGCGTATACGGATTTATGTTTGAAAACAAAGTTTTATGAAAAAATGAATTATTTTTTAATAATTAAGGCAGTAATACTTCCAATTTTTTTCAAATCCTTTTAATTAAATTTGTTATCTCTAACGTTTCGGGACAATTTTTCCATCACCAGAGCAATCCTTATCTTCACTTAAACTATACACATTTTAAATAAACTATTTTTACAGCACCAATCTACTTCATCTATTGTACAATTATTTACCTTTCTTTTTTTGATGTGGCACCGTTTGTCCAAAATTCAAATATTTGTCACATTCATTTTATATATTTTTTGGTGTTACACATCTTTTCTTATTCATTGTTACTCTAACAAACATCTGGCTATCTTCAGTTTCATTTCTGTACTTGGTACCTCTTATTTCTTATTATGGCTGTTTGTTGTGTTTTTTTTTAAATTTCAATATTGGATATTATGTCCGAATAGTCTGTATCTAAATGTTTTGTATCTGTTTTATCGTGTACTGTTCTATTATTGTTTTTTGTTATATGTATGTCTTTCAGCAGTTTTCTAATGTTTGTTTTTGGTTCTTTTTGGTTTTGTGGGTTTTTGGAGTCAAAAATGTGTAGTGATTTAATACTATGGTTTGCTAGGGCTGTTATTTTAATGTTTTTACTATATTCGCAGTTTGATGTATGTTGTGTTATTTTGTTTTTAATTTTTTTTTATGTATCACCTGTATATATATATATATATATATATATATATATATATATATATATATATATATATTTGTTAACTAAGCTAAATTCTGTTTAAAAAAAAAATCATAAATTATTCTCGATTTTATTTTATTTTACAAGATGGCCTCGAGATCTCCTCATGTAGACATATTATTACAGTACTACCGATGGGTAGTTTCTCATGTGATTATATTTCTCTGTACACATTTATTTGATGTATTTATACGAATACAGTTGTAAAAATTAAAAAAAATTCAAATATACTACTGTTAACCCAGTTTTGCAAAAAGTCCAACGTTTATTTGTATTTAAATCCGTATAAATTAAGTTGAGATTTATTATGGAAAACTTTAGATCAAACACCAATTGTATAAAAAAAAAAAATATGTTATTTTTCATCCTGTCAAGCAAAAGTATCCATGTATTTTGCTAAAATGGCTACGATTAATTGTTGCAAAGCTTTTATATTCTGATTTCCATGATCTTGGATATTTTATAGTTCGATTGCCTAAACACACATTTTATTTATAAAAAAAACAAATTAATTCGAAAAATACTGATTTTTTATATATTTTTTTCAGATATTCAGATTTCAGATTTCAGATATTTTTTCAGAAGCTCTCTACTATAGGAATTGAGCTGTATTTTTGAGTGACAAAATAAAAGTTCTTATTCCGAAAATTAAGGTTTAAAATAAATAAAAAACCCTGCTGATTATTTCAATTTGTTAATTAATTAAAACGTTAATATTAGGGTCAGGAACATTTAGTTTGTCACTTATAAATACGAATCAATACGTTGAATAGAGATATTGGTGAAAAACACTGTTAGTAACCAATTTACCTGCAAACATCATTATTTTTCAAATTAATTTTTTTTTATAAATAAAAGATGTGTTTAGAAAACTGGGTTTATAAAAATAAATCCCCGATCGTGGAAAAACAAGAAATAACATCTTTGAAACAACTAATTGTAATAATTTTGACACAATACAGGGTACTGTTACTTGACAGGTTAAAAAAAAATAGTTTTTTTTACAAAACCTGAGCTTAATCCCAAATATTTTCGCTAATAAACGTCAACATAATTAATACGAACTTCAAGCTTATTAAACGATCATGTTTTTTGTATAAGTGGAGTAACTGTAGTATAGTTGGATAATGATAAAAAAAATGTCGAATATTATACGATTTTTAAAAAGAAACAGAACTTAGCTTAGCTTAGCCGCTTAAAAGTCCTCTGTAAAAGGTTTTAACTATGATAAAATCTATGTTAATTTAAAGTAAATTTCATCTCGTTTGCAATTAAGAAATTATTAATTACTTAAATTAAATATTTCTTAAGTTATTGCTTTCGATTCAATAAAAAATATGGGTCCCTTAAGAAAACACAAAACTTGGATTTGCTACTTTTCTGCTGAAAATTGGCCCACTGTTTATATGAACTTTTTTGTAGCTCTTTAAGTGTTCTATCACTACTATAAAAATTTTCCTCTTCTTAAGGGACACCTTAGGACAAGGGACATAAGTATAAATTAAATACTTATTTCAGTTTAAAATAAATAAAATATAGTTTCAGTGTAAAATCCATATTCTGTATGAAGTTGTAGGTAGGTCTTGATGTATACCAGCATCAGCTTATAATATAAATATTTCCTATTATTTATAAGATCCTCTGTTAAGATTTAAGAGTAATTGGTATGTTTATTATTACTGTGTAGTCCCTATCTAATTTTATCCCTGTGTTTTATTTAGCTTGTACCTGTTAACTACTAGGTAGTTTTATTTTCTATATTATTTATCCTATTCTTTATTTTTATACCGTAATTGTATATATTATTTGGTCGAAAATTATTATTTACCTCTTAATTAATCATTTATTATTACTTTTCATATTTATTTTTCCCTTTTTTTTGTTGCTCTACGTAATTTATGTTATTAATCGGAGTAATATTAGTTTGTCCGTGTAAATAATTCATCTGATGTAGTGGTCAGTACACAATTGGCGGAATAATGTGTGGATAAATGCAATAATTTTTATGAAGAGGAACTTTGTGTTTTTTGCTCGGTGTATAGGAAATATACCTTATCAAAAATAAACCGAAACATGATGAAAATTTACATATGATTGCTACTGATGGCTTGTATGATTTCTAATAATGGTCTGATGGTATGTTATTTTATTTTAATATGGTCCATCCACGCTTTTCCTATTTAACAGCCCTGATGAAGGCTCGAGCTTCGGGCCGAAAGGTTGGAAAATGTAAAAATAAATAATATTATATATTTTTGATATTTATATTTTGACTGATCACCTCAACCGTCCTTCTCTTCAATTATTCTCTACAGTCAACCTTCAATCAACAGTTATTTCATTTCCTTTTTTAAGGAATTTACAATAAATTTGAAATTATCATCACCACAAACGAATAATACGCTAAACAAATACTGGTTTATTTTTTTTTTCTATGTTATTCTTTGTAAGGGACGATGATAGATGTTTCCATTTCGTCCGAACTTTTAATCTTTTGTTAAAAAAAAGAACAAAAAAAAAAACTATTCTACTCATAAAAAACCGTAGGAAATTTAAATGATTAAACTTTTGTCTTTCATCTCAGAAGACAATATTAAGGTGGTTGAGGTTTTAATTTAATGCCGTATAAGATATTAAACACTGCGTGCTTTGTGTTTTCTGCAGGTGTAGAAGTTTATATTACTTAAAATTTTACTACCTCAGCATAAAGTTTAATTTAGTCAGAACAGCCTCTGAGAACCTAGGGTTATTAATTATCTGCGCCTACCTTTCCACCTCAAATGAATCATCATTCAATTAAGCCTGTAAAACTTTATTATGGGAAGCAGTTACATTTACTTGTTTTGTTTTTTGCGATAGGTAATATGTCTTATTATTAAATTAAAAAAAAATATGTAATTTCATGCATATATATATATATATATATATATATATATATATATATATATATAGAGAGAGAGAGAGAGAGAGAGAGAGAGCGAGTTAGACAGATAGATAGATATAAAATAAACTTTATTCTAGGACAAGGTCCCTAAAAAATAATATTATCAATAAAAATTATGAAATGGACCATATTAAAAAAGAAGTAAACATTTTTTTTTTAGTTTATTATACGCCTGATTTAGGAGTTAAATCCATATTAAAAATAAAAATAGCTTTTGTAATAAATATTGCATAATTTAATTGATTTCGTAAATACTTAATAATAATAAGGTATATATATTTATATAATAATAATAGCGTGTTTAATTATTAAAAAAAACTAAATATTCCTTATTCGTAAATACTTAATAATAATAAGGTATATATATTTGTATATTAATAATAGCGTGTTTATAATTTAAAAAAACTGAATATTCCTTATTCGTTTTTAAAAACTTCATCAGATTATAAAAACATTGATAAAAATTATAACAACAAGACTTGCTTTTAATTAATAGCAATTGCACTTAAACAAATGAAATTAGATCAAAGGGTATAAAATTATTTACTTCTAGCAAATGAATTATATAACGTAAACAATTATATGACATCAAATTTAAAATGATATATTAAAACTGTATCATAGGTTTGTTATCCCACTATAGTGTAACTAGTGTTGCCCAAAATACAACTTAACTGTTGCAAGACCAAGACTAAGGCTGGTATAAAAAATCGATTTTTTAAAAATAAAAATGAAGGCAAAATAGTAACTAAAACTTGAAAATTTTAGTTTTAATGTGTGAAGAATTGGTATAACCAATATAATTTTTCATTTAACTCTTCTCATTTTTCATTTTTATCTCATTTTTTTTTAGTTAACTAATGAATTGCTTTTGTTTCAAATTTTATGATCACGTAATAGTTGTTCGTAAGTTAGCCAAGCTATGTTATAGCAACATATGTGTATATCTATCTAATAGGATAAATATATATATTATTATCTGTCGCTCATTTATAATTTCATAGCGTATTGTGTATAGCAACTATTTTGCAGTATTAGGACATTATTTCTCATATTATGGCTTCCGATATCTGTACAGTTATGTAAACACTTCTTTTATCCCTTATTTTTTAGTTGTTTTTTTTTTGTTTGTTTGTTTGTTTTTGTTTATTGTAATATACATTTTGGCCAGATGTAATGTTTAATTTTATGTACAATATTGTTATTCTCAAGGGACGTAGTCCCAGAATAAAGTTGATTCTTCTATCTATCTATCTATCTATCTATATATTAAAATGACACTTGATTGGTGGTCAATATACCTTATATTTCATTTATTAAATCGCGTTTTCAAAAAACGAAAACAATATATCATAGCCCATTAACGATAAATTATCTATTTAATAGTAACATCTTAAGGAAACTTATGCCTGTAGGTAATAGACGAAGCCCTGTTATAAACTTGATGTTTTTGGTGAGGTTAATATTAGAGCATATTCTGAAAATGATGGGAGTTCATGCATAATTCAGAAGGCAGCCAAGAAACTTTTTGACATCTCGTCAGTCTAGATATGTCTTATCAAGGAAATAACTCCCCGGAAATTAGTTTTAAATTAAAATACCCGAAGGAATCTCGCCTCATCTTAGTCTAGGATCTTTCCTCCCTACTTGAGATACATCAAGTCTCATGAGATACAAGGCACGTGTGGGGTATGGTGAGTCGTAAGAAGTTCTGCTACTACTTTGAGGATCTTCGATGTGGGTTCATGCAGTGCACATTAGGTTTAAAAATCGGAAATTTTTTTCTAACGAGTAGCTTTCGTAACTTAATTACAAACTTTTAATTGTATGTACTCAAGCTATTAAGTTTTGTTTCTTAGAGTTCATGTAATGAGCACATTATATTTTATAATTGGAATATTTTAATAAATAAATAAAACTATTCCTTTCCAAACTATTTCAGATTGTCGCATGTTAATAATTTTCTATGACGAGAATGAATTTGGTATTACAAATATTCTTTATCGAGATTCAGGCTTCTCCAATATCTCTGAAATTTCAGTATATGACATAAATATTTATCTGGAAAAATTATAAGTTATTTAAAACAGAGCTATAAATTTTTTTTCCAAAACAAACATCTGGGGTGAACCAAACGTGCACATGCCACATACCACTTACACATACAATAGTTGCAAAACATGAAAGGTGGTGAATAAATTTTTTTCCGATTAGTGAGATTCATATACCATGTCCACTTTTATTAATGACAAAAATAAAAATCTCACAAATTCACATTTTTAGCACAAATAATTTTTTCTATTAAATTTTTCCTGTTAACTTCAATCTACTTATTCTTATCAATCATTCTTGTGATTTTTGGGCGCCTGAACAAACCTTTTCCACCTCTGCTTTGTTCTCTAGTTTCATGCATGCATTACTATAGCACATTTGTTAATTTGATCTATCCATATGATTATCGGCCTTCAACTGAAAGGTGGCCTCTCCATGGTTCTCTATCCACGCATTCATTGTCGTGAAAAGTTTTCCGGCTTGACTGCTCTATGCTACATGTCTCCAATCTTAACCACTTTTCCTAGAAAATCATGAGATATTTATTGACCAGTTTCTATACGCGGTTCTTTATTGGATCTTTTCCTCCTTGCGTTATTACTCCGATCCCAGACCTCCCCGGTTATCGTGCGGAGAATTTTCCTCCCAAATATTTCAATATATCTCTCTAGGACGCTGGTTAGCGTCCAGACCCCGCAACATTATATCATAACTGCCTGTATCATAGAAATGTACGATATTAGACACAAAGGTCAACTCCGTCTCTGTGAATCACAGGGTTAGAACACACCTCCCTATACAGGAATCTTATAATGGTATGAGTATTCGCATAGGACTTTATTATAATATTTTTATATTTTTTTGTTATTGGTTTCTAGTGAAACGGGATTTGGACTCACAACGTTTGGGTTTTGTTCAAAATCGAAATAAAAAGCTTTTCTACACGTGCGGTTTTGTAAGCGCCTTAACATCCCCAACCACCGCAATTATGTATAATTATTTCCTTGAAATATTCATTCCACGAAGAATTTTGTAAAGCTCACTCTACCATTAAATGATATGGTTTACCCGGTTTTCAACACAGTTTTATTTTATTTCTACCACGTTCTCCTGTGCTTTATAAAGATACCTTGTGTATTACATTATGTAGAAAAAGATCTTGTATTTCTGAATAAATAGCTTCATGACAATAAATAAGGTTATATCTGTACAAAAATAATAATGTTATATTTATTAGCTTTGAGGAAATAAGACAAAATCACATTACATTAAATGATCAACAGGAACTCCACAATACAAATGTCGAAACTGAGCCGGTACTATGTTTTTGAAGTGAAAACTTCTTTAAACGCGTTTTTGCACTTTTTTGTGGAGAGTTAATAAGATTGATCCGTCAGATTTTCGAAGTTTTAACGCTCGGGCAAAGTCGGATGGAGTCGACTAATTGAAATGTTTTACGTATGAATTAAATTTCTCAAAAATTAAAAATCGAGCCAGTATATTGTCAGCGAGTAGTTTGTTCAACATTTCATCCTCTCTGTGATAGGCTATAATTCAAAATTTTATCTAAACTCCATGCCGTGGTATAGGGGCGGATAGGAAAAAAATAATATAATAAATAATATTACTTCAGGTGTTAATAACTTAGACTTAATAAGTTACATAGTAGTTTGAAGCCATTGTTCTACATCCTCATTTTGGAACTTGGAGTGCACAATATGTTAGATTAGGAATTTTTTTTTCAAATTTTTATTTTTTGGTAGTTACATATCCATATTTTTATTAATTTGGCACCACTCGTTATGCTGGCACCTCTTGTCCTAGTATCCACCAATTGTTTCTATCTTGCACAGTTTCTAACCGATCCCTGACACTACCATGGACTTAATAGCCACTCCGTCATTCCACGCAAGCTGCGTTCTTTCCTATGCACCTTGTTACTTGATGTACTTGTATCATTATTGCCTATGACAGATAATTCGGCCCCGTCTGAGAAATATACCTGGTCCATCTCTATTGATCAATATTCAAATATTGGACCCTTCTGGTTCTTTGAATAACTCTTTGAACTCATGGTATCATCGACGTCCACAAAACTGGTAAACCTTCACAACTCCAAAAACGTTACACAAAATCGTCGTCGCATTGCCATCGAGTTTGCTCAACAGTATTTAATATCTTTTTGAACAATTTAGCGTGAATGGTAAGACAAAGCTCGGGTTTCATAAAATCGGAGTGTGACGATAATATCATTTAACTTCCCATTTTTTTTTGCTATAAAAAATGTATTTGCACCTTTTTGTTAACAATTTGAAAATGTGTGAGAAATACCAGATATGAATGACTATTAGGCATGAGGAAGGAAAGTAATTAGCAGCACCTCTTCCATTACTTGTTTCAATTGTTTAGTTTGTTTAATGAAGGAGATCTCAGATCCAAAGTCTTTTTAGTCTCCTCTTCATGTTCTGAGGTATGTCAGCTGTGCCAATGTTTCTTATTAATCTGTTGTGATGTCCGTTATAAAAAAAAAAGTCCCTAAAATAGGTTCTTCACGTTTGCCGTAATCTATTCGATAACTGAAAGGAGTCCCTCAACAACTGTGAACCAAGTTTACAGATGTCCGATCATCTAATAATGCCATATTTCTTAGTAATCAGGTATATTTATCATAAACCGATAAGGTAGGTAGACTAAAGAATGGTTGAATGTTTTCCTATCTGTCTCTATTTATGATAGAACAGAACCTTCCATAATAACACTTAAAGAATGATATTGAAAAAACGCCAGTTACAAAATTTTCTAATGTAGTTTGCATCGATTCATTAAAACATTTTTCGAGCTCCTAAAATTAGAATTTTTAAATTATAAAAGTTATAGAAATAAGGTTATATTATTCAGATTTTTCCTCTGATTTTGCAGTCAATGTTGGTCTATATTATTTAAAATACAAAATCAATATTTGAACCTTTGATTCGTAGACAAGTCGGATGCGTAGAATCTGGAAATGGAATAAACACATATCTGTCCGTCCACGGATCTTATCCGCGACTAATGGGCTGATCGTTTTTAGATTTGGTATCAACATCAGTGGTCACCTATGGATGATCATCAATATGATGTCAGAAAATCCTTTGCCGCTAATAGCATTGGCAATTTTAATGAAACTTACCGGAAGTCTTCCCCTCGAAGCCCTTTAAATATGTTTATACAACATATCTTTCCGAAAAAAAGATAGAAATAAGCCAGGAAGGTTAATTTGCTAATAACTAAAAAATATATACATTTAAGGTTATGGGGCTGCTGATTTAAGCATTTGTGACATAATCTAAAAAACAAAAATTGAAATCCGAAGATTTTGTGCAGAGATGTGCCTTCTAAAACTTTAAACTATGGTTTACTGCAAAGTCTCGTGTGCATTAGTTTTTGACTACTGGAAAACTTAATTTCAACAGAATAACAACTTTTAAATACCTTACAGAAATATGTTATAATCAAATAAAAACTCAAAATGTAGATATAGTAAACATAATGCATGTACTCGCAGGACAGAAATAAAGAAACGAATGGAAGAAATAAATTTAAACGAAGGTGTTAATATTTGTTTAATTTTTCACATTAGAATCGTTTAACTTTATTAGGCGCTTGCCCCTTAAGATAGAATCCATTGATAGAATAACAATTAGGTTTTTGTATACAGAACAAAATAAATTCTCCCTCAGTAATGAAACTACGACAAATACTTAGGTCGCTACAAAAGTGTTACGTCGAAGTTTTTCTTACTAAATGTCTGTGCCAGACATGTTCTATAAACTCCGGCCAGATATATTAGACCTGTATTTGATTCCTTCTTGGTGCTGTAGTCTCTATATGTTTAAAAATTTATTACCTTATTTCATGTTTTAATCACGAATATTATGTAAGAAACGTTAAGTAGAATGTCGTAGACTATCCGAAAAGTCATAATTAAGAAAAAGCTTTTTTCTTGCCGGTAAATAATGTAAATGAACAATACACAATAATATGTTTTAAAACACATTTTATACTGCAAAAAACATATAAAACATTGATTATTATTGTGTATTTTTTTTCTTTCCCATAGTCGAAGTAGAGGAAAATATTAACGGTAATGGTTTATTTAAAAACAATGCATTTCAAATACATCGTTTTTCTAAACTACACACAGCATTAATAAATTAACTTTGTACATAATAAAAATAGTTTTTTTTTATTCCTTTTCAAACAAAATTATGTCAAAGGCAGTATTGAAAAAAAAAATAATCTGAATGTTTTCGAACAGTAAGGTGTTAATTTCTGAAAATCAAGGAATGAGAAAAATGAATAGGACATTGTCATTTTTTTTAAGCTTTCGAATAGGAAATACTAAAAAAAAAAAAAAAAAAAAAAACGAATTACTACCAAAGGAAATGAAAAATGTTTTGCATAGCGGTTTCTTGTACCAAATCATTATCATGATTGTTTTCCTGTATGTGAATTAATGTGTAATATTTCAACATGTGTAATATTGTAACATTTGAAATAATATTTTATGCAAAAAGAACTAGTAGTTCATGAAGGTTTCTTTTGACCTGCCTCCTTTACGTCTACTCCCAGATATCTCTGAAGCGTCTTTTTTTTTTTTTTTTTTTTTTTTTTTTATCCCACAATTGAGACATCTCTGTAGATAGTCAAGCTGAATACTACAAACATTACTTATTCCTAATGCGCTGATATTTCAACTGTACCGAAGAATCCTCTTATTGAAATCCCTTCCCTTGCTCCAAGTAGAAACGAAAACCCGAACAGGTGTTGAGAAAAATGTATGTATTGATATATGTCCATCCCAGAGCATGGTATTTTTCTAACATTTCACAGATTAACTGAGAATAGTTATTGCCTGTCTTATCGGAAAATCTATGTATTATAATTTTCTATGCTTCAAAGATTACAATTCTTTTCAATAATTTATTAAAGTAAGTATTAAAAAAAAAAGTCAAAAATCATTTTCAGATCCAACGAAGATTCTTTCCTTAATATAGAGAGTTTCCCACTTAATTATTTGAAAGTTCCTAGTCCTTTGGTTTAACAGAGTCCTTTATTGATTTCAACTTGGTGTGTTAGGGAAGAGAAAAAACCAAAGAAAAAGTGTTTGCTTTAGACAACACGATAAAAGCGGAAACATCAAAAAGGTAAGATTAATAATATGAAACAATAAATTACAAATAATACCTCTTTAGAAAATAGATGAAATGCTGAACATTTCCCTCGCTTACAGTATACAGATCAGATTTTTAGTATCTGTAATATTTTAATCCATATGCTCAACTAACCCCGTGATGATTTGGTTTTCGACATACTTTTTTCCTATCCGCCTCTATACCACGGAGTCTCGTTTAGATAAAATTTTGAATTATAGCCTATCACAGAGAGGATGAAATTCTGAACAATGTCCTCGCTTACAGTATGGCCCGATTTTTATTTTTTTTGTATTGTGAAGTTCCTGTTGATCATTTAATGTAATGTCACTTTGTCTTATTTACACAAAGCTAACAAATATTGACCAATGTATTAAAACACATTTAAATGGCATTTCGTAGCTGAAAAAAAAGATTCAGCAGAATAAATTTACTACTTTACTGCTTGCCTCTTAATTTTAAACTGAAAATCATGTCTATGAAGTCAATCCCGATTGATGTTAGTGTGCTTCACTCAACAGTAACATCCTAGCAAGACGCAGCCATCCTATTAGCAGTGGATTTCTCTGTATCTCTGATACAAGTTCCAATTACATTTATTCCTTATCCGTAACCAATAATGAACAGGTTCATCAATAGCAAAGGCCATTCGTAAATCATAGATAATATATATGTCATATGTACATATAACTAAATATAAGAACTATGTATACTATTTTTCGAAAACGTATCACGTTTAATACCGTAGGACATGTTTTAATTATTTGGTTTAATTCACAGGCTAGCTATGACGGAAAGAAATGTCTGGCTATTTATTAAATTCAAGTGAAATTTTCCTGCTAACGGTTGTTTTGTGTTGATTTACAGTGTGAATAGAGTTTGCGATAATTAGCAAATCAACGGATTTAATTCGTGAAATTGGTTATATTTCATTTTCGCTACATAGCACTATGTTTGGTTTTTATAAACCACTGAGGGCACAGAGTGTATCATGTAACGTGTTAATGACGTATTCGTTTGTTACAAGGTTACAAATTTTTATGTTAACGATCTCGGCAAAGTCCTGTTTTTTATGTCAATGGACACAGGCCACAAAATGGAGCTGATAAAAACGGACCTTCATCTCTTGTATTGTTCCATAAACTGGAATACAGTTTTTGCGCCTCTTGTTTTTAGTACTGGAGTTTTATAAGAGGGCATTTACATTATAAAGGTCCTAAATTATCCTGGAGGCCTGACGATCCCTGAACCTATTACTGGGGACAATGAATACAGCTTAAAATATATAGGAACAGGAAGCGGCCTTCATAATTTATCTGAGGGGGTCGCTGCAGGCCTTTTCCGCATCTGCACTGTGAAAGCATTTATTGTCCTTTATATTGTGCGTTGGTATTGTAATCTGTCGTATATTTCCATATCGATACTGTTTCTGTTCCTGGTCGATTATGAATGTAACTGAGAGTGCTGGAAAAATATTTGTTGTTCACTTAACTCCTTGATATTAAAATGCATTTGCTGTTGTGATAATGTATTGTATAAATGAGGTTTATATTTTATATTTAAGTAAATTCTTATGATAGACAATATGTTGCTATTATGTATGCTTGTTATATGTTTTAGTTATATATATCCTATTATATTTTAAGGAAGAGAAGAATTATTTCATCTAAGAATTACTCTTAAAAAAAAATTATTATTTTCTCGTGCTTTGAATAGATTTAAAATTTTTCAGTTACAGTTATACTACGTGTCATTAAACAACTCTATTAGTTGGTCCAGGCAAATAATTCGTTTATTATACTGGTGAACAAATAACAAAATAAGAAAGAAATACGTTATTGCAATGATATTATGAAATGGAGGGATCTATTCTCATTTACCTATTAATTGTAATTGATCAAAGAAAATAGAATACATTTAACACCATTCATGTTTTAAACCAATTTGAATTACAGTAAATTCATGCTTACAACTACAATAACCGACTTAATTTTAAAAAAAAATCTGATGCGCGCAACACACAAATTTCACTTCCCGCTCTACTTTGAATAGAAATTATTTTCTGGCAATATTGGTCTATTATAAATTTTTTGAATATAATTTTTAACGGATGTAAAGCTTAAAAGCTTACAGCTAAGAAATCATTAATGCAATTTATATAACAAAAAACCTGTTTATTATATCAACGGTCGATTATTTTTTACAGCTTACAATTAAAATACTCCATATAATCCCGTCCCACTAGATCTCGTACTTCCGACCTCTATCCTCCTCCTCACCGAACTGCTGCGTTTGACAAATCCTTTGCAATACAAGTCACCTCCCTCGGGAATTCCATCCCTGCTAATATTCGACACGCTCAATCAGTTTCCTCTTTCAAACCTCTCCTCTTTAAATACCTACTCCTTTCTCAACCCGACTGATTGCGAGATATACTTAAGAGAAATATCTAGCCCCCCCCCCCCCCCAGAGACTACCTCAATTTATTTAGGTTATTTTAGTTTCATATATATATATATATACACAATTTTCTTGTTCTTTTCTTTCTCTTCTTCAGTATTTTTATTTTTAGTCGACTGTTATTGTAAATATATAATCTAATTGTAACCACACATACATACAATATGTACTTATAATTTGTTCTAAAGGGACAACAGTCCCAGAATAATAAATTTTTTTTTTCATTTCATTATTGTTTGTACAATCCGTCGGTAATGGATTGTATCAATATTATGTATTATACTCTTATTTTCCACTGCAAAAGTTACAAAAATAAATAAAATAAATATTTTCAAGGAAGTAACTTATTTAACCCTTTCAGCTCTTCTCAATGCTTCAATTTATTTTACTTATTACAACATTTCAGGCCAACTTTGCCGATTTTCAAGTCGAACTTTTTATAACCTTATCTTATCCTCACCTTCTTCAAATAATTATTTCATAACTATTTATGAAAAGTCCATTCTAAAATTTGAAAATGCTTTTGGACACGTCTTACTAGTTAAAAATTATTTTTATTAAAAATTTCATTCCAATGCTAAACATTTTCGTCCTATCTTTTTTTATATCATTATGTCCACTGTGGGTTCAATAAGTTGTTTTCTTGAAATTATAGATTTTACTAATTAATTAAAAATACCCTTGAAAAATTTGAAGATTAACTTAAAATTTACGAAAATAGAATTGCGAGATTTGCATTGCCTGTCACAGATAGTTCAAAAGTTGTCACACTAATTGTAATTCAATTTTCTAAAGCTTTACATGATTATTTTTTGGAATAAACGGAGGATAGATGCCTAATAATATTTTGAATATAATATCAACTCTAGAGTTATTAAACAACAATAAATATATTTAAAGTTTTATACATATCCATGAAATATTTTAATATTTCATTTCTTCTTTCACAAAAGTAAAAGGAGATAGTATTTTTTAACATTGTTATTGCCTTTATTCGGTGGATTTAAAACACTTTATTTTCAAACTAAAAAAAATATATTAAAAGTTAGTACAAAAATTTCATTTAATTTCCTTGGAAACATCTGATTTACGTTAAATAATGTAAGTTTTCAGAAAATATTATTTGCATTTTTTTCACTCTCTATTACCTTCTACAACTTTATTTATTACATATTATTTTTCTAAAATCCTCCACTTTCCAACGATATATTATACATATAACTTCTGTTAGTCTGATTTCCGTAGGTTTATTTTCGAGCTGGATAAGTATTTTTCTTTTTTTCTCATTTATACAAGTATCAAAAGTAATTTTTATCCTTTTATTATAGTTATAGCTTATATAACTCATGACAATGAAGGATAGTGACATCAATAGGGTTAAGAGCTTAATGATATGAAAGATTTTCTTAATTATACATTGATACATCGAGTTAAATCGAAGTCGTTAGAATCATTTTTGAGAAATTCGTAAACATGTGCAAAAAGTGCATGTGAAAGTAATAATGAGTTTTTTTTTTTTAGTGAATTAAATAAACTTTAAAATAATAATGAGTGACATCCACCATAAAGTATATACTTTTTGAGTTATTCACAAATTAATTTCTAAGTAAAGAACTAAACTGCGTAAAGGTGTCCGCGTTGAAATTTAAAAAAAAATATTGTCGTCTGTTATTTTCTTTCATCGCTTATTGTGATTGTACTTAAAATCCTGCTTGTTCACTTCTCCATAAAATTTCCTTTCGATTCATACCTCATTCATGGAAATCCATCTTTTCCTAAGACCGGAAAACTGTGTTACATATAACGTATATATATATATATATATATATATATATATATATATATATATATATATATATATATATATATATATATATATATTGCTATGTATTCTAAAGACCGCCTGTGGAATTTATTTAATTATTTCAAAGGTATAAATAAATAAAAATCATAAGTGCCAACACCTGGGCGGTTGGGTACCTGAGCGAGGGCCCAAGATTGGGGCAACCTTTTGTAAGGAGCAATAAAACTCTAAAGAAGCCCAATAGACCGACACCACTCTTACTGGGGCAAAGAGACACTGAAGGACCTACAACAGTCTCACGCCTGAGTGTTTAGACAGGATCAAAGGGAACATTAACACTTTCGAGAAAGACCTAATATGTACCTAAAATATACCTGCTGGAATATCTTGGCCTGGAGGAGAGGGCGTGGTCATGCCTTATGCTAGGAAAATTCAGCCAATCAGGAAAAAGTACAAAAAGGGGGTGACAGAAAAGGTCTTGGACTTGGATGAAGAGAGGCGAGAGAGCAACAGGGAGGAAGACTTGAAGACCAGATCGACGGAGCGTCCAGGGAGGCAGCTATGAGTTGACAGCTCGGGACACCGGCAACCCCCTTCACTATGAAGAAGCAGCAAAGTGGTAACGTTCGTTTAGTTATCTATATGTAAACTCGTCTTGGCAACCATAAATCATTAATCGAATCAATAGAGCATTAGTAACTTTAATCAGGTATATCCAACATAGCATTCTCCTCTAATATAAGTCTCTACTACTCATTGTATATATGTTTTGGTTATTATTTTGTATATATATGTTTTTGGTTATTAAAGTTTATAAATATAGTATTTACATTGATATAAAATAATTTTTGAATAGATATTAAGAATGTAATGTTTTTTAACAATTGGTCAAATTTAAGTTTTTAAACAATTATGTAATTTTTTGACAACAGTTTTAGTTGGTGCACAGTTTAGGTTATAGTTAGTTAATTCCTATTTAAATACTTCGCAAGTGACTAAAAAGATGGACATCCTCCAAGAACTGCAATGAATTCTTCTAATTATCAGGTTCCAAGACATGGGTGGACTAAGGTTTAGAATGTTGTAGTGCTACTGAAGTTGGGACTTACCGATGGAGGAAGTGACTTATTCATAGCTGAAGTAATCAAGTCCTGGGACAGGTTATGTTGGATTGTTCTCTTTTTGAAAATTTTTGAAAAATCTCAGATCATCGATATGTTGTTATATAGCTTTAATGGCAAATCGGTAACTATTGTAGGGGAGTTCATTTTTAAAAGAATAAATGCTATATGAATCTGTGCCGAGATATTAGGAACGGTATTAAATTAATATAATTTGTAGTCATTCTTTCTAAAGGGTAAATTTTAAGATTCGGTATCCAGGCTAAATTTGCGACAACAACGAATTCAGGGAAGTAATTTAATTTTTTGTAAATTTATTCCTGAGGGAAACGATACAATACGCAGTGATAGTAGAAACGGCATGTGATCAGGAAGATGTAAATGTATTATATATCACTCATGATTGTGTATTACTTATGATTACATGTATGAATTCTCTTTTTGTAAAAATTATAATTTGTTTTGAAACATGAGATTTATAAACTTCATGTTTAGAAAAAAAAGAATATATTAGCAAAAAAATAATCATGGGGGCTGATTATTTCGAGTACCATTTCCTTGATGCTGGAGATGTTCCTGACTGTATACGCCTTGTTTTTCCAATAGGATTCCAGCTTGGATTCACTATCTATTCCAGCCTATACCTCTTTGTATGCTCTGCCTAGAATGAAAACATCCCAACTTTCTCCCTTTTCCTATCGACTTCCTTAAACAGGAACAATATCTTCTTCCAGTCCTTCTTACTTCAACCAACAAGAAGAGGTCCACAATTGAATAAACCATATTAAAAATTGTTTCTTTAAGTAGGTAATTACTTACTTTTAATAGATTTATTTGGTTAATTTAACTTGCTTTTAAATATTTTTAATAGTAATACTGAAGTAAAAATATAATAACATTAAGTAAAGTATGCAAAATTATATAATTTTAGGCATGAGTGCATCGCGGCTTAAATGGAACTTCCAAAATAAATTAAACCGTTTAAGTTTAAAAGAACAAATTAATTAATTTGACTTTTTCTTCAGTGACTTTCAACTTAAATTATAATAAAAAAAAAATGGCCGATAGTTACCTAATTATTCAAATATAATATCAGATCAAGAATCATTAAACTACAGTAAATGTATCGATGGTTATAAACATGTGCTTTATACATCTTTGAAATGATTTGATACTTCTTCTTTTACAAATATATAATGAAATAGTTTTTTTTTTTTAATTGTATTGCCTTATTTAGGTGGATTTTAAATTCTTTTTCAAACTTCAAAATATTTTAAAAGTTTATATTTAGTTAGTAAATTTCATTAGATAGTAAATAATATTAGTTTTCAAAAATTATTATTTATAATTTTCTCGTCACTCTCCGTTACCTTCAACAACTTTCTATATTAGATATTGTTTGTTCTAAAATTCTCCGCTTTCCAACGTTATATTGAACGTATACCTTCTGACTAGTATTTCCGGAGATTCAATTATCAAATTCTTTCAAAAGTTATATTTATTATTTTTTCGTAACTCCAAATAATGTGAAATGATTAATTATTTAAAATAAACCATATTAAAGGTACTTTAGAGGAAAATGCGTATGAACATTTGGAATTTAAGCCCTGTAAAGTGACATCAATGGGGATTTGACCTGATTGATATTAAATTGATCACTTAATTATACAATGACACACCGAGTTTAAACAAAATCGTTAGAGCTCTTTTTGAAAAAAATTGTGAAAATGTCTTTCAGCGTTGATATAAAGTGGCACTTCCGGTTTGTCGGTTTTAACGAAAAAGTTGCTGTCACATCAAAGGCATATACCTATGTTAAATACGTAATATCAGTTTCGTACGACTTTTCATTTTTGAGCTATACTGCTAAAACACACACACACACACACACACACACACACACACACACACACACACACACACAGACCATTAATGTCACTCAAATCATTAAGAATTTGACATTTCCTTCCATCAAATAAATGATACGATTAAGGCAATAATAACAAGACTATAATTAAGTCTATATTTACAAATTGCTTCCTTTGAAGAAATGTAATATGGTAATTTTTTTCGGACGAAAAGTGCTTTCCTCGGAATAATCCTTCGATACCACTCTTCCTCAAAGCTGGCTCAGGTGGTCCAGACAATAATATAGGATTGGAGGCTAAGAGGATTTCACAGAGCAGTGGAGTGGACTCCGGAAGGGAAAAATTCTTGTTCGGGAGATGATTTGGCAAGTAGTTGTGGAGAAGTTTTGATATGACTAATTATTAACTGAAAAATTCCCAAAATTCTCTGAAAGTTTTTTTTTTGTACCAAAATTAAACCAATTTGAATGAAAACAATTCCGGTTCCTTTCTCGGCAATATTTCATTCATTAAAAATATAAGTTAACGTACAAAAACCTGTTATAAATATGGGACTGACAAAATAAAAAAAAATATTATAAATGAAAAAACAAAACAAAAACGTTTATTTCGGGACTAAAATCGCTTAAGAATAATTACAGGCTTCAGAAATTAGGCACATTAGTCTGTCAAAAAAATACATACCTGTACTTACTTGTCAATTTATTGTTAGTAGCAATTGTAATTTTTTATTTTATCTATTTATTGAACATTATTACATTCTGTAACTTGAACATTGGTTGTAGTGATAACATCACATTCACGCCATATGTACAACAAAATATAAAATGAATAGAAGCAAAATAATAATCAAAACGTATATGCAATAAATAAAAAAAAAAAAAAGCACACAACTACCTGCACAAATTATAGAAACGAATAATTCTTACATAGTTGTGGAAGTTTGAATATGAAGTAAGTGGTGGAATATGAGTTGTTTAAAGGAATTTGCGGTCGTAGTTTGACGTATGGAGATAGGTAATGAGTTCCAAAAGAAAGTTGCAAGGATGATGAAGGATTTGTTAAAGGGAGTGATTTTAAGGGAGGGTATAAAAGAGAGAGGACTACGCCCCGGATCTGATCCCAGTGAATTTAGTCAAACTATGTCTGATATTTGCATTTTTCCCCTACAAAATTCCAGTTTCCCATCAGCTTGGAAAAAAGTTATAGTCTGGCCATTAATCAAATTTCCGGTTTCCTCCAAAGTTTCCAATTTCAGACCCATCTCCATCCTATCCAATCTTTTTAAACCTCTCGAAAGACTGATCCATTCACAGCAAAAAGTTCTTCTCAATCCCTTTCAGTCTGGTTTCCAATCCCAGTTCTCCACCCAATCTGCTTTGTTGAAAGTCACCCAAGACCTTCATTTCTTCATATACAAACCAAAAATCTCCATCTTGATCCTCTTTGACTTTTCAAAAGCCTTCCATTAATCATGAAATCCTCCTTTCCAATCTACAAAACCTTTCCATATCAAATATCGTACTAACGTGGTGCCGGTCCTTCTTGTATCACTGATCCTAAACAGTCATTATCCCCAACAAAACTTCTACCTCTTCCCTCTCACTAACTTTTGGTTTTCCTCAGGGATCTTCACTCTCTGCAACTATTTTCACAACCTTCCCGATCCCATCCACCATTCACAATACCACTTGTATGCTGGCGATCTCCAAATCTACCTTTCCTTTTATCCTACTGAGATGCTTCAAGTGATTCGAAGACTACAAAAAGATATAAACAACATTATCACCTCAGCAGAGTAATGATTTAAAATTGAACATCAAGAAAACCAAAACCATTCTCATTGGTTCCAAACATCTTATTAATTGCATCCCATCCTATTCCCTTCTCTACCTCAAAGGCCTGCCTATTCGTTTCCTTACTTCTGTTAGAGATTTAGTAGCAATTTTCGATCAATATCTCTCCTTAAATAATTATATTTCCCAAATTATCTGAAAATCCATTGATACACTAAAACAGTTCCTGATATTCCATGATTCTATGACCCTTAAACCCGCCAACTCCTAGTTTCCTCACTTCTATTATGGCTGCATTATATACCGTGGACTGTCTGGTGGGCTTGAGATCAGATTAAAGAGGCTAATGAATTGTTTCATTGGATTTATACTTGGCGTCCCCAGGCGCTCTCAGGTTTCCAGTTAAATGCCGAGTTGAAGTGGCTCTACCCAGATCTCCGGCGGCAATATTTCCTAGGTGTATTCCTTTTCCGAATCTTTACAACCCAAAAACCATCTTACTTCCTTGATTTTTTAACTCCTTGTTCCTCTGTAAATTCGTTTAACACGAAATCCCAATCCATAAACCTATTTATTTCCTTTCATAGAACCGTTTAAAAAAATATGTAAAGATCAATAAGTTGAGATCTGGTATTTAGAGAGCGGGATAGAGAAACGTAGAGTAAGTAGTTATAGAATTTTGGGAGGATTTTTTCGAAAAGAAAATAGAGTAACTTCAACCCGATATACCTTCAGGAAATCTGAGAAGGTCAGGAAACTCCAAAGATTAATCATATGAAATAATTAAGTCTCTTTATAATTATCTTCAGCCTTGCGGACATCACTCCATACACTAAACAACAGTAATCAAAATGGTGAAAAACAATTAATGTTAGATAAAGCCATTTGCTTTTTTGATTAATATAACATTAGGAGTTTCTTATGAACAGATATGGATTTTCGGACACTCGGAGAAATATGGTTATTTCAGGAGTTATTCTGACCAAAGGTTACTCCTTCAATGTTAAGTAATATTTTAAAAATAAACAAGCGTGCCCATGAAAATGTTGACAATTAGAGGTATATAAATTAAAGTTAGCAGTAGAGTTTTGCATTGATATTACTTTTGCAGATACATTTTTCTGTTTGCCGTTCCCTAACCTGGATAAGAATTTTTTTCGTTACAATGGAACCTTGTTGAAACTTTTCCAAACTACTTTCTTTCTAAGGTTTGCGGGAGTAAAACTTACAATGGCAAAGGACCGGAATCACTTCTCACTATGGCTTCTTTTGTTGGTTTTGTAGTGTGGGCCTTCAAATATATTCCCAGTTTTTACGGTTCACTAAAAATATTATCGATAAACATATTTCATAGAGAAAGTTTGACTAAAATTTATTTATAATTAATACTAGTAATATTTATAATTGAAATATTCGTGATATTAAAATATTCACAGTTTAAAAAAATCTAATAAAGGACAAGAGAAAGAAAATATTCGTATTTTACGGTCTTATCAATGAAAACATGATCGTAATAACAACTTGTTTAAAATGTTTTTCCTCTTTTTTTTTTTTTGTTTAATAATCTAATAGACAAGGTTCTTTATGGTAATTAATGAATTACTTTGCATATTTAAAATATTCTTGTCCATACAAATTGTAATCACATTCACACGATATATAGAGAAAATATAAAATTAATAAAAGTAAAATAATAATCAAAAACTATGTAAAATTAAAAAAATAAAATAAACTAAAGATTAAACACAAAACTTCTATTTTTATGATTCAGGATGTACTGCAATAAAAAAAAAAACTAAAATATTCTGCTTATTTATTTTTAAAATATGTAAAATGAGTGAATCTTTAAAAAAAATCTTCAAAAGTGATAGCTCATTAGACTTTTTAAACATATAACAAAAAGGGAATAGATCATTGTGGTTTTTGGTAGTCGAACTTAATAGTGTTATCTTTAAATCCTTATACTAACATTTACGTTTTCATAAAAATTATTTAAGCAATAGCTGGGTTATTATTTGGGGACGTTATATCAATATTTATATAATAATAATTTATAATCATAAATTATTGTAAAACTCTTAAGTATCTAGAATTGTACTAATTAAGAAAACTATTTCCACATTTGCTGTTATAAACGGACACAAAATGACACTCTAAAAGTAACCCGATAGATAAAATCAGTTGTAATGACCCATTTGAAAAGGGCTGATATATTATCAGCTATCCTTTGAGCACCCTTCGCCAGGTCTATAGAACAGGTGGGGCTAAAGCTACCTTCTTATCTCTATCTCCTATAGGCCCATCCACAAGGGCGGAATTCTCTCTTAGCTCACCCTGTTTTCTTCCTTAGTAGGATATGATGGAGGTTTTATATGGTTGTATAAAACCATATTTTATATGGTTGATTGTAAGCCAATATGGTTGGTTAATATTTCACAGATTTAGTAATATCAACTGTGTTAACCATTGTTCTTTCTAACAAATAAATTATTAGTATTTACTAAAATCCATTCTGAATGATTAGTTAGTTTTCAATTTTGAAGAATAGTGAACGAGTTAAATGATGGTAGTTGATTGCAACTTTAAATTATTTGAAAGTTTAAAAAATAAAAATAAATGTGTCTAAAAGTTGACACACACTTAATATTAAAAAAAAGTGTTATTTTTTAATGGTGCTGTGATCTCATCTTCATCCATAAAAAATATTTTAATTTTATATTTACATATCCTCAGCCCTAGAAAATAAAGAGTATTGTTCGGGAGCATTCCTGGACATCGCGCAAGCTTTTGACCGGGTATGGCACGCCGTACTGCTCTTTAAGCTTAAATCCCATCTACCCCATCCCTTATATCTTATCCTCCGATCCTACCTCTCTGATCTCTCCTTTCAAGTTCGCTGTGGTACAGAATCATCGAACTGTCATTCAATCAAGGCGGGAGTTCCTCAAGGCAGCGTCTTGGGTCCTGTCCTCTACATTCTGTTTACCGCTGATATTCCAACTCATCCCGAAACACTCCTGGCAACATTCGCTGATGACACAGCCATCTTATCTTCCAATCCAGATCCTGAAACAGCATCCTTAAACCTACAAATTCACCTCTCTCTTATTGAACACTGGTGTAATAAGTGGCGAATCGAAGTAAATGAATCCAAATCCAAACATATAATTTTTACTCTTCGACGCAATTCCTATCCACCAATCTACTTAAACTCCATACCACTTCCTCTGTCCGACACAGTCCGGTATATTGGCTTTATTTTACACAAAAAAACTAACATGGAACCCACATACCAGACTTAAAAGACAACAACTTAATAGACGATACGGGCAACTATATAGACTATTGAATAGAAAATCTCAACTTTCAGTCGACAACAAACTACTAATCTACAAGACAATCCTGAAACCTATTTGGACCTACGGTGGAAATGTGGGGGCAGCAAAACCTTCTAACATCAAAAGCATTCGATACTTCCAGTCTAAAATCCTCCGATCAATAGTCGATGCTCCCTTCTATGTATCCAATAAAACTCTCCATAATGACCTTCATATCCCATTTGTTCTAAATTGTCTAAATTTCAACTGAACCTCACTCATCATCCAAAACCTGTAGTCCCTATCTAGCTCCAGTCATCCCTACAATCCTCCCCGGAGGTAAAACGGCAGTGGCCCCGCGACCTTCTGTAAATGTTTATATATTGGAGTTCTGGCAATGGCCAGATTCTCCACTCAAAACATGAGTGTCTGTTGCTGTAGTGCCCTTCATCAGTTTCCACTGGTTTCAAATAACAGTGACGCGGCTGAGAGAGAAGCAATGGAATCTCCTAGAGTCCTGCCTTGACTTCCACATGGGGGGATAAGGCATGACTCAGAGTCTCCTTGGTGAATGTAAATAGGTGTGGATGTGTTTTATTTACTTTAATTTCATTTAGCTTTTATCTATTATTTCATTTTTTTTTTGTCCACAGGCATACCAATTTACTTATTTTATTTTTTTATACTTCTTTTTCTTCATTATTGAAATCTTAGTTATTAATTGTATGAATGAACATATTGTGTGAATGAATCATGTATCCTTAATATTAAAGCACTTTAATGTAGCAGAATTCATTAACATTCAATAAAGAAAGTAAGTAAAAAAACATTTATATTTAACTACATTTATAATATACATGTATTTCCTTATTTGTCCAGCGAGCATCATCAGCCTCATTTTCACAGATTTATTGTTGTTACTCTTAAGCATATTTAAATCACTCAGGTATATTTCATCTTTATTATTTATAACCCGTATTCCTTATACTTCGTTTATATTAAAATAAAAAATCTACCAAGAATGGTTAGTATTGCTTCACAATATTTACTGCACAATTACCTATATTTTAAGATCTATAATTTAAGGTCTATGTTTTAAGGTCTATAAATTAAATATAGCAATCCCTCAACATTTACTGGTTTGATATTTGCCAGTTTCGGTGATAATTTAATACAATAATGCTAAAGAGCTCCACATTTGTAAATTCTATATTTAACTATTTTTGATTTAAAAAAATCATTAATTAAAAAAATTCCTGTATGTACCTATTGAAAAAGAAATATATTTTATGTATTTATTCTTGGCGATACGGTCTTGCATGAACCTGGGCCTCTCTTATGATCCTTCTCCACTCTCCTCTATTCCGAGCGAGCATACGCCACGTTCGAATTCCCATTCTCTTCCGTATGCAGGTTCATTTCTTCTTCCCAATGAAAAGGGGTTTGACCCAACCAGTTCCTCCCACCCGTATACGAATGCCTTGTAATACGGGTATTTTTCCTTTGTCATAAGTTGAGGGAGATCGCTCTCCGTCAGAGCGTAGAGCCCCGTCTCCCTCAACAACTCAACAACTTAGCCCTCAGTGCCTCAAAGGTGGTACAAACAAGGATGATATGCTCGGCAGTCTCCGGCACTGGATGGTAGTAACTAGGAAAAAGTAGAAAAAAAGTCGTCATAAGTTATGTTTATTCCGATATTCTTCAAAATATTCTGCACACTTGAAGAAGTTGTTACCCCGCAGTTCTCATCAAGACGTATTATATATTTAGAGTTGTGAGTTATCACATTCTAAATGATTTGCGGAAAGCTTCTGAGATGATCACTATACCCAAAAAATATTCTGCTTAGTAAGTTTTTACCTGTGACCATGCAAATAATAAGACGGTAATATACCTTAAAATAAAAAAATAAAAGCATCTCTAAAGATGATATGAAAATCCTTGAGAGGTTTGGTAAGTAAAGAAATAGGTGTATGTTAAAAATGAAATTTAAAATAAATTATAGAAGAGAATGAGATCATGACAAATATAAATAATACAAAATATATCTTGTTTGTTTATTTAGGTTTTAAGGCGTAAAACCCCAAGGTCATCAACGCCTGTGAATCAGTTATGTTTGTATACTCTTTAGAGGAGAAACAGAGAAAAAAATAACAATCAAAAATTAAAATTAATAATAGATAGATATAGTGGTATATGAAAAAGATATTTAAAAACATATAAAAAATTAAGTATATTAAAATAAATACAAGAAAAGAACAATAAAATACAAATTATATCTATTTTTATATTTTATTTAATAGTCTATGTATTTTAAGAAATTTTATCACGGTTCCTATGTTTGATTCGTCGTTGTCTAATACTGCTGATATATGCGGTTTTAGAGATAATCGATTTAGGCTTTATAGTATAGTATAGTAAGTGCATTCTTGGAAAATATGGTTGACTGTGAGAAGGCTATTGCAATGTTGACAATTTGGTGGTGGCTGCTTAGTGATGAGATGTACATGAGTTAGGTTCGTGTGTCCTATTCTTAACCTGGTCACAGAGACTTCCTCTCTACGATTATGGCGGTTTGATGTGATCCAGGGCTTAACTGATTTTTTAACAGCTTTTAATTTGCTAGGCAGCCTTTCGTTCCACATAGACTGCCAACTATCCAATATTTCTTTTTTGAGAGGAATACTCATTTCTGAAGGGGCCAGGATAGGATTACCTCGGTCTGGAAGCGCGATTGCTTGTTTGGCTGCCGTATCCGGAAGCTCATTACCAACTATACCTGCGTGACTGGGAACCCATATAAAACAAACCGATTTTCCTAAATTAACTAAAGTAACTTTTTCCAGAGTTCGAAGATATTTATGTATGTTAACGATAACTGGATGTTTTGAGTACATATCATTTAAACCATTTAATGAACTCAAGGAGTCGGTTATCAAGACTATTGAGGCTGGAGTTATTGACTTGCAGAAGTGGAGGGCTGAAGATATTGCGTGAAGTTCCGCTGTGGATATACTGTTCTGTCTATGTAATTTTATTTTATGCGTGGAGCTATGGGTAACAAACGGACAAGCCGTAGCACCATCGGATTTCGAACCATCAGTGTAAATTAAAAATGGATCCGGAATATTTTGTAATAGCCGGGCAAATTCGGTTTTGTACTCGTAATGTGAGGTATTGTTTTTGAGTAATCGAGAGAGGCGGAGCATCATTTTTGGGGGTTTGTGGATCCAAGGTGCGTTTTGGTTTTCTATATTGAATAGAGGTAAGTTCTTAAGGGATTCAGGTGCTGAATAAATTCTTTCTGACAATGGTAGTGTGGAATTTGTTTTGTTTCTAAAAGCGTTTGAAAATTTAGGTACAAAATAGATCTTTCTAGACAGAATCAATTTTAACATAAAAAAGTATACAAATGTATTATAACGTATTATAATGTATTAAATGTATTAAAATGTATTATAAGCTTACATTACAAATGTATTAAAATGTATTATAAGCTTTACTGTATTCTACTATGTTCAAGTTACGTTCCGGCAATTACCAGGAACCAAACTAAGGCTGTTCCTTTTATCAGCATGTTAACAATAGCCTGTCACGCTCAATGCAAACTTGCACAATATCTGCTTGGTTGAACGGGATTGATTGAATTTCATAAAGGTTGTTCCAAGATTTACAATTGCTGAAGATGCTATGTTATATTTTAAAACATCACAGCATCATAATTATAAACAGTTTAGTTATTATACTTGAGTTCACTTGTGACATGATTATCAACATCTTTTCATAATCCATGGTACAGACCTCTTTTTATCGAATTATTAACATCCGCCTGAAACTTCGTAAATAGTTTCATCTCATCGTAACCTACAACTATTTTATTTATGAAAATTCTTGGAATAGGGGCGTTTTCAACCTGGAGGAGGTCAAACTTTGTCTATTTAATTAGTTAGTAAAAACTCGTAAATACAAATTTGCTTTCTACTTGGATCATAAGGTAATTTGATCACAAAACAAAGACAAAGGTGGTCTACAAAAATATTGGGCCGTTTGTTCTATAAAGCCTCGTTTTTTTTTTAACTTTTGGGGGTTTAGGTCACGAAAAGTGCCTCAATTTTTTTTTAAATCTATCTTTGTTACCGATTTTGTTATCAAATTATCTTACGATCTAAGTAGTTTTTGGATTAATTAATCGATAATTAAGCGAATGAGTTTTTCATACCTCATTAAATATACAAAGTTAGCCTCCCTCCAGATTAAAAACTCCCAAATTCCAAGAATTTTCGTAAATAATGATGGTTATGATGAGATGAAACTATTTTTCATCTTTCACTACTTAAGTTTCAGGCGTATGTTAGTAATTCGATAAAAAGGGGTCTGTACCATGGACTATTATAGTTAATGGTTTGCTTTAGTTTTTTATAGCAAAGAAACATATATTATCATAATAATGGAACATATGTATAAATTATAACACGTGTTTCTTATGTGAAATAACCATGTCCAACCAAGTTATTTGAAATAACCAAGTCCTGCAAAATGGTCTGTGCGTGTTAGCAATCTAGCTCAAAAACGAAAAGTCGTTAGAAAGTGAAATTGCATATTTCAGGATTTTATAATCCTTAGATGTTACAGCAACTTAAATTAAACTCTTAGTTCTTCTTTTTTCAAATTATAAGCCATGAAATCGAACATTAAAATATATTCTATTTCTTTGAAAATTTAATTCAAGGTTGATCAGGAAATTCAAGGTTTTAAGATACATAGAGTCTGAAAATTGTTGTTTATTTATTTTTAGTAGCATTCTAGCTCAAAAATGAAAAGTTTTACGAAACTGATATTACGTATTTAACATAGGTATATGCCTTAGATGTTACAGTAACTTTTTCCTTAAAATAGGCTAACCGGCAGTGCCAGTTTATATCAACGGCGAAACACATGTTTACAATTTTCTCAAAAACAGCTCAAACGATTTTGATTAAACTCAGTGTATCATTGTATAATTAAGTGGTCTTCAATATCATTTAGGTCTTATCCCCATGTATGTAACTTTACAGGGCTTAAATGCCCAATGTTCATATAACAGCTCTAACAATTTTGATTGAACTCAGTGTGTCATTGTATAATTAAGTGGTTTTTAATATCATTTAGGTCTTATCCCCATTGATGTCATTTTACAGGGCTTAAATGCCCAATGTTCATATACGTCTTTCTCTAAATAAATTTTTTAATATGGATTAAAAAAAAGTTTTTTTTATTGACAGTAACTATAAAAAACATCTAAATATGAAGTTTATGATAATTAGAAACAGAAGAAAAAAAGAAAAATGCTTGTCCAGGTTGAAAATAAATCTCCAGAAATAACAGTCAGAAGGTATACTATATTATATAGTTGAAAAGCTGAGAATTTTAGAAAATCTAATATCAAATAAATAAAGTTGTAGAAGGTAACGGAGAGTGATGAAAACACTTTAAATAATAATTTCATAAAACTAACAATATTTAATGTAAATCGCACGTTTCCAATGGAATTAAATAAAACTTTCCTACTTAGCTTTTACATTTTTTTCTAAGTTTGAGAAAAAAGTATTTAAAATCACGGAATCGCGCCAATGCCATGGTTAAAAATACTATTTAATTGTACTTGTGATAAAGAACAAATGAAATATAAAAAAAAAAAAAAGTCATGGATATATTTATAACCTTAAATACATTTGGTTTCTATTATAATTTATGCCAAAAAATCATCAATTAACCTTTTCGAAAATTAAAGTAATGAATCATTCGATGATTTTTTCCTTTGCGAAATCCCAAGATTATTCACTTACAATTAGTGTGACAACTTTTGACCTCTCCATGCAATCATAATCTCGGGGAATCAAAATCTCGTAATTTCATTTTCTAAACTTTACAATGGAATATAAAAGTTTAATAACTAATAGTCCTACAATCTATAATCATTTATAGGTTAAATATTCACGTGTAATTTCAAATCTCTCTAGGCATATATTACCCTTTCGGATGACAGAATGACTAAGTCCAATCTCAACATTCTTTATTAGTAATTTTAGCGATGTTTCTAGTGGCAAAATTCATCCCTACTCTGAAAGTATTTACTTAAGAAAACCTTTACGTGTACTAAAACCCCATCGAAGGCCATTGATTCACTACTTTTTTACCGTTTCTTGATCAACGGTTGAGCGAACGAGATCCGGTTCAACTTCCAGGTTCGCTCCTTTAATTAGAAATATCCATCTTACATTTTAGAGATATTCGGTAATGTTTAGACTTAACAATAGTTTTAGATTGTCGATGATTTAACCTGAACTGTTGTTAATACATATATTGAACTTGATGTGTCGTTTTAAATAATGCACATACCTTTGTCAATACTTTCGTATACGAAATGGCTAACTGAAGTTGAATGGGAATTAAACATAAATAGGAACACTAAACATTCAATGCAGATCCAATTGAATACCTAAGCCGCTTATTCCCTAAGTGGCTTCCAAGGGTAGGGCTTTTGTCGAAATGTGAAAACTTATTCCATCACTTCGTGGTTTCTCGGTTACCATGGTATTCTCACTACCTATATTTGATTCACTTCCATTAAGAAACTTTGTGGAGCGGGCATGACGATTGCTGTGAAACTGCTGAAAATAATGTTATTTTAATAACAAAATAAACAATAAGTACGGGAAAATGTGGTTCGGGGCGGCGTTGATAAGGTTACTCAAAATAGTGAAAACAATTTATTAAACCTACGTTTCAACTTTGTAGGTCAAACTAGTATTGTTCAGACCAAACTTTGTAGGTCTTCAACAATAGTAGAAAGAATGAGATATAAGAAAACTGTAGAATAATATAAGAGCTATATAATATAATATTAATGATAAGAACACATTAAGAAACTTAGGTCGTGATATAGGCCTCAGTAGTCTCATTATAACATACATTAGTATAAAATCATCCAAATATTCGACAATTCAGGGATCTTCAGAGATAAAATATAATTTCATATTTTTTTTGTAATATTCATTTTGAACATGGTGTGTAAGGCAAAAACGTATTAATGTTTTTAGCTCATTGTTTCAAAACACTCAGAGGATCTTACCGAATAATTTGAGCAATAACTAAAAAATCAATCCAGCAATTCGCTCTAAAAATCGTATCATTCCTTTTACAAAATTTTTTGAACACATTTTATTCAATCACGCATCAGTACTTTTAGCTTAAATTGTTTCATAACTCTCAGAGGACCTCACTAGATATTTTTGAACCATCAAATTTAAAAATAGATCCAGCAGTTCACTTGAAAGTTCGTTACAAAGCTTTTAGTGGACAACCCAAACACATAATTCCAGTAATATATTACGTTATGACTAAGGCCTAAATTACAATTATAACTTCGAATAAAGTATCTTTTTCATTATCCTCATTGACATTAAAAAATAATTAACAGAATAAATACAAAGTAGTAAGAACATGAAAATAAGGTGCATTTTTCTACATTTTTATTTCTAGCTCTGATTATAACTTGTATAGTTGGTCAAAATATAGGCTTCTACTATTTTAAGTTATTTTATGACCGCCATCCCGGACTGTCTTTTTCCTTATAATACAAATGGTTTACATTAAATTTCCAATAAACAATTTTTTTTAAAAATGTTTTTATTGAGAAATAATACATTTTGCCACATTTAAGGGCACTGAGTACTAAAGCTGAGTGAGGCCCATTCATACTATATATACAATACAATAAAAAAAATAATAAAAATAAATAAATAAAAAATATATATCTAATAAACAAATAATAATCAATTCTGTATTTATCTTAGAATTATTACAATGGTTTTAACAAACGTTATTACCATTGAAAAATTTAATAGTAAAATAATTATTTTTTCTAATAATAACGACTAGTAATTACACCTTTCATTATATTGAAAATAAGTTATGCATGCATATCTTAAGTTGATTGCATTAATACTGTTCTTGTGTTAAAATCATAGTATCCTGAATTTCAATACTACCTTACAGTTGAGGGTGGTACTTATAATTTCTATATGCCTTGTATATCATTCTATTTATCAAATGCCTTACATTGTTTTACGTCTGGGGAAATATAAGGAAATGTTTCCTTTTTCACTTTATAAAATTTGATAAAATGCCCCTAGATTACTTTATATAATAAAACTAATCTAGGGGCAAAATTTATCTTGATCAACAATTGGTTTCAAATCAAATAGTTACAACGAGCTTACAAGCCCATTCGATTTTGCCAAATTTTCAAAAAGTATACTTTTGCCTTTTATTTGGGAAATTTACTATTGACATGCCTGTAATTGCCAAATGGCTCGTTCTATTTTACTCAAAATTGGAGAAAATTTAAAGAATAGCATAGAATTTATCTAGTATCAATTTCATTGAAATAAATTTAATAATTATGTTAAATATAAATAACATTTAACAATTTAATGGCAACGAAATGTGGAAGACATTGATCATATTGAATTGAAATATTTTTATGATATTATAAAATTCTAGATTTTATTAAAAAAGTTAATTTATACTATCTTGATCGGTCTCAAAGGTTACATTAGATTTCGGGTAATTTTCAGTAAAGTGAGTTTGAAAAAAGAAAAAACTTGTTACTTTCACTTATCAATCTTTTTTTTTTTATTATTCCCTTTCCTAGCCTTTAAGGCTGTGCGGGGTTTTCTAGGGCTATGGGGTGTGAGCAGGGATTTAAATGACTCCACCGGCACCGGGACGCGAACTCGTGACTTCTTTAAATCCATTGTCTCATATATCAGGTTGCCGGGCAGCAGCGGTGCTGTGCACACACATTAGCCCGTGCGGCCACCCCGCCCACTTTAACTTACCTATCTATATATGAAATATGTAGTAAAAGAGAGTATTGCTATCGTGAAAATTGTATATTCTCAGTTTTCAACGGAAATACAAGTTTTGAGGTTCCCGGAGTCTCGCAGAATGGTCAGAGTGTGTGTGTGTGTGTGTGTGTGTGTGTGAGTGTGTGTTAACAGTCTAGCTCAAAACCGAAAAGTTGTATGAAAGTGGAATAGCATATTTTAAGATTCTATATGCTTGGGATGTTACAGCAACTTTTTCATCAAAATCGGCAAAAGGGAAGTGGCACTTTATATCATGGACTAAACACATTTTTACGATTTTCTCGAAAACGGCTCTAACGATTTTGATTAAATTCATAACATCAATGAATTCATGAAATCAAGCAGTTTTAAGTAAAATGTAGTTTTTATTCTTATTGATATTTTCTAACGGGATTTTTATCGCTAATTTTCAATATTGGTCCTCCTAAAGTACCTTTAATTTTTTTCATTTGAAACAATTGACCATTGCACATTAATTTTTAATCTAAAATATAGTTAAATATAAAATATGAAAGAATTTGATAATCAAATAAAGGAGAAATAAGAGATCGTAGCGGAGAATAGTTGTAATTGAGGAAACAAAGGAATACGAGTGCACCCAAGCTCGTCCTAAAGATTAGAACACGCTTCCATACGTAACATAATATACATATATAACATATATATTTAACATAAACAAGCTTAATGTAATACGGAATTCGAAAATATTAAGTAAATATACATATGCGGTTTTCATAAATTCTTACGTAATAGTCAGAATTTGTACTGTTTTAATAAGTTACCGTAAAAATATACTTTCAAATCTAGTAATATATTATTGTAAAGTTCAATAATATTACCGAATATTATGAAGAGAGTTTAGCGGTATAAGGGTAATCTATTAATCTACTCTAATCATTTGCTGAGAGTGGCACACTCCAGTGAGTTCTGTATCAACTTGGCCCAGTGGCTGTTAGAGATCTATCAATTGAGAGCTAACACCGTTTCTATGTTCATTCCAATCAGCGATCAATCAGACTCCATTGACTCGCCCTATTTACTAGAATCTCGCATTAATAACTGAACAAAGTTCTGACAAAACACCTCAAAACAAGTCTGCATAAAAGTAATACAGCTAAAGAATTAAAAAAGTGAAACATTTTTTCTTAAATCTTGTAGTAGTTTTAATAACGATTTACAACATCTCAAACACGCAACACAGATAAAAAAATACTTGAAATATGTGAATTGAAAAAACTAAAATTGTGTTTTTAAAACTATTATTCATGATATTTACAACTGTATTACAATATAAATACATCAAGTAAATGTGTTCACAGAAATATAATCAAATGAAAACGCTTGTCGAGAAACTACTCACTGGTAGCACTCTAATTATATGTCTTCATATGGAAATCACGAGGCCATCTTCTTTTCAGACGCCTCGGAAGGTTATCTGGAATTGAAGAGTAAGCATGAAAGATCAGAAACAAGAGGGTTGGGATGGTTATTAAGTTTACTATGGAAGGATAGATATCTGGATTGGGCCAAATCTGTAACATAAGGAGCATTAAGGTCATTAAGAATGATTTTATTTTTAACAAAGTAAGAAGCGTTGAGGATTTTGCGAATGATTTTGGATTGTAAGGATTATATACGAGAGCAATTTGATGGTTTGGTGGAGTCCGATATCTCAACTCCGTAATTCCAAATAGGCCTTATTATAGTCATGTAGATGAGTTTTTTTGTAGTTAATTGGAGGCATAAAGCATTTGTCTAGTAGTCGGAAGTTGTCGGAGACTTTGTTTAGTGGAGTAAGCTAGGTAACTCAAATTTAAAATTACAAAGATATATAAAGCGACATTTACTTGTAATTTTAAATTTGAATTTTATTCAACTAATATACTTTTAATCTGTGTTTCTCGTATCAGATGTCGTAAATATATTTTAAAACTACTGTAAGATTTAAGAAAAAAAATTAATACTATAAAAAAATTGTTTTCCTTCAGGCTGACAGGCCCAAGACCACATTTTTGTACTTATAAGCAACACTGTAATGGCTTGAGATAGAGTTAAAAACCTGTATCTATAGCATTTCTTGATCATAAGGCGGCGTTTGATTTAGTAGAAAACATCTGGAATGTAGTTGTGGGGTGTGCTACTTGAGTGATAAGGATAAAAGGCGCAGAATCGGAACCTTTCCTAATAGACAGTGGTACAGACCCATTTTTTATCAAATTATTAACATCCTTCTGAAACTTGGTAAATAGTTTCATCTCATCATAACCTACAACTATTTTATTTACGGAAACTCTTGGAATTGGGGTGTTTTCAATCTGGAGTTGAGCAAACTTTGTCTATTTAATTAGGTACTAAAACCTCATAGATACCCTTTTGCTTTCTACTTTGATCATAAGACAATTTGATCACATCCATAAAAAACGGTGGCCTACAAAAATATTGTTCCGTTTGTCCTATATGACCTCTTTATTTTGAAAATTAGAGGGTGTAGGTCACGCTAAACGGCTCAATATTTTTCAAGGCCACCTTTTTTCTCTATTTAGAGGGAGAAAAAAGGTAGACAGAGAGTGTGCTCAAGCTCACATTTGTTTAATAATTTTATGTGTACTATCTTTTACCTGTACGCCATAATAGCCAATAAAAAAAATCTAAAGGAAGCACTAGTGGAATGGAAAAACAGCTGCTTAGGAAGGATATAAGAATTAACGCCTCCAAGAGTAATGTTCAGGTTATGAGAAGAACAGGAAGACGTCCAATCGGTCTGCAACGATGAGATTCTTGATGTTTTGAAGGAATAAATCTACTTAGGGACCGTAATTATTAGCTCTAGCAAGATAGACGCCGAGATTTCGAATAGATATCCAAGGCAAATATGCTATTGACTTCCAGATCACTAAAAGTTCCCGGTGCCACCGCGAAGTGGACAAGAAGACCAAAATGCACGTATACTAGTCTACCTGAGCTCAAAACCACTTTGTAGAGTAGTCGACACGAGTGGTTTGGACAAGTCTGGGGCATGAACGAGGATATGGATCCTATAAAAGTATTAGATAATCGATTCACCGGAAGGGGACCACGAGGGCCTTTCGTGCAAAGGATTAGAGCTAAAAGAGGCAAATACCTAAACCGAAAGAAGAGCTTTATAGAGGCTCGGTAGTATGTGAGGAAGATTAATAAGAAAATTAAGAAGAATATTACAGACATATACAAGGAAGAACGATGATGCAATGTTTAAAATCTATAGGTTCATTAGTGAGGTTCCCAAAATAAGATTCTGAACGGGGGACTTCTTAGGGAAGATCTGAACAATTGTTTTTATTTTAAAAATTTATTTATGGTGTTATATTACCGAAAGTTGAAGAATGAGAGTGAAATGCTCGAGAGCACTTAATAGTGTAATGTCTAGTATCTTACTTTACAATACTAAACTGACAGGTTCAGTACCGGGTTTTCATCATTCTCTTTTTTTAGTGGGCGGGGTGGCCGAATGGGCTAACGCCTGTGCACTGCACCGCCGTTGCCCGGCAACCTGATAAATGAATCAAAGATATCAAAATATACACGAGTTCGCGTCCCGGCGCCGGGGGGTATTTTAAATCTCCGTTCACACCCCCTGACTCGGGAAAATCCCGTATAGCCTAAACGGTGTGGAAGGGAAGGACAAAAAAAAAAAAAAAAAAAAAAATGCTTGCATTGTACTACAGCTGGCAGTGAAATATTAATGGGAACTCCTATAAATGATTCTAAGAATTAATTTAAAATTGTCTACCACGATACTTCCATTTTAATTTTAAAGTCCACAGTTCTCGTCCGAAACTTATATCAGTCAGAAAATGCTATGAGCATAGATCACAAGGTCAAGGAATTGATAAAATTGGTGTGTTACTGCGACGTCCTGTGTTACCGCATAGGTAATTATATATTGCTGCAAGTATAGTTCGTTCATCTGATAGTTCGAAATTTTATATTTCTAATGGCAATGTTCAAACCAGGGTCTGAAAGAATTAAATATTTAAACTAAAATCTTTGCTGAATCTATAATTAATTTAATATTTATGTGCAAAGAAGTTCCTCGTATGCTATAGCATTTTAAAATAACATATTCAATATTTTTCACTATAACTTATGAAAGTAGAATTATTAATTTTTATCTGAAAAATAGGGATTTTTTGTTTCATTAATATTAATATTATAAAGTAAATAACTTCGAAAATAGAATCCACATTTGAAAATTAAATGATGTAACAGAATATGCACTATATTTACAAACAGAAGTTGAGTGTTCGTTGCGTTACTTACAATGTTTCTAATCTTGTTTACTCACATTGCTGGTTTTCATTTCAAGTAATTCTCATTTCTCTATCTGCACCATCTGCACCACAGACATTTTATGTCATTTTCATCAAAAATATCCACCTACTCATAAGTAAATTACAAACATTTCAGTCAAAAACATTTAGAACTATGGTTAAAGCTCCATAGTACGTCACAAACATTGCTTTAAATAAAGACCTTTAACTGCCATCAATTAAGGACCTACGGACTATTGAAAAAGATTTCACGATAAAATACACAGGCATACAAATACATTCATATAAGTTATGGCAATAGTCCATGTACCACAGTTGAAAAACTTGCGAACGAGCCTTGGAAGAGTCAGTCAATATAGAAACAGGATCCCGCCAGGATAAAATCCCAAAATAAATAAGCAAGATTTGGCACTTATAAGTAGGATATTTTATTTTTCACTGTGCATATACTAGTCTTATTTATTCATTCTGCTTTAGAAAAATAAAATAATATCGGAACCAATAGTTCTTATAAAACAACGATTATTATTTTTAGTAATTTATTTATTTTTTTAAAGGTTTACAAATGTATGTTTTACAGTTATTAATTAGATGAAAACTTATCTTATTCTTTAGATCCATTTCTCACCTGTTATATTTATCTAGATTTCTTTGATTTCTCTTATAATTGGTTCTTTTTTTATTTGATTTTCACTTGGAAGTTAAATTCCAAAGCAATGCAGCTGATGGATTTTTAATTGAGTAAAGCAATCAACAAAGTTTTCTTAGCCTAGGGGTTTAAAAGTATTAAGAACAAGGCTATACCTTCGCTTTCTTTCTGGAAGTTTGATTCTTTCTTTTTTTTTTTCTTTTTTTAAGTTAGATGAACGAAATACTAGTTGGTCCAAAGAACCAGTGTTTTCTGATGTGCCGAATCATAATAGAAAAAGTGGACTCCACATTTTCTTTAATTACGTTAACTAGAAAGTTAGGGATGGAATAGAAAATAATGGATTGAATTAGAAACTTTTTCATGAAACTTAAAGGTAATTATAAAAGTGTATTGAAAGACTGAGCATCAAAGGTTACAATTTTGTAAGAAGTCTTAATTAACCAAGTTTTTCAGTGTTAAAAAAAACAACAAATAAATAATAAATGCAACCGATTAAAGATAGGTTATAATACGAACTGATACGGTTATAAATATTCCAACCCTCTAGTTTTCCCCTAAATTTCACCAAAGCGAGCGTAAGTAAAGAATCCACGGCCGATAGGACACAAAATTAGTTTTCGGCCTTAGCAGTACTTTAAGCAGGACGCAAGAGTTGAAGATGCACTAAACTATACGACACCTGTATGTTTTATGTACTTATTAATTTTCAAACACTTTAACGAGAAAAAATAAATTATAAGATTATATTTAATGGTAATAATTATCATATTACTTAAATATTAAGATTGTTATAATATTTGAAAATAGAGGAGAAACGTCTGATTGAATAATTACAATAAAACTTATATGAACTAGAAATATTTTTAAAAAAATATCTAAAAATTGATACTTCGTCATGCTTATCATGCCATCTTCTACTTGACAACAAATCTGCTAATTGTCACAACCATGACAGATGCGGATGAAGAATTGAAGACAAAAAAAAAAAAAAAAAAAAAGAAAAATTGATAAAAAATAGCAAAAATAAATATTTTTTAAATATTTACATTTTATATATATATATATATATATATATATATATATATATATATATATATATTATATATATATATATATATATATATATATATATATATATATATATATATATATATATATTTATATATATAAATATATATATATATATATATATATATGTATATATTTATATATATATATATATATATAATATAAATATTTAAAAAACTATATATAAATATAAAATATTTGACTGATCACCCAAACCATCCTTCTATTTAAATATTCTATGAATGAATACTTTAGCACTTATAATTATAGCCCTTCGATATGGCAGATTGTATACTACTCGATAAATTGGTTAATAAAAATAAATCAACAAAAATCGATTCGTCTTAAATTTTGAAAGTTATTATATTTTTTTTTTTGTCCTGTCAGTAGTACACGTTATAAGAATGTGGCCTAACTTAATTTTCTTCTTTTACAAGCGATAAAACGAAAATACCTTCTTTTGTTTCTAATGGTCTTTTTCTTATCGTCAACGGGGTATTAATAAACGAATAAAGTTAGACATATAGCTCCTTTTTGTAAAAAAATGAGGAAGGGGATGTTAAGATATTTGGCAATAAACTCCTTGCTTAATTACCTGATTCATTAGCTTTCAAGCACAGACGGTTACATCAGATCAGAAAAAATAAACCACATATAATTCTTAGAATGGAACAGAGTACCTCTAAGAGTTAGATACTGGGCTGCAAAGCTCAAGGACCGGGATTCGAATCCAGTCGATGTCCATTTTTCATAGGCCGTGGATCGACGTTGGGTACCTCCAGGTCTCCATATGATGTGTTCTGTAAATTATGTAATTAATTAGATAGGAAGACCTGGCGGTTAAATGTGATCCGACCCGATCATATTTCAGCATTGTAGTAGTGTTTTTTTATTGTATTTTTTTTATTTTTGCATTTTTAGTAAAAAAAAAAAATTAAGCCAGTACGCACTATATTAATGAAACGATACCTACAAACTTAAATGAACCATTTTTACCTATTGGAGTTCCTATATAAAATGCGAGTTTTTATTAAATGTGAAAATTTTTAATTCCAAAATGTTTCTGAGCAATGTATGTATCATAAACATTATAATGTCATGCGCCAATAGTACAAAAATAAAATGATTCTACTTGAGTTAACATTTTTAGGAACAGCGTGATAGGGGAAATTTATTAGAGGGTAGCCAGGAAATATTTTCAACTCTCCCGCAGTAATAATTCTCCACCAATCGAAATGGCTCTTTCACATTCTTTATTTGAATATTTATTTATATGAAGGCCTGAATCATACCTAATATTATATATTAGTTAGTATAAATATTTATTTTAAAATAATGTAAATTATTTATTTATTTCCATAGTCAATTTAGTTTTATCGATTAACATTTACAATTTTCATTAATATATGGAAATTTTTAATGTATTTCAATGATATTGTATTGTTGAAACAATATAAACAAAATCGTAAACTTAAGATAGTAGACCATTCTAAATATCTTGAAGGAATAATCAGAAGAAATGACACCTATAAAAGAGCGGTTAGACCAAAAATTAAAACAACTAAATTTTAAAAATACATATGAAATAAAAAAAACCCTCAATAAATATGAAATTAAGGCGTTATATTGCAATGATTAATCACCATCCTTAACTTTACATGAGAACTACAAAAAAAACTACGTAAAGAAAACCCAAAAATATTGAAAGGAAGATTTTGAAGAAGAATTAATGGTAGAAAATAAATTAATAAACAACACAAGCAGGGTACAGACGGAGATTAAACGAAGAAATGTCCAACATAAATGAAGACCTAGAAATAACAATAAAAAAATAACATATAAAAGCCAATGTGCCTAAGATAAACAGGTAAAGAAAGAGCTCAAAAGATTCTATGTTGAAGTACAAGATTGTCTAGATAAGAAAAAATACAGAAGAAAATTTTAAAATGACCATTCATTCAGGGAAAAAGGAAAATCCCAGCAGTGGAAATTGGATATAAGAAAGCAGATCTTTGGAGTAAAAAATAATGAGGTTAATTGACTTCAAGAATAAAAATGAAGAATCTATTTAAAGTGATATATAATTGACTCTTGAAGGTCTGATACAAAAAATAAAAAAATAAAAATAATAATAATAATATACTAAAATAAACGTTTCCGAGTTTCACCTCCTCTTTATGATCTGACGTTTATTTTATATGAAATGAAATCATAACTAGTTATAATAACATCCACAGATTGTTCTTTCATCTTTTTTATTATACGATGATATAAAACTATTCTGCAAGGAGTTATATTATAACACTGACTTATAATTGCCTTGATCTATTATATTCCTCTCAATCTCATTAATGACATGTAAATGAAAAATTATATGACACCGAAATAAAAGAAAATAATATTGTGACATAAATTTCGTGCGACATCATGTTATTTTTTTAATTAGTGATTTAAGAAGAGTTGACGTTTATATAATAGTGATCACAATTTTCAATAATTTTCGAATAATTAGTCATATCTCAAATAGAGAATGCTTCTTTTTAGAACAGTAGAGATATCGATTTAATGTTTATAGCCAACGTGTTTGCGTTATATTTCAGCTTCCAAGATGTCGCTGTATCGATTATAAATAATGAATTCAATTTTTTCGATTTAAAACCAGCATACAAAACAGCGTGAGAGAGGTGAGATGAGAAATGCCATATTTTTCAGCAACTTTAAAATATTCCTTCAGGTTACTGCTTAAATAGTTATAGATCTATCAGATATGGAACGGGGTTGCTGAACTAGTTAACGCGTTTTCAATATTGCCTAGTATCTTGATAATCTGAAGACCACGAGTTTGAGTCCTGGTGCTGTTGGCATTTGATTCTGGTATTGATTTCCTGCCTTCTCTGCTAACCTCACAAAAAATCCGTACAGCCGGAAAGGAGAAAAAGATGATAAAATTAAAAAAAAAAGATCAATCAGGCTTTATAAAATATCTACTTCTAAAAGGTACTATATACAGTTATATGTCCTTACACTATTATTGTTGTCATTAAATTATATTACCCGCTTTTTATTTATATTGAGGATATAATGTATATAATGAGGATTTATATAAGCATATACCGCTTATGAAAAGCATATTAAACTGTCTTCGAAATCTATTGTGTTATTTACCGTTTTTCTAAATATCACATAAATTAAAGATATTTGCCAAGTTATAACAAATTTTGAATAGTAACATTGAACTAAAGCCTATTTATATTTATAAATTATTTTATTTCATTATTTTAATTAGTTTTTGTTGCTTTAGTATGGTTTTATTTTTATTCATTACATAATGCCTTTTTTTTAGGAGCCATGGAATATATAACAAAGATTCGACTCTTTCCTGCCTATTGGGACACTTATATTATTATTTTATTTTATTTTATATTCGTCTGTTATAGATGTACATAGCTTGTGAAATTGAGCTGAAACAAACAGTATAAGGGTTGAGAGGGAACCGCATGTTCATAAGTTTGGGCAGTGTGATACCGGACAAATCTAAAGCTCTGTCTCTCTTGAGCAAATGTTTTCTTAAGAACTGTTCCAACTACCACTCTCGATGATTTCGTGTTCGAGCCAAGTAAGAAATAAATCACGGCTTTTGTTGTTCATGTTATTAACTTTTTTTTCTTCAACTTTCATCGTCATCGCAGACATTTCACAGAGTTTTACATACATTTTTATTCCAGTTAATGTCCATACCAAAACACATTTTCAAACGAATTATGCAAAATATTGGGAACTAATCCGCATTTATAAAAATAATAATCCTTCGTCCTTCCGTAATTTCATCATTTTTAATAACAAATATTTTTAATCAAGCAAGAAAAAATGTATCCCTCCTTCCTTGATTTCAATTTTTAAGTTTCAAAATTCTTAGAATCAAAAAATCGAAAGATAATAAAAAATTCTATTCATTTATACAAAACTGCTTGGCAAATAGCTTTAAGATTTAGCATCGATATCAAAGGCCACTTCAAAATTATCCTTGAAATTCGACATTATCATATTACTTTTCATTTAAAAATGGAGGTCGATAAACCTATGTTGCTACTTATTCTAGCTCCTAAACGACAACAACCATTTTAATAAAACTTGTCTAATATCTTACTTTGCGTATGATTATTAGAAAGTGTACAAAATTTTCTAAAAAAGAAATAATAAATCCGGTGGTGAGATATAGCGTTTCAAAGTTTAGCAAATGTTGTACAGCAAAACCGTCCTCTTTTGTTTTTGTTCTTAAATCCCGAAAAACATTACATGAACTGAATCAATCCAAATCATTGCCTTGATTTTTGAAAAAAAAAAAATGAAAAATAAAATATCCTAAGAAGATCACACATTTTATTTATTTTCCCAAAAGTGGTAAGGAAATTAGTGTAACATGTCACACATGTTATTTTCAAATGGAAAAAATCCATGTGTTGCCAATAAGTTGCAAATAGCCAAATTAAATATGCTTTATACTTATATCCTACAGTGATGTATAAAAATAATTTCATCCCAACGTCGTTATTTTGTTTTCTATATTTTTAATATTATATCCAGGAACGCCCATAATTATAGCAGTTTAATTTGTTTTTCTCTGAATCTAAAACAAAATCCAACTGCATATGTGTCCTTTAGTATGTAAACTCTTCGATTATTTATCGGTAAATAGCTTTAAAAAAACTTAAGGGATCTCATTAAACTAACTAATTCGTCAAACTTCATAATTCCTCAAGTCGGTTGCTCAGAATCGTTACGTATCTTTAAATAGGCAGAAAAAAACTCATATGTTTCAAAATTAAAAAAGTTTCAAAATGCTCACAGGTACTTCTTGGACAATTTGAAGACAACAAATTTAAAATCCAGTTGATATTTATGGGTATTATTATATTATATTTATGTGCCTTTTATGATGTAGTAGTGGATGGCACTTGGATTTTCCCCGACGGTTCGGAGGTCTATAATGACGCTTCTTGGTCTGTATCAATCTAGGTCTGGATTCCTACCATCTTCGCTTTTTTCCGATAAATGCATTTTTTTTAAAAATAATTTATGTAGCCTTTCCTTTGGAAAGCTGTTTTTATAGTTAATGATACACTTTACCTCTCAAAATATTATCTTCCTGGTCGCTTTGGTAAGAAAGGGGAATAAATGAATAAAGAGAAAGTATACTTATCATTGTTTCATTTAGGATATATTTAATATTAAAAGGATGGGTGCAAAACAGAAATCACTGTTGACCATGGTCTATATTTATTCCCGCTCGTCACTTAATATGTTTGCTGAGCTAAGGACCACCATGTTGTGGTTGCTTTGCTTCTAATATAATTTCTACAAGAATCACCATTAACGGATCCAGCCAAGGGGCGTGGGAGGTGCGAGCCTTCCCCCCTGTAAGCACGAAAAAAAAATTCCAAAAAGTAGCTATTTAAAGAAAAGAGAAATTTAGGGAAAGTTTATTCTCATATATGAATTTCCTGATGAAAGATAAAAATAAAACATTATCGTGACCAGCACTAGCAAATTCTGCCAGCGGGCGCGCCTTCCCTTGGATTATGGAAAACAATTACGAAAAAGTGACAAAAAACATCTATTAAAAGAAACTATAAATGTATGGAAAGTTCATCCGCATACAATAATTTCCTAATGTAATATAAAAAAATATATATATTATCGTGAATTCTGCCAGGGGGCGTGCCTTCCCTTGGATGGTGGAAAAAAACACCTATTTAAAGAAAAGAGAAATATAGAAAAAAATCATCCTCTAAGTCGAATGTTCTAATGTGATATAAAAAAATTATTATCGCGACGAGCATTAGTGATTTCTGCCAGGGGGCGCGCTCGTCTCAGGATGGTAGAAAAATAATTCCGAAAAAAAAGATTAAAAAAAAACAATTTAAAGTAAAGAGAAAAAAATCATTCTCTAAGACGAATTTTCTAATGTGATCATCATCATTATCATCCCGAGCTCGATAATCCATTACTCGATCTTGTCTGCCTCAAGATTGTTCCTGTATGTTTCCCTGTCCTGAGCAGCCTCCACAAAGTTCCTGATTCCACGGATTTTGGCATCAGCGGTTACTCCATTTTCCATTTCAGTTTCGGTCTTGCCCACTTTTCTTTTGCCAACCAGCTCCGCAGCTTCTTTGGGATTGAGATCTCGTCCACCCTCACAACTTGGCGCACCCTTGCTCTCAGGATATATTTCGACACATCCGGCACCTTGTATGAGTTAGCTTGTTCTTGGTTGCGTGTAATTCTCCATTCACCATTCTCCTTAACTGGATCAAATATCCTTGAAAGGATCTTGCTTTCGAAAACTAATATTTTAAGCAATTGTTTAATGAGAAGAGAAATGTAGGGAAAATTCATCGTCATAGACGAATTTTCTAATGCTTATATATAAAACAAATTATTATCGTGAGAAGCACTAGCGAACTCTGCAAGGGGCGTTCCTTCCCCTGAATAGTGGACAAAAAAGTTCGAAAATTGGGCGGCCGTGAGATGAGAAGGCTTCTGCTCCTGTCGCGGTTTGCTCCTATTGACTCCAAACTGAGTCTCGAACGTGAAAAACTTGATCAAGGAAAATTTATTTAAAAAAAAAATGATATCATTTATTCTTTCAACAACGTTTTATTCGAGCGCAAAAAATACGGGTTTTCTCGGGGGCCCAGTTTTTATTCGCTTCCAATAGATTTGGACGCATCGCAATGTCCAGTAATTATAGTCTCCTTGAAGAATCCATGCGATTTATAAAAATGGTCACGATGATAATTTGTATATTTCTCATCAGAAAGTGTTGTTTTATTCCTAAAATATCCGCTGTTGGGAACGTTTTCATGAAGGAAGATAGTAATTATTTAGTCTCCGATTTCATCGGAATCTCATTATGATCGGAATAGGAAATTATTCTGATTTTATTTTCTTAGAGAATTCATCTCCAAGCTGCATGGCCGTTTATAGGAATTTTTCTCATATTTAGACAATGTCGGAAAAATTAGCGTTCATTTACCGTGGTTATCGCCCATATCACTTAATCAAATTATTTATTTATTTTTTTTTATAATTGACTTATTCATTGAAAAATATTACAATCTGTCTCAAAGGACATGAATAATAGTGTTCCGAGATCACATTCACACTCTACGTACAAGGAATAAAATAAATTATATAGAAAAATAATATATATACAATAAATAAGAATAAAATAACCTAAAAATAAATAAATAAGAAGAACACAAACATACTTATATACAATATTTACAATCTGGCGAGAGAACTCCGAGCCAGACTTGTCCCTCCAACTGTGGAGGGAGAAGCATGACTCCAGGAGATCCCTGCACTTCTCTCTCAACCGCTTCACTGGGGCTAAACCCAGTGGAGATTGAGCAAGGGCGCTTTATCCACATACACTTATGTCGTGAGTGGAGAATCTGGCCATTGCCAGAACTCCAATATTTACAAACTATAAACTTCTTGGAAGATTATAGGGACGGGTGGTGCTGGATAGGGATTGTGAAAAGGGGTTTGAATGATGGGAAAGGTTCTGGTGAAATTTGGAGAAATTTGCTGGGATAAGGTCTAGGACAAATGGGATATTAAGGTCATGGTGTAGGGATTTGTTGGTAATATAGAAAGGAGCATCGACTATTGTTCGAAGGACTTTGGATTGGAAGGATTGGATGCGTTTGATGTTAGAAAATTTTGCTGTTCCCCACAATTCAAGTCGTTAAGTCCAAGTAGGTTTCAGTATTGTCTTGTGGATAAGTATTTTATTTTCAATAGAGAATTTAGATTTTCTATTTATTAGTATGTACAGTTGGCCGTATCGTCGATTAAGTTCCTGTCTTTTAAGTCCAGTATGAGGGTTCCACAATAGTAATAAAATTATTAAGTTTAGATACTCGTTAGACACAAAATTTGACGTTCTTTAATTTCTTAAAGAACATGTTTGTTTGTTTCGATGTTTAGGCGCAAAATATCGAGGTCATCATTGCCCGATAAACTAGATAACACTACTTTTATACTGTTTAGGTGGTTGGTACAAAAAAAAGATAAAATTTATAAAAAAAATTATAACAAAAATTTAGTAGAATAAAATAAATATAATAATAGAAACTATAGGTAATAAGATAAAATAGATAAATAAATAAAAATAGCAATAAAATCAATAAATGAATTAAAATTAATGAATAAATAAGAAAAAAACTGCAAAGTAATACCAGTTATAAATTTGCTATATATGTTTTATAAGTCTTTCATTGTCTAGGGACTTCATGACTTGGGTAATGATTTCAAAATCCTCTAAGAAATTATCCACATCAGTCCATTATCTTACAATTATTTAAAATGTATTACAGATCATAATATTACACATTTATTTTCCTGCGTACATCAGTCGTGGACCAACACCACACAGCGCACATCTCTAAGGCTGCACCCATGCTAATTAATAATAAATTAATTAATTAATTAAGGAAATATAATCAGGTCTTTTAGTGTGATATTGGTCACATCGTTTCTTAGCACAATCGCTGTTATAGAAATAGTGCTTGCATATATAGTATAATTCTGAACCCATGGTCCTATATGGGCAGTAGTTTTATATATATTTTTTTTCTTTGAGTATAACTTAGCCAATAATAAATAAATTCTAATTAAAAACTTTTGTAATTAAATAATTTTTCACTGAGATTTACACCTATTGCTGAAACGACTATTTTCCTATTTATCCATTCCAATAGATGTTTATCCGAAAACATGTTTTAATCAAATTTTTTTTCTGCTTTTTTCATTTCCGTTTTTTTTTTAAGACTTATTCCACATGGGTGTTTCATGCTTTTGAAGCGTTTAATTTAGAAACCCGTTTGTTTTTCTTATTACTCGATCACTACAGTCACAAAAAAAATAAACTTCGAGATTCTATTTGATTTAAAAACAAAAGGAAAAAAGTAGAGAAGAAAACGAGTCCATCAGTACACATTTAAAATTCAATTTCCTCCTCGCCTTCTATCCTTTGTTCCAAGTAACATATCTCTGTACCCATTTTGTAGTCCGCGTTTAAAATTGACTAAGTTCCTTGATAAAGGTTTCCGTATCTAATAATTGAGGGCATTATTAACACCGTACTTCTTTGTTTTTGCTCTGTTTACCAAAACGCTTAAACTCTCTAATATTAACTCTATACGATGTGTTTAAATCATAAATAACAAAAATAATTATTTAAAGTTGAGAAAATAGTTATTAAAAATGGAAAGTCATAATCGAAAGATTCCAAAACCAATTATTTAATCTCTCAAATGCATTATATAATTAACTTGGCTGATAAATATTCAGGACGCAGTCATTATAAAGATTTTATTAGTTTATAATGGTATAGTTTACTAAACATAAAGTTATATTCTTAATTATTCAAAGCAAGCGTTTAATTTATTAATAGCTGATTGCTTGGTTCCTTGTAAGCCCCAGACTAAGTTTAGATTTACCTTTCCCCCATTCGCGGAATCGACTTTTTAAGGATATTGAATCAAATCCAATAACGCTGAACTTATACATAACTAGTTTATTTGAAAGCCAGAAGGGAATGACAATGTCTTTTTTTATTTTTTTTAAACAGTGCTAAACTAAAGCAACTTTGGTGGAGCGTTGACTCATATCAGCCACTGAATCTAAGGTAATATTGTAGTATATTCTACATCGCTATCAAAACCTGGTAAATATTTCACCATGTTAAACGTTAAAAAACTTAATCAAATTAATTTTCTAGTATAATCGTTGTTACAATAAATAATCTAATAGATATTTCATTATCCAATTTATAATACCATTATGCCACAGTAAATAATCAATAAACTTTTCGATTATGAATATTTTGAAAATGATAAAAATAGATTTGTATTTAAACGAAATGTATAGGTATTTGTTGTATTTAATTAGGTATGTCTTAGATTTTGTATTTTTTTTTCTTTTTCTTCGCTGATAAAACATGGATGTAATTAAATTAAGTTTTAAACGAAAAGTGAAAATCACATAATTATATAGTTACAGCTAAATTAAACACAACCGTGAAGGAGGGTTTAATTCAAAGAACCTGGTAAGAGCCAGAAATGTTTTTTCGTTAATTTTAATCCCCTTCTATTCTTGTTTTTCCTCTCACAAGGCAAGCTACCTTTTATTCCCCCCTTTTCCCCCAAATGACTTCTCCGAAATGAGAATTTAATGATTCTATTTCCCACTTCCTGTCAGATATAGCGGTATGATATATATCTAATTACTTGAAATATTTTGAATGAAACCCATTTAAAAGTTCGACGATTGGCTATATTTCTACATTGATATTTGATGCTACTCTTAGAGTACTAGCGGATCGAGCAGGGGGGGGGCGGAGCCTCCCCTTTTCCTTGAGAGGTGAAACTTTTTTTTCTCTAAGCAGGATAAGAGCGCTTTCCTTACCTTTAGTCACCTCTTAATCATTAGCTAAGATATATGGATGTTCGGGTTAGGGTCAATATATGACTTTCTTTATTGTCTTTATTGAGATATATTACAACTGTCACATTCGAGGACAATGGTAATAGTGATAAAGAGTAGCGCATTCATAAAGAGTAGCTCATTCAATATATGACTAACTATTATATTTGGTCCATATGTACAAATAAAATAAATTTGAGTACTCAGTATCTGAAACAAACTCACTTTTATTTACAAACACGAACATTACAAAAGAGATTTTAGATCTTTTTACATCAATAACAATTATTCACATGTGAATATTTTTAACAATGTGAAATAATTCAAATATTTATCAGATAAATATCACTTTTAAAGAATTTCTTAACATCCTCTCACCTAATGAGTTTTGAATTGTTTCTTATGCTATGTATTGTAAAGACCGCCGGTGGAATAATTATTTTAAATGTATAAATAAAAATAAGTGGCCACATCTGGCGGTACCTGACTGAGGGTAACCCATTAGGACAACCATTTGTAAGTGGTAATAAAAACCCTTAAGGACCACCGACAAAGACCGACAACTAAGTGTTTAAAAAGGATCCCAAAAGACCTTTTCACACCTTCCACCAGAAATACCTAAGTCTGTACCTGCTGCTTTACCTTGGCCTGGGGGAGAGGGCGTGGTCATCCCTTAGGCTGAGAATATTCAGCCAATCAGGAAAAAGACTGCCAAAAGAGATGGGGACTTTTTTTTGGAACTCGGAAGAGGGAGGACTTCTTCTGGGGACTTCAAGCGGGGAAGTCGAGGGAGGAAGACGAAGACAGCCGGAGAGAGCAGATGGACGGACTAGACGCTGAAGGAGAGCAGAGACAGGGAATCCAGATATGACGGCTAGAAACACTATGAAGGACCAGCTAAGTAGTAAGAAGCATTTAGTTATACTAATGTAAATTTGTGTTGGCAACCATACATCATTAATTAATATAATCAATATAACACGTAACTTTAATCAAACATCAAGCATTCTCCTCCAGTATGATTCTTAACCATTCATTATGTATATAGGTTTAGTTATTATTTTGTATATAGATGTTATTGGTTTTATTTAAGCTTGTAAATATAATAGTTAGTAAACCAACGTAGTACTTTTACCATCTACCTTGCATGCCACTAATTAGCAATAGAAACAAATAGTAAATTTATAAACATGATACCTTTAGAAAGGAAATCCAATAAAGAGTATATGGTTCAATCTAGGATACTACAGTAGGGAGTCTGTGGTATCTAACATTTAAATACATCATTAATATATTTTAAGTTGATCGGTTCCCTTCTGGGACCGATATAAATACATATTAATACAAATAAATGCGATTCCTGGAACCCCCTACTCGCCGTAGAAACGCGAGGCCAGGAATATAGCACTTACAATTCGAAAATAGTAAAACAAAATCGAAGGAACTCGATGAACTTTTGAATACCTCTTTTTGTTAGAAGTACCTTTTTATACCCATTTTATTTCATGCGAAGAACACTCACTATCATCATTTTTAGTGGTTTTTCTATTAGTATTGGTTTGGTTGGTAATGAGGGAACAAACGTAAGTTTTGGAGTAACAGGCATATCAGCAGCTAATGAATTTTGCGTATCATTTACATTTTGGCTTTTAATTCCATAATTTTCATCATTCTTCTCTTTTACTATCCCTTGGGACAATTTCTTAGGTTGTACATTTTTCAAAGTGCTATGTATTGAACATAGCAAGTAATCTTTTAAACTTAACATGAGCTGAGGAAGACAAAGTTAAAATATGCTGACACCAAAAGCATCTGCTGACATCAAATATAGCGTCAAGGTGGAAATTCAGGCACTTAAGAACAGAGGGCTAGGGAAAACCTTTTCTTGGAGTAACTGGTAACTAGTAACGGCTTAAATAACTGATTCAATTTAGGGTGTGGGCAGTTAAAATAATTTTAACACCCGTCGAAGTTATATGATATTTGCATAAAATCTTGCAAGAAGTAAGCAAAGGAAGTGTTATACATTTTTTCCGGCCTTGGAGACTGAAGATACAGCTTGGCCTACACAGACAGGAGACATGGGCTTCTTGGAAGACTTTGGACTTGACGAGATGACCTCGAAGCAATAGATGCAGTGATGGAACCACAAACACAACCTAATCATATCTAGAGCCTTAGATAACTTTTAATTCCCAATAACATATTTAGTTATGTTAAAATATTTCATGGCAATATTCTCAAAACAGTCCATCTGAAATCATACCTTCACAAAGTATTTATTAAATTCATTGGATTATATTTTTATTTTGATTATTATAAATAATATTTGCACATATAGATTTTCACATAATTTGTATATATAGTTTATAAAATATAAGAATATAATAAGCTTTTATTAGTAAAAGTTATATTAATTCTGCCACCCATTTATATCATGATGATCACAGGTAATTTTGGTAATTAGAAAGCATGATAAAGACAAACCTTTGAGAAAAAAAAATTCAATTCATTAATCCTGGACCAATTAGTATATTATAGATTTAAATTCCTTTTACAAATTTTGTATCTATTATTTTTATTGAAACATTCTGAATAATTATCAACAATAATTATCCAGTGGCATCCCAAATGATTTCATCCCTAAAACATAGCAAAAGTATTGTTAGATTCTATGTTTATAAAGCCAAGAAATCTTTCATATCTCACTTGTTAACCAGGATCACCATCAGAATTTTTGTTTTCTTCAGTCCGTGTTTCTTCATTGAGATCCGTTTCGCCTTCCTTTCGATGGTCAGGCAATGATTCTCCTACAATGATCGCTCTGTCAGAAGAATTAGTTACGTGTTTTCTCATTGTATGGACATTTCCTATCCATAATTTCAGGACCAAATCCTAATTTTCTTTGAGTAATATTTGGATCAATGCTAGGTTGCAGTTTAGGAGATTGAAAATATTCCTTTCCGTGAATTTGGATTTTAGCTAGAATGAGGCTTTTAGTGCCATTGTAATTTTCAGTCACTACGAGCGTCTGATGTTCTTTTTGTCTATCATTCCTCCTAACCTTCTTCAAACTAGCACTGGCTTTAAAAGAAAATTCATTTCTGGATGTAACATTTTTAGCATATACCTCTTCATCTTCATTCTGAATGTTCTAATGCTTTCTTCATTAGCTTCACCTTTAGCATGTATGTATTTATCTTCATCCTTCAATGCCCTAATGTTATCTTTCTTAGCATCATCTTTATCATATATGTACTCATGTTCATTTTCAAATGTTCCGACAACAAAAACCTGCCCGCGAATTGATGATATCTTTTTACTTTAACAGACTTTCAAAGAAGTGTCAAACAAACCAAATCTTCTTTTGTCGAAAACCGAATTAACACAATGTTGTTTGTTATTTCTTATAGAAATTTTATCACCTTTAAAGACATTCTGGTACTTAATTTTACCAATCTCATACCTTTACCTGTACTCTTCGGCGACTTCAACTTCTGACATCATTTCTTCTTCGGATACCTAACTTTCTTTTGAAAGATCAAATATTTCCTTTTAAATCAATTCTAAAACCTCGAACTTCTTCCTCAAAAGTTCTGATAGAGCGTAGAATTCTTCAAAATTATCACATTTAAACGATTGTTCTGACGCGTCAGCGCAGATTGTGAAGTCAGTGAGAAAATCTCCTTATCTTCCATTGGAGAATACTCAACAGCTCCTGTCACGGTCTCCCTTTATGTTCGGGTAAGGATCAGTATATAACTAACCGTTATATTTAATCGCTAGGTTGAAATAACATAAATCTGAGTACTCTGTATTTAACGTAAATTCACCTTTATTTCAACACAAACATTACAAAAGAGATTTTAATTTTTGCTTCCTCACTACCGAAGGTAGGGAAGCATTGTGTTCATGCGAGAGACCAAAAGAAATTTTTCGCTCAGAATCGAAAATTTCCACTCGCGTTTTACGTTTCAGACATCAAGGATCGGTTTTGGTTCGGTGTCTGTCTGTCTGTAGTCAAATCGATGTGACGGGCATATCACCTAGTACCGTTCATCCAATTTTCATGAACTTTTTAGTGATTATGCTGATTGGTGCCTAGATGGTTCCATATCAATTTTATCAAATTCCATCCAGCACCTCCGCTTACGCACGCGCAAACGTATTTTTTTAGATATACCAATATTTCAGAAAGGGCTCTTTCGATTTGGCTCAAATTTAGATAAAAGGTATACTTTGGTAAAAAAATGATGTAGTGTCAATTTTATAGAATTCTGTCCATCACTTTCTCTTATATATGCACTACTAATCCGCCGTCCGCGCATTTTTTCGAAACTACCGGACCGATTTTCTTACAACGTAAAACCTCAAATTTTGAGGGAGCTTAATTTTTATTTTTCTTGATCGATTACTGACAACAATGAACCAAAATACCGTTACTCGTTATGTTATTCAATTGATTACCTTGATTATGGTCGATGATGATGATTGTCTTTCGCAGCGGAAGGAAGGAGGTTGACAAAAACTGTCAAAGCTGTTGCAATGATTGTCCATAGAGAGAGGAAGGATTAGGTTTGATGAGTCTCTGTTTCAGAGGGAGAATTAACTCAAAGAGCAGTTTGAAAGGGTAGCTTTTAGGTTCAGTTACGCGCTAAGGGTGCTTTTCCGCACCCTTACTCAAGTCAAGTTGAAAGTGAAGAATAGATTAGCCTGTTGGATTTCTATAGAAGGAGGCGTTTTTATTATTCCTATTGGAATTACTTGGCGCAATAATATAGCTCTAGCCTTTGAGACACAAAGAGGCAACCTTGCGCACGGCATCATTAAATATTTATCTTAAATGATCCGTGAACTAGACTATTCAATTCCTTTGAAGTAAAATTTCACTATCGAGATAATATTTCGGTATTTTCCTACTTTATAATGATTCGACTAGATACCAGATTGTCATTGTATGACAGCTTATCATTTACCTAAAATTGGTCCTATTATTGTGGTTCGTGTATATTAAAAATGCGTTTATTTTTCAACTTCTTTCTGTTTTAGCACCTCGATAATAAGTAGTTAAACTATACTTTAGTCAAAAATATTCCATGATCTTTTAATTGTGATTGAATTAATGGAACGTTCTTAAAGTGGTTCACATTGATGCAAATGCAGTTTTTTTTCTTACACAGTAACTGTGTAAGACGAACGAGTATTGATCACTATACATGGAGCATAACATATGTATCGATATAAAGTTTATTTTATGTAAGCATTGGTTTTTTATATTTTTAAACTTGACATTATGTTTATGACATCCTTGATAATTTTTTTTTTTTCCAAAATCCTACTTCCCAACCCTCCAGACATGACGAATATCCTAAATTCCTGTCACATCAATGCACAATCCCTTACTGCACACTAGAATTAATTTCAGGAACATTTCCTTGATAATTTTTACCACATAATAGCAATATCCGAAGCCTATTTAAAACCTTTTATCCCTTACTCCCAGATTTCCCTACCTAATTATTCCTTCCTACTATTGTAATTGTATAGAAAAGTTTTTTTTTTTTTTTTTTTTTTTTTATTTCTTTATGACATTTACAACTGTATTACATAAATACATCAAGTAAATTTGAACATAATTGATATAATGACATGAATACACTTGCTGAGTAACTACCCAATGGTAGCACTCTAATGATATGACTACATTAGGAGATCACGGGGCCATCTTCTTTTCAGACGCCTCGGAGGGTTATCAGGAATTGAAGAGGAAGCAAGGTTAGAAACGAGAGGGTTGGGATGATTCTGAAGTTTATTATGGAAGGATAGGTATGTATAGAAAAGTAAAATTGTAAATAGTTACTACTGCAAATATGTATATAAATTATTAGAGCGTTCTTCATTATTTTTATTTCATGTTTATTTTCAATTTTTTGTTTTTTATTTTTAACTGATCTAAATTAGTAAGTAACTTATAATTTTTTCTATTATTTTTTTTTTTATTTTGACTATTTAATTACTGTATATTTTTGTTTATGTATCTCTAAGGCTCCTTAGCCCATATTATTGTTTTTTTATATTATTCTAAAGGGACTTGTCCCAGAATAAATAAAGCATTATTATTATTTTCTCTTTATTTTTCACATATACAATGGTGTTTAAATTATGTAATAGTTGGGGACCTATTAGGTCAGCCAAAAATTACATTTGTATATTTTCTTAATTATTTTATATTTGTGAACTTCCTGACAATATTTGCTGTTCCCAACAACACCGCTTGTTGCATTCTTTCGATCGTCTGAGATGGTAGTTCTAGTAGTCGCAGAGAAGATACAGTTTCTTCCGGTATCAGTCCGTTGCACGAGATTACAATTGGCAGAATTCGGGTTTCCTTCAAATGATATAATTGTTTGATCTCTTCAGCCAATTCTACGTACTTTCTCTTTTTTTCCGCTACTACCTTGTGCAGGTTATCATTAGAAGGAACTCCAATCTCTATGATAAACGCAGATTGCTTATTTTTATCTATTATAAGAATGTCTGGTCTATTGTGGGGGATGGTGTGATCCGTCAGGATCGGTTGATCCCAGAACACCTTGACATTGCGCATGGAGTTAATTGGTTCTGGATGGTATTTATAATACGGACAATACTTATCGACGAGTTCCATTTTCTGAGCCATAGCTTGATGCACTACCTTAGCTGCATTGTTGTGTCTCTGCAAGTATTCCTTACCCGCAAGTATTGTGTCCCCGTAACATTTATGTTACGTGTTACAACATGTAACATCCCGATGTTACATGTTGAATTGATTCAACTGCCTTTTTGCATAAGCGACATAAGTCATCGATGGCCTCTCCACATATATGTTTTCTGTATGCTTTTGTGGCTATTACCTGTTCTTGAATAGCAAACAAGAATCCTTCTGTTTCCGGAAAGATACTTCCACTCTTCAGCCATGTCAATGACGCCTCAGCGTTCACTCCTACATCCATTAATGAGTGATAAAATCGTCCGTGTAAAGGTTTATTTTTCCATATTCCATCATCTGCTTCACTAATCGGGATTCCAGGGCTTCGTAAATTCAAAGCTGTATAATTTATATCTAATGATGCGATAGTTAAAGGATATTGGAAGTATGGTTTATAATGTAGTTGCGAAGATTATTTTCTTCCTTTCGGCATAAATTTAAGAGGCTGACTAGACCACGCCCTCCCGATCTAAAATCTAAAATCTTAAATAAATATACAAAAGAATATTATCGAAACATCAATATATCTTTTCGAATTTCCTGACGTAGTTGTTTAACTTCAAGAGTAAATTCCTTTCAGCGTCTCATATATTTCAAACAATTACTTCTTTGAAAAAAAAATCTGTACCACTACAACCCATGTAGGGTTCAGTACTATTTAGGGAAAGCTCTGTTTCTAGGTGAACGGTTGTGCAAGGAGGTGATTTCACCAAGATCACGTTCAACAGCAAGTTTTTCCCCCTGAATAAATAATTTTAATTAAGGGTACCCACTTTATAGAGGCTGGGTGTACCCTAGGAGTGGGTGTACCATAGGTTGCCCCACAGCCTATGAAACAGATAAATAAATTTTCTGCCATGAGCCGGGGTTCGAACCCAGTACCTTACCACTGAGCAACCCCACTCCCATTATTATCTTTTATTTATCGTATCAATCATCTTTGAAAAAGATCAAGAAAATAGACTTATTTTGTCATGAATATACCAGAATACAAATACACCAGAATACAAAATTGTGAACAATTAAAAAAAAAATTCTGTAATTTTGTTTATTATCGATTTGAAATTCCGAAATGATGCTTACCAGCAAAAATGTTACTTGAGAGTTCACAAATTAGAAAAAAAAACACATCGAATTCTGCTTCGGTTGCGTAATTAACTTCATATATTTTTTTTTACATACCGAGTTTTGTGACCATAATTTTCATCGTAACATTGTAATGTAAAGACTTAGTAAAATTTTTTTTATTATTATTTCTTAATGATATTTACAACTGTATTAAATAAATACATCCAGTAAATTAATAGAATTTAAAGTAAATAAATTCTTGAAGTACCTATCTAAGGTAGGGTGAAATGGGATAAGTACAGCCACGGGGTAAGTAAAACCGTGGCTTTTTTTCCTAAAAAAAAAAAAAAAAAATTGTAATTTGTCTAATAATCCTAATAATTTGTTTAAAAAATAATTTAAAAAGGAGAGCCGTGGCTGTACTTGTCCCGTCATATTTGCGCATGATGCAAGTGAAGCCATGGAGACTGTGTAAAATTCCCGGTTCCGCTTGCCCCACAGTAAATCTTTATCAATTCAGCTAAATATAATCAATTTCGTGTGATTTACAAACTCTGATTTTTCAATTTTACCAATTTTTCTGATCGTTGATTCAGGAAAAAGTTCGTCACTCACAAACGGTTTAAGATTAAAAAAAAAAGTATAAATAATGGTGGAATCAATGAAAAAAAAAAACTATTACATACTTGCCCACCGAAATTCATATTGCCTTTTACGGAGGTTCCTAGAGGTAGGTGAGAACCAATGGACTTTTTTTTTTAATTTACAGAAAATGATAAAAATATTATAATTGAAAGATATAGTTGCCTGATAACTTTAAATACTATGTGTTTTTTTTTTTTTTTTGGTTCCACCCTCTCATGCCACTATTGCCATACAGGTGTATGCAGTAAGAACACACTACTGCAATTATAACATCATGCAATATTCAAGGCTGTGCACACAACTAGTTTTTTTCATTTTTCTTTTCTTTTCTTCATCTTCTTCATTATTCAAGCCTGCCTTCCAGGATCCGAAGGCTTTCACGGCACTGATACTCTTCTTCTGCGGGCCCCTAGGTTGAAGTGAGCTGGGCCCACCGCCGTATTCCAAGCATTTATGATGTCTTTGAACCTTGGGAAGTTTTTCTTTCTCACCATTCGAGGAAACTCCACGGAGAAAAATTCTATGTGCTGAGTTATATAGTTATCTATACAAACAGTTATCTCACAGTAACAGTTTAAAATAAAAAAAATAAAATAAACCTGGTTACACTTACTCCACTTCAACTTATTCAAGTATTTATGAAAGGAGTAAACGAATAGAAAAAACGGCTAGGATCTCAATCCAGTGAAGTATACGAATATATGGTAACAAATCAAATTAAAAATCTTTGAAGGATGTTAGTCAACTGTTCTACATATCATAGGTAATAAATAGTCAGGACGCAGTCATTTTTAAGCTTTTTATTTGTGCCGACGTTTCAACCCAAACGTGTGGAACATCATCTGTGCTCGAAACACCCTCTTATGATGACCCATGTGTTTAGGTTGAAACGAATCCACTAATTTAAGCTTAACCAACAAATTTAAAATCAAATTAATTTTAAGATGTTCCAGGAATCCTCGAATTTTAATATTTCAAAATCACACAAACCATTTAGCATCTTTGTCATCAGCGTTTGACAATATTTGGATTACTTGCATAATACAGCTAAAAGGAGATATAATTTACAAATATATCTTCTCTTATTTGTAAAGATGTTATACATGCAATCTTCCTAATGAGTTTTCCTTCACATGATCGTCAGTTTCCTCTTTCACTTTCCGTTTGAATAGGGTATATTCATCCATTTCTAACGGATTATTCTCAAACTTACATTCATAAAACAAGCAAAACGAATTCACAAGTATTCAGCATTTTATAAGGGGCTTTTAGAAATGTTTTGGAAGGAAGGGATGATTCCCTAAATCCACTGACATTAAAATTCAACGAATATTACTAATGATAGTGATAATGGGAAATGATGAATCGCCATTGCTATATACCAGTGCATATGCCATAATTACATTAAATATTCAAAATTAAATTTTAATATTATAATTGTTAAAGTTAATCTCAGCTTGAAAGCACTAAATAAAGCAGTGACCTGGAATTAAGTGTTTTTGAATAAGGGAAAACCGGAATTAATGGCAGCAAGAGATGGAACTGTTACAGGTTTTTGCTTTCATTGCGGCTCTGGATTTAAAATGTTACTTCACCAGCAGCGGAAAGTAAAATCTAGAGATTTTTTTTTTCTAATTCAAAAAATACTCCAATAATAAAAATTATTTTGTACCTCAGGGGTAATTTCCATAATTTATATTAATTAGAGTTTATGCAAACTCGTTGGATTTGTCTATCTGCATCATATTAAATTAAGCTTTCTTCGCTCAGAAAATTAAATATGACATCGAAAAGCTCAGAATGCTTCTTCATTACAGTGGAATCGCATTATTTATATATAAATCTGCATATATAGCTTTTTTAACACAGATTTTTTTTTTATTTCTTAAAGACATTTACAACTGTATTAAATAAATACAAATCTAGTAAATGAATGAGGGTTATCAGGAATTGATGAGGAAGCAAGGTTAGAAACGAGAGAGATGGGATGATTCTGAAGTTTATTATGGAAGGATAGGTATCTGGATTGGGCCAGATCTGAAATAAAAGAAACATTAAGCTCATTATGGATGATTTTATTTGTGACAAAGTAAGGAGCATTGAGGATTTTACGAAGGATTTTTGATTGTAAGGATTGGATACGAGAGGAATTCGATGGTTTAGTGGAGCCCTATAGCTCAACTCCGTAAGTCCAAATAGGCCTTATTATAGTCAAGTATATGAGTCTATTTTAATTTATTGGAAGTTTTGAGCGTTTGTCTAGTAAGTGCTGAAGTAATCGGAAACGTCGAGCGGTTTCTAGTCGTTTCAGTCTAGTATGAGGTTATGTTAAAAAAATATAATGGTCTGCTTTGATGATTTCAATCACATTTAAGTTTTATTTTCTTACTTTTGACAAGAAACCTGTCGGCGTTTTCGACTACTCCAGCACTTACTAGACAAACGCTCTAAACTTCCAATTACTTAAAAAAGACTTATATATATATATATATATATATATATATATATATATATATATATATATATATATATATATGACTATAACAAGGCCTATTTGGACTTACGGAATCGAACTCCGTAAAATCCTCAATGCACCTTACGTTGTCACAAATAAAATCATCCATAACGACCTTAACGTACCATATGTTTTCGAGTTAGCTCAATCCAGATACCTACCCTTCCATAATAAACTTCTGAACCATCCGAACCCTCTTGTTTCCAATCTTACTTCCTCTTCTATTCCTGACAACTATCCGAGGCGTCTAAAAATAAGATGGTATCGAGACCTTCTAATATAGAACTTCAATTTCAGTTATTACGTACTCTCAGAACTCTATTATAAATGTCCTTTATTGAGACAGATTGTAATATTTATCAATAAACAAATAATCAGAATAAAAAAAAAAAATTCAGTTATACCAATGGGTAATTTCTCTATATGTTGTACATATCATGTTACCAATGTTACATTTACTTATTGTAGTTTTCATGTAATACAGTTGTAAATTTCATTAAAATAAAAAAATAAATATTTTTTTTTTGCTTTTATATATATTGTAAAAACTCATACATATGAATTTCATTTAAAAAATATGCTATTCATTGTTTATCTAGCTACACATTTTCAATTTTAAGTATTGATTCCTTGTTTTTGGTTCTTAAATGACTTTCATTCAAATTTACACAGGCCACTCATCTTGAAGCCATTTGGGTAAAAATAAAAATGGAACCCATGGTTAAACTTAATTATGATGTATTCTTTTTTTTATATATGTGATCCGTTTGTCATCCATTTAAGCCATGCGAAATTTTCTTTTGATATCTTAAATAATTTTCCATGTATATGAACTTGTCTGATCAATATTTTGTAAAAATCATTTGGCGTTATGATAATTGTTAAATTTATGAATTTTTTACCTAAGCTAAGTGATGCAAACTTTTGTTAAAGGCGAAGCTAAAACTTATTTCATGTATTCTTAAAATAAATAATTCGAAATTACTTAAGATATAACAATATTTTTTCATTAAGACTGATGAATGAAATAGAATAAAAAATCTGAGACCATGGATTTAAAATGGATTCACCTACACTGATTCTTCGAGCACCTTACATCGTGGTAATAAAACAGGACAGGATTAATTAAGGCATTAAACGTTGGGGTTCCGCATTTCCTGATGTATGTTTTTTACAACATGAAATAATTTTCTCCATGGTAGTGAAAAATATTGGAAGATGCAGTGCTTATTTGCAGAGAGTAGTTACCTCAATGCTATTGATCACTGCTACACCATCTAAGCGGTCATTACTGAACCTCACAAATCATGAGATTCGGAAAAAATCTTCTATTTCATATGTATATGTGAATTTCTGCGTATGCATAACTGCTGTCTTGGAACAGTGGTGGTAAAATATATACAGTGATGGAAAAAAGTATTTGCATAACACGTTTTTATGAAAAAAGTAGTTCAAGGAAACAAAAAACTTCGCTTTCCTTTGCAAAACTGAAAAGTAAATTTATTAAAAACTGAAAAAACCTTTTTGCAAAAAAAAATAAAAACACTTCATAATCAAACAAATTAATTAAAACAATAAAAGTGCTTGGAAAAAAGTATTTGCACACTTCCACATTTACAAGTTTATTTTAAATTTTAATAGTTTTAATATTTTGTAAATAGGCTATTTGCGTCAATAATTGCTTGTAGACGTCTGGGCATTGAATGCACTAGCTTTTTTAATTAAATCTACGTTTATTTGTTCCCATTCTTGAACAAGAAGTTGTTTAAGGTGATGTCCACTAGTGATATGATGTTTTCTTACATTGTGTCGCAAAATGTTCACATATCCTTCCGCATTGAAAATGCCTTCGATGCTAACAAGATTTCCCACGCCATGGTAGGAAAACATCCCCAAACCATAACATGTCCTCCACCATGCTTTACAGTTGTTAAAACATTTTTCTTCAATACGATGTCGCCATATCGTCCTTCGACCATCTCAACCAAACAAATTAAATTTGCTTTCGTCAGAAAAGATGACATATTCCAAAAAGCTTAAGGGTTTCTGTACGTACTCCCTAGCAAAAGTAGTGTTGCCCAAATGCGAGACCCAGACGAGTCTTGGTCTTGCAAACTCAGTTTCGTCATGGTCTTGGTCTTGCACAAGAGTCTCGCAACAGTCTTACAGTACTGTATTTTGTAGATAGGAGAAACCTAACTAAGCCTGAATGAAAAATTAGAGGAATTAAATGCAAAACTATATTAGTTATACAAATTATTTACATATAGTAACTAAGATTGTCGAGTATTAGTAACTATTTTGCCTTAATTTTTTATTAAAAACATCGATTTTTTTTACCAGTCCTGGTCTTGGTCTTGCAACAGTTAGGCGGCCTTGGTCTGGGTCTTGCAAAGTGCAAGACCAAGACCGATTTTGGGAAATACTAAGCAAAAGCAAGGCACTTTTTGCGATTCGGTTCACTGATGTACGGCTTCTTTCTTGGAACTCTACCATGGAGCCCTTCCGAATTCAGGGCACATCGAATTGTTCTGCTAGTAATCTAAACTCCAGACGTTGATTGGACCATGGTAGCCAGGTCCCGAGAAATTTGAAGAGCTTCTTTTCTGAATTTCCTCTTCAGCCTGGGAGTTAACTTTTTTGGATGCCCTTTACGCTGACTGTTTTCAGTTGAACCACGTTCTTCATACCTTTTTATGACGTATCTCATTGTAGAAAAATTCAACACTAAGAAATCGGCAATTAGGCGATATGTTTTTTGCTGACTCCTCAGTAAAACAATTTTTTCGCGAGTTGCGACACACAGTTCACTTGTCTTTGGCATGATAATTGTCTATTGTTATTGTTTTAATTTGTTTGCTTCATTATGGAGTGTTGTCATTTTTTTCCAAACGGTTTTTCTCAGTTTCTAACAAATTTACTTTTCATTTTTGCAGAGGAAATCGAAGTTTTTTGGTCTCTTGAACTCAGTTATTCATAAAAACATAATGTGCAAATACTTTTTCCCATCACTGTATATACTCACACGCACACACACATACATATATAGCATATTATATATAGCTATTTCATAAGTATTATGATAGGAGACCTCACGAGCTACAAAAAATAAAAAAAAAGAAAAGAAAAGTAAGCAATGAGCCAATTTTCAGCAGAAAAGTACGACATCAAAGTGTTGTGCTTTTTAAATACATCCTGTTTTTTGTTGAATAGGAAGCAATAACTAAGTATACATACAGATAAGGTTGTTCACAAGTTTATCTTTACTGCCAACACTTTTTATCTAAAACTGTAAACAACCAAATTTCAACAAAAGTATAACGGTTTCTAGTGATTAATAATGATATCGGTTTCCAGTGTCCAGTTTTGGTAGCGAACTTTTCAGTTATCATATCACTAATTCCAAAGGAGTATAACTACCATTGTCAACAAATCAAAAAATATAAATTACAAATAGCGGGTTTTGAATTTCATTATTTATCCCCATATAAATCAAAGGCCAATAAGGTTTATTGCTAAAAATAAAATGTATTAATTGTAGCCACTAATGGAAATTTTCGGATGAGTTGATGATTGTTCATTAAATAACTTTAATTGTGACAGCAGAGACTCAAAAATTATTTTATAAGATGACCCACATGTTTGCGTTGAAACGTTGGCATAAATAAAAATTTAAAAAGACTGCGTCCTGAATATTTATCACCCAAGATATACGATACATATAAATCAAGATATATTTCATATATGTCTTTTAAATATAATTTTTACAAACAATTCGAAATTCCAATACCTTATCTCACAAAAGATAAATTTTAATACAGATACTCTTATTAACTTTATCAAAAATTGTTTATGTAAATTTCTTTTCCTTGTCGACAAAAGAAAAAAATGGTAGTTAGCACAAAAATGGTCGAATAAAACCCTCGTTTAATTTTTCTTTCTCTCACAACCGAAAGTAAGGAAACTCTTTTTTTTTTTTTTTATATTATGATTTTGACAACATCAAATTGAAAATAATGTAAACGGTTTCTTCTCTACCTATTTCAATGATTTATATGAAAGCTTGTTAGTTGATCGAAGAGTATTCAATTATTGCTCTAAATAACGGTCGAAGTATTTGCCTTGAAGGGTGGAATGATAATAAGATTTTTTGTATAAGTTATCTGTGATTTCCAATTGGCTTTCTTTAAAGAATATTAACTTTGAAAAATAGTAGGTAACCTTTTTCAATTTTCCAAGCTGTATGTAATATCGCAACATTTAAAATTTATTCTCATTTTAACAAATATGTATACAAAATAAGCTGATCCACCTAGTGTTGCCCAAATGCGAGTCTTGGTCTTGGCACTCAGCCTTGGTCTTGGGAATGGTCTTGCGCAAGAGTCTCGCAACAGTCTTATATTTAGCTATTACCTTATTACTATAGGGATGTTACTGTAATTTTTTATATAGGAGAAACCTAACTAAGCTCGAATGAAAAATTAAAATAGTTCAATGCAAAAGTATGTTAGTTATCCCAATTATTTACATACAGTGGCTAAAATTATCAAATATTAGTAACTATTTTGCTTAATTTTTATTCAAAAACCGATTTTTTTTTACCTAACAATGCAAACTATGCATCTTACCTAACTATCTAACTATGCAAAGTGCAAGACCAAGACTTATTTTGGGCAACACTAGATCCACCATATTTTTGCTACCAATGTCATAAGCATTTTTTGGATATGGATCAACTATTCTAACTTATTTATACATGGCTTTCGTAGTCGGGTTTAATTAGATTAGTTAATACTATTTCTACTAACATACGAAAACTCTTATGTTAGGATCGAGAATCCCTCGGGATGAATATATCTTCAAAATTATAACAGGGAAGAAAGTAAGAACACAAACCGTGAAGGTAGTCTCACTATTCCCTGACGTGTATGGAATCAAATAAAAATGTAAATGGGAAGCTGCTTTGAAATGAAAAAAGCCTTTCCTTTTTCCAGCTTGTATGTAACATATGTTTCAGAATAAATAGGTTTTGAGAATATTACAGGAATAACAATCATACCTTTTCCGATAATAGTATATCTTGTTAGCAAACATTATATTTGCATCTAGATCTACGGATATTAATTTATTATATGAGAAGATTATGTACAAAATAATTTCCAATAAAGGCAAACCAATTATAAAAAAATCTATTTTAATTTTTTTTTTTGGCATTGCTTAGGTCTTAATTTTACAAGGTACATAGAACCCCTTTAACAGCTATAATCAATGTTTCGACGTTGATTTAGTAGTATGATCTTCACAAATTTTTCTCATATAATTAAACTTCTATGACAATATGTTATCCTATTTGTGGTTTGTTAAAAAAATGCATTGACCTCATTACATTCTAGTACCAATACTGTTAATTATTAATCTTTTTTTCTGTCATTGTACACTTATTCATTTATGTCAGTGCAGTACGACAATCAGCAAATGACAAGACAGGAAATAATGGCATGCCAGTCATCGAGAAGGAGAGTAAGTACCCAGTACCACATCTTCCCTTGTTTGATTCAATTACTTCAGTTGATTAAGGAAAACGATCTTTTATCCAGCGCCTGATTTAATAGAACAGAAGATAATTAAATAAAGTTTGTTTTAAATTACTCCTTACATATTAAGATAGTTTCTTCATTACTCAAAGTATAATGAGTCCTTTTACATTAATTAAAATATAGAGGAGGCTAGTTAGGTCACTCAGGTTTATTTGTACTGTTAATTAAAAAATATATTTTCGGTCCAGGCATAAGGAATGGAAGTACCCAGCAACACATCTTTCCTGCCTTTGATTGAATTACTTCGGTAGATAAAGGAAGGAGAACTTCATCCAACTCCATTTTACTCTCCCCCTCGTACTCAGAGATATAAGCTGTCACTATGTCTCTTATTAAACAATTATACTGACATTATAACAGTTTAATTACCTAATTAAAATAAATTGAAAAAATGACACGGCTTTGGAACCGGATGTCTCAAGTAACAAATTTATAATAATTAACGTTACAGCATTGTATTATATTTTATAACAAGTAATTGATATATTTACCAAATCATCATTTAGATTTTTTTCACTTAAAAACATTTTAAACACTGATATGAAATATTCTCTCACACAATAATAAAGAAGAAGTTTTGATTTTACGCATTAAGTGAAATTAAATGAGAAGAAAATATTAGAACGATACCTAAGATGTAACGAAATAGAAATTAAAGTCAATGTTCTAAATACAACGTGATTAATTCTGATCTATAAATCACGTTATCTAACATAGTAAAAACAGAAGAATAATGTTAGTATAAAAATTAATATAAAATAAATAAGTTCGCTAAGGTAAGCTACTAGCTTGGATTTGTTCCATTGCATAATATGTTTAAAAAGGTATATTTTGTGATGAAACCAGTTACTCATATTTGCTAAGTTAAAAGTACGAATGAATGCATTTTAATTATTTTATTATCATTCGGCTTTAATCTGTTATTTTACTCATCGTGTATATTACTTTATCTTTATATATATGTGTATATATATATATATATATATATATATATATATATATATATATATATATATTTATTTCTTTTTTTTTTCTTACTTGGTTATTTTTATTTATTTTCCTTTCTTATGTACATATTGTGTGAATGAATACTATAGCCCTAGTACCATTGCCCTTCAGTGTGACAGACAGTATTAATAATCATTCGGCTTTAATCTGTTATTTTACTCATCGTGTATATTACTTTATCTTTATATATATGTGTATATATATATATATATATATATATATATATATATATATATATTTATTTCTTTTTTTTTTCTTACTTGGTTATTTTTATTTATTTTCCTTTCTTATGTACATATTGTGTGAATGAATACTATAGCCCTAGTACCATTGCCCTTCAGTGTGACAGACAGTATTAATACTCAATAAAATAAAAAATAGTACGAACTTTTTTTTTTTAGATGTTCAATGAAATAGTTAATTATAAGTTATATGTCAGTTATTTTACCAGCGATTGCACATTTGTAAATAGACTTCTAAAATATTATCATTTAAAGAACATCTAAAATCAGTCTTCGCGAATATCTGGTGAAATTCTTATTTAGGAAACACATACAGAGTTTATCTATTAAAAAAAAAAGTATAACAAGACAGGAACAAATCGGAACATTTCTGTAACATTATCGTAATTCTTACTCATATTTTCCTACATTTCCTTATTGTCATCTCAACATATTTCATTTCAGATCTATAAAAATTATGTTTTGAAGATCACATCGGTAGCCAATATTACGGCATCAATCGGTATTTGTTTCTTAAAATTACAGAAATCAAGCTCCACAAAATTTAACGATCTTACGTATTACATCGAAGTTTGATGAAGTATTACAGTCCTTTGGTTTTTATTCATCTGGCATAATAATAATGTAAGAATAATGTTAGTATACAAATAAACGCAAAGTTAGCTAATGTAAGCTATTAGCTTGAACTTGTTCCATTGCATAATAGGTTAAAAAAAAGTAAATTTTGTGATTAAACTACTTACTCATATTCGCTCAGTTAAAAGTACGAGTTTTTGTTCAAAGAGTTAACGAATCGGAGGCAGTGAAGACTTTATAAGTAATGGTTTTATTCATAATGTTACAAATGGCATCTAAAATACAGAGTAATATACTATGGGTTGACTACATGAGTTCACTCCAGGTCTCCTGCAGTAAAGAGTATTGACTACATGAGTGGTTTGGTCTTAGAAGGATGGGGATTATATACTCAGGAATAGCAGGGGGGGGGGAGTGAATCAATTCTGGACGGTCTAGGAAGCGTGTGAATGAAGTTATAACTTTTTATTTATTTACATCCCTGCCGTGCCTGATAGGCAATACGGGTTAATTGGCAAATGAAGTTATAACTATTAAGAATTGATATCCTTATCATTTAGAATTGATATGAAGTCTGTGAGAAAGTGCTCGTTTGCTGAAAAGCTCTTTATTGTTCCCCAAGTCTTGATAAGTGTCTTCTGTCCAGTCACTACATTCTAAATAACTATTTCTAAGCTATCAGAGATAGCTTGACCTGGTTATCTAGGGCTTTGTGCTTTTATGATTTGAGCTGTGAGATACTAAGAGAAAGAAATGTTGTTGTTTGTTACGGATTAAGTCCATTACGTAACTAATGGTATAATTACGTGTTAAAATCAATCTGTGACCTTTACTCCTAGATAAACGTTACTGATTTACTTTAGTCTAGACTGTTTGTACTTGAATCACGTTTATTTGCTCGACTGCTTATTTAAAGTTACTCACTACCTATTATATAAAGTTTTGTTGAACTCTGGATGTTTCCTAGAACAATTTTAAAACAAATACACTCTTATCTCTGTAATGAAAGAATATTTCTTATGACTTCAACCATTGAAAGCCTTTTGTTTTATAATTTAAATATATATTCAAAGATTTTTCATCAATCTGTACATTCAAACAAAAATCCCTCATAGTTTCCCTGGAGGGGTCTACCTTTGTTCGGTTTTCAATATTTAAAACATTATATCGTATACAAAATCACGTAAACCTCTTGGTTTTTTTTCTCATTCGATCTAAAATCAGAATATACATAAAGACTGGCCCTTACTAAAATTTTTAAATCATAGTTTATAGTACACGATTTGTTTTTCCCCGAAAACAAAGTATTTTACACAACGGAGGCGAAGTTGGTAAATATGCTAAAAAATCAAAGTGCTATTTTTATCTATCTAGTTCGTAATTCTTGAAACCAAATACTATTAAAATTCTGAAATGATTAACAGCAATTAAAATTATTTTCTCATTTAATAAAAATATTAATATTAATTTACTTTTTTGAAACTATTATGGAATGCAACAAGTCCCAGTTAATAGCTTACCTTACCTAATTCTGTATACTATTGAGTTGCCAAATAAGTCCTTTCTGTTTTTATGTTTATTTTTATGTCATTGTGATACACTTCTTATCTGATGAATAAATCCCTAAAGTGGATTGTTTGTCCTGTCTGTAATATGTCGACGATTATATCTATTAACTCTTGTTGAAACTAGTATAGTATAATAGCTAGTGCACTGTGAATATGGAAATAAATATCATTCATTATCGGCATATTTTATTGCATTATTTTGAAAAAGGTATGCGTGCTGCAAAAACTCATAGAAAAATTTGCAGTGTTTATGGGGATGATACCTTAACCGAACGAACCTGTAAAATTAGCTTGCCAAATTTCATTTAGGAATTTTTGACATCAATGATGCTCAACGGTCTGGTCGCATACATGATATTGAATCGAGCAATGATAAGGCCATTGTTGATCAAATTCCCAACCAATCAGTGCGAGAGACTATTATGGCCCTAAATGTGTCGAACAACCATTTGCACAACCTCGGCTATGTTTCCAGGCTTAATATTCGGGTCCCTCATATTAGTTGGATTAGTTTTTCAACAATAAACTCCGAACATTCTATGAGCATAACATTATGAAGTTGGAAAAAATATTAAATAATGGTCAATATATTGCAGATTAAAATAAATTGTATGTCTATAATACATTGAGTTTTGTTTCACCTTAAAAAACCGAAAGTTTGCCAACCCAATAATATTATTCTTGTTTTTACTATGTAATGTATATGAAAATCAAAGAACTAAAATATTTCATCAAATTTAATTTTTCGTGTATTTATTATTTTTACAAAGGATTAAAAACATTTATTCAAATTTTTTAAAAATATTTTATATTTTACAATATTTTTATTGAAATTGCTATAATTTGAAGTTTAATTTTAATATTAAGAGTTAAATCGGGGGGAAATAGTCATTGATATTATTTTTAGAGATATTTAAGAATTAAAAAAAACAGAGTAGGAAAAACGTAATTGGAATTCTCCCATTCACAATAGAGCAGCGGATGTAAATCATTATTAGCACGTTTTATTATAATTAATTTAACAACTGATTTATTAACATTTTATTAAAAACTCCTAAAACGTCATTTGCTGGTTTTGTCCTTCCAAAACCGTTATACGTAGAGAATACTGGGTACGGTAGTTACAGTCGTCATATAATCAAAACTATTAGAAATTTCCGATGGGTTTACTAGGAAGAAAGAGACGTTGATCCTGCCCGGACGTATTTAACAGTAATGGCAACGCATCACGCGACTATACGCTAATAGAAGCCTATATTACTTTTTAACAGACAAGAGTAACCATTTTCATTATGGATTATGTTGGGTACGGTTGTGACATATTTTCTGGTTCGGATTATGACACAAGTAAATTTTTGAAGTGAAAATTTCGTTAAGGACGTATTCCACTTTTTTTGTAGCGAGTGGTTTAGATTGATCCGTCAGATCTCAAGATATGGATTAAAATATCTCAAAAAATAATAATCGGACGTGCATATTGCCAGCGAGGGAAATGTTCAGCATTTCATCCTCTTTCTTATGAGCTAACATTTAAAATTGCATCTTATAGCGGAGCCATGTTAGAGAGGCGAAAAGGAAAAAAAAAAAAGAAAAACAAATAACGAGTTTTATTGAAGATGTGGATTTAAATATCTCAGAAATTAAAATCGAATCTGTATATTGTAAACGACGGAATCCTTCAACATTTAATCCTCCTTGTAATTAGCTATTATTTATAATTTATATTTTTTATTATTAATCTCGTCTCGTTGATGATTTCATTTCTATCATGGTGTCTAAAGAGAACACCTTGGTTTTTTTGTTTTTAGATATTCAGAAAACGCTCGAGGAAGAACGAATGATGATTCTTACACAAACGTTTATACCTTATTAGATTTGAACGATTAAATTGTAATATAATTCAACAGTAAAAATTATTTAAGACTATATTTGTTATTTTTTAACCTACAACTAGCCGCCGATCCCAACCACCATCGCAACCGTCCTTAAGGTGGGCTCGGGATTTTTTTTAATTTGCTGCTTTGAGATAACCATTTTACTTACGGACAAAATTTTAGTAATTATACGTATTCAATTGTACACTTTACTATAAAAACCTCTGTCTTCCTTTTATATAATTGGTATGCCAACGAAATTGAGGAAGATTAAATAAAAAAATGTAACAACTGTACCCAGTCACCCTATACAACTTACATTCTTTCGGCAAAAGAAATTCTTGAAACAGTTAGAATTAGGTAGTTAATATAAAAAATATTGTATATAGGTGTGAATGTGTTTTATTTACTGTAATTTCATCTAGCTTTTATCTATTACTTCATTTTTTGTACACAGCCTTATTAATTTACTTAGTTTATTTTTCTATATTACTTTCTTTATTATCTATATGTTAGTTATTATTTGTATGTACGATTATTGTAGCCTTAATATTAACGGCCTTTAATGTGGCAGAATGTATTAATATCGAAAAAAAAATATATAAAAAATTATCTAAACCAATCTTGGTTTATATAAAGAAAAAAAATAAAAATAAATCCGATTACGAAATATAGGACAACCCATAAATGCCTATACAATCTAATCTCCAGTTAGATATATTGCATAATATAAATTATAAATAGTTTATTGAATATATTATAGTATATACATTGATTTTTTTTTTTTTTTTTGGCAATGAATATCAGCTACATGGAATAGGTTTCTTCTGCTACACAGGGCGACCATCTTATCTTAAAAATGCCGATAGAGGACTTGGACCGAGTCCAGTGAGAATCTAAATCACAGTGAGTCTAAGGTCATCTGATATTTAGCACTGAGGCGCCGCTGAACTTTCAGCATTAGTAGCAAGCCGGTAATGAGGTTACCTTGGGACCCAGCCAGCTCACCTGAGCACCCGGGACTGCTGCACCAAGCAGCCATAAACTTCCAACCTTTTCGGCCTACACTTCTAATTGGGTTTAATATAAAAATAACACTGTATTTCGACAACTTAATTGTTATAATTAACAATATCAAACCCGCTGTATACCACACATCCCTACGGTTCCATGAATTATTGTTTTCTGTATAGGAAATTCATTAAACTAAAATTTTATTTTATTAGTTATTAGTTTATTAGAAATTGGAAAATTAGCATTCAGAAAAATAATTCAGATCAATCAAATAGATTAAAAAAAAAGTTATTTATTGTGTATTACAACAATCCGTCACTTGGATATTAGTTATGGTAAGGTAGGATAACATTAGCACTATATGTACAGAAAAATAAAAAATAAATAGAAGCAAAATAACAATAAATAGTAATCAAATAGATTAAAACTTTTAAAATTAGAAAATTGTAATATCTTATGCATTAATCTGTCCTATTTCATCATTTCACTTGACAAATATTTGAAAAAAATAATTTACCCACTCATTATTTATGATGAGTAGTCATAACGTGATCTCGAGTTTTTTTGGGGGGGAGGGGGGTAAATGCTTTCCATTTTATAAAAACCAAAGTTTTCGTAACATTCATCTCTTTATTATAGTTAATTCATCATTAACACTTTTGTCATAATTTAAAATTAGTACCACATAAAAATATTTTTTTTTAAAACATGAAATAGCCCATTTTTTTTTTTATTCATGTTCAATCTTTTATATCAGGTTTAAAGTTACTTAAACGTAGTTTTGTTTTCATGAATTTACTTGGTAGGCATTCGAAAATAATTAAAATATAATATGTCCATTTATTATTTTTATGCGAAGTAGTTATAAAGTGATCTTGATTTTTTATTTTATTATTATTTTTTTTTATGCACAGATATCTTTAATATACATTTGTGGCGTTGCTGGCTCCAAGCCCATCCTCATGGATCTCATTTTTTTTTTTTGTATGCAACTTTACCCTACTTGCACACATGCAACATTACCCTCAGAATTGAGCAACTTCGTTTGCTAAAAAAATGTATGTTATGTTTTTAAAATTTTACATTATGACAAAATGTTACTTATGAATCAAATGACAAAGATATGAAGATGAATGAGGCATTTAAAAAAAAAAAAAAAATATATATATATATATATATATATATATATATATATATATATATAGAGAGAGAGAGAGAGAGAGAGAGAGACAGAGAGAGAGAGAGAGAGAGAGAGAGAGAGAGAGAGAGAGAGAAGGAATAGAAAACATTACCGAGAAAAATTATTTATTGATTTATGAAGATGGGATAGGATTTCGAAAACGCGACTAGAGGAAAAAGTTTAAAAATTAATGGAGGGGATACATTATATATATATATATATATATATATATATATATATATATTATATATATATATATATATATATATATATATATATATATATATATATATATATGATATATGAAATAAAAAAAAAGATTAGAAATTAATGTTTCATGGTGTTTTTGTCATTTTATATTTTTTAAGAATTTATATTGTAAATATAAAAACAAAATGAAAATAACTACAAAATAATGTTTCTTAGGATTTTTATAAGATTTTCCAAAAAATATTTTGAAAAGATTTATAAAAAAAAAAAAAAACAACTAGCAAATTGGTATAAAGTATTAAAATGTGCGCCAAACACGCATTTTTCTAAACAATGAAATAGATAACATTTTTTTCTAAATTTGGAACTTCTTTAGAAAGATAAAAAAAAAACGAATAAACCCTACTACTATCTAATTTTTACTTTGCTGTTACAACAAGTTGATTTTTCATGTTTCATCATGTCGGTTTGGAATTAATTTATTTCATAAGAAACAGTTGTTTTTCTTTTTATTTTTGGGTGATAGATTGGTCTAAGAAAATTCGAATATAGCAGTAATACCTGAGAAAGTTTGTCCCGACCAACAGTTTTCTTAGGACAATTTTATTTGTTTCCGTTGCTATACATAAAAACGTAACTAACATATATATATATATATATATATATATATATATTATATATATATATATATATATATATATATATATATATATGTATATATATATATACATTTATAGATGTTTAATTCGGTACCCATATATTTAAAAAAAAAATGATTAAGCTTTATTTTTGCTAGTCGTGAACTTTTTGCCTTGGGTAATGAGTTATCTGAGAAAATGGATTCTATAGAATGATTATTTTCAACAATATGATTCTGATAGGTGCTAGCTTGTCGAGAAACTTTAGAATAGCGGTATAATATCATGTTCCGTTAATGGCACCAGAGGGTTCGATCAAACAGTGGACAGAACTGGAGCAGTTAGTTACCTATAGGACGAGATAGTGTACAACTTATTCAAGTAAATTGGCCAGAGTAATTCCTCTAAGAGTCTCTTGGGAGAACTTCCACCACAGTTCCAGGATCAACTGTGAATTATCTTTGTTTTCCCAGCTGCTCTTCTTTCCCTATTAGTATCTACAGAATAATTGAGGGACCGAGTAAGTTTTAGAACATCCATTTTTCAAGAAGTTATTATTAGTCTTTCCTCTTAGCGCTAATTTTCTATAAAGTTTTATTACTGGTTTTGAACGGTTTACTTTTTTATTTTAAACGTTGAATAACTGACCCATTTTCTTCTCGATTTAATAATATGTCCATTCCTTACCAGTTGTGCATAGTAATTTCGTATATTTAATGTTAGTCAATCAAGTTACAAAGCTTTTTTTTTTTGAAACATTTTTATAAGATATATTTATTCTTTTAAAATTTGAAATGGAAATATAAAGGGTTTTATTTTTTATAATTAACGATCAATGTAGCTTTTATTATTATTATCTAACATACTTCCAGTATCATCGTGCTATACGACTTTAATGCAGCAGTTCTGTCTGAAGCAATGTAAAGAAACCTGGTGGAATTCTTGGGCCCCCAAGTACCAACAAAATGAAAACAAAAAAAAATTGACATGAATCCTCTCCCTTAGATACAAGGAAACCGCCCTGAGAAAAGCATTGTAACACGCCTCAGAATAGGGAACACCATCTTCACTCATGGACACCCCTTCAAAGGGGATTCATACCCATGATGTCGTAGTTGCAACAATGCTAAAACAACACAACATATCTTAGAAGATTGTCCGAACTTGGGTCCATCAAGGACTTCCTGTCACCTCCTGGTATTTCAACAAAACCTACAACCAAAAAATCTGAAGACTTTGTTCCAATTTCTAAAACAACATAATTATGCAACAGACATATTTAAACAATACAATTTGTTTACACATACAACATAAAACTAACCTACGAAACTTTAGCAACACAACCTTTGTAGAAATATCTTAATATTTTTTTTTTTCTTATGCCAGTCGTTGGTCATTTGGCCATCCGACATCTTGCTGCCCAGTATAATTTAGACTTTCTGATATGTATATTCGAAAATATTTTGTCTCTTATGTCCCTCAAGGCAGGACATGCGTCTAGATGGTCTGCATCCATTGTTCCTAGATGACACAATTTACAACTAGGATCCTCAGCGACGCCTATCTTGTAGAGATGACTCTGCAGATAGTCGTGACCAGTGGCCAGGCGGAAGCAGGCAACTGCATCTCTTCTCGGCAGCTCAGCTGGAATCGGATTATCCTTCAACCACTCGTAACGCTTCCCTTCCACTTCTCCGAAATGTACTTTTCTTATTTCCTCCTTCACCATCTTCTTCACCATTCGCCGTATTGAGTCGCAAGGTTTTGGATGTATCGGCTGAGGCAAATCTGTTCCTCGCTTGGCAAGAATATCAGCCTCAACGTTACCCGGAATCCCACAATGGTTGGGGATCCACTGTAGGACCATATTGGTGCCTCGGTGTGTCAGGTTAGAGAGAAGGGATTTACATTCCAATATAGCACTCGATAAACATTCATTCGTGCTCGTGACAGCAAGGATGGCTGCTTGGGAGTCGATGAAGAGAACAGCGATCTGATCCTGCCTTCCAGACAATGTTCTTAAGGCTATGAGTATCGCCGCTATCTCACTGACGAGCTAAAAGCATTAGCATTAGAAACCATAGCTCAAAAGTACCCTTCTCAAGATTGGCTCCATATCTATACCGACGGATCAGCTGAATCAGCCGTTAAAAATGCTGGAGCAGGGGTTTACTCAGGGGAATTCCAAATCAGCGCTGCGGTGGGAAAAGATGGAACAAATATCTTAATATTATAACCACACCTAAAACAAATCTTTACAAAGATATTGTAATTAAATTCCAATGAGGTGCCTCTAACCTTTTTATTTTTACATTTTTATCATTAAGAGGTTTTATATTTTCTTTTTCTGTTATTTTGTTTTAATTATAAATTTCATTTTCATTGTTCTTAGTATTTTATACTACGGAATAAAATATAAGTGATAATGGAAGCTTTCTTTTTTTTTATCCATGAAAAGGTTTTGTTGGATACTGATATCCATGTTATTATCATGTCACAAAGCATATAGATCAGTTATTTACCGTTTTATTGTTAAGACACACAGTGACAGGATACTTCGGATAAGACTACTAAATACGTAGGCGTTGATGACCCTAGGGTTTTACGCCTTAAAGCCTAAATAAACAAACTACTAAATATTAAATTCTATCATGCTATAAAATACCACTTTCCTTGAAAATTATAGACATTTAAATTTTATCGAAAGTTGTGAGTCAAGGAAGGGCAATAAAATTGAGCCATTTATTGCAGAAGTATCTTTTGAATTTGACAAGCATATTTCCATGCAAATTCGATCTTCTTTGTGGATTGTAGCTCAAAAACTACAAATCTACTGGAAGATTTGTGTTTTTCATTCGAAAGCTAATGTAATCATGTAATAATTACATAATTCTATGTAATAATTACATAAAAACAATTAATAAATTAATAATATACGAATAAAGATGTTGGGTCTTTTTCTCCGAACAATTTTCTCACATGTTGTCAGTTGTTATTGTTGTTTCGGGTTTAAGGGCTAAAACTGCTGACGGTTATCATTGCCCTCAAATTTTACTGATTGATTTATTTTTCAATCATAAAACTACTATTATAAAATTAAATATGTTTAAAAAATAATAATAATAAAAATATAAATTACTATCTAGAAGAAAAAGAAAAGAGAGAAAAAAGTATAGAGTAAATAGAAATTATGTCAATACATCGCAAATTTGTGAGAAAGATTAATTTAGTTCAGATTAGTTGAATTAGCCCTATGTTCTTAATGAATTCAAACATGTTGTCAGTTAAGACGTGTTGGGATACGCCACGTAAATTTGAAAATAATAAACCACTGTGTTATGATTTTCAACGATTTGAAAATCAAATAAATTTAATCAGTTCAACAATTATACTAAAAATAAATCACATTTCATGTTTCTGAAAAAAAAAAAAATGGAAAATATGACCTTAGTGTAAGAGCTTAGCAGTTGACGTTTTTATTTTATTTTTTAATTGAATCCTATTTTCCTTAAGAAAATATTTTTTTTTTTTTATATATTATATGAAACGTTCCAATCAGAAATGTTCTTGAATTGTTAATAATCCTATTTAAAACCAAAAACAACGTTTTTAAAATAATCCAACAAAAAAAATAACTCAAATGGAGGAAGCCTTATAAGTATGTGAGATTGCACAAAATTTTAACTTACTGATATCAGAACCAAGGTGTCAAATGTTTGCAATTAGAAGCTGAGGAGCTTCTAATTCTCCAGGGGAAGCCAAACAAGCTTCTTGATCCTCTCCTCAATTCCCTTCTTCCGGCTGCTGCCTTCGCGGAATCTGTCTTTCCGAAAATTAATTAATTAAAGTTTTTAATTAAATCTCACCAAATTGTAGTTTATTAAAAATTATAACAATATGAGAACAACAAAAAATGCATGTATATTTAATTTCTAAAAATATTTTGATATCTGTCTCTTTAATAATTGATATTTAATTTTCGATAAATACTGTCAGTATTAATATTATTTTGGGACATCACAAAATAGTATAGAAGTTATATTATAAGACATTTTGTATGACATACAACACAAAGGCATACTTTTCAACAGTGCTGGGGATCTAGACATTCAGCGCCCCCGGGAAATGATTTGGCCTTGAATAAATTATACTTTTATTATAATTATTACTTTTTGTAATATTATTATACTTATTTTATAATTATTATTGACTGTATATTATATTTTTTACTTATTAAAGTTTATACTCACTTATATTAATAAGATTTCTAATTACAAAAGTATATTTTTAAGTTTTCACTTATATCTGTATTTCATTTTTCAGGAGTTTTATGATTTTTAAAACCGACGGCAGTTCACAGTAAGTACCAATATTTATTGTACCTCAGTATATTTTAGTTTAAAGTGAAATTAGATTCTTAATAAAAGGTTTAGGCTATATTTGTTCCACTATTTTTTATTTTTATTTTGCTTCCTCACTACCGAAGTTCTTGCTTATTTTGGTCTCCAGGGACATCTCAAAAGTAGAGTGATCTCTCGTAAAACCAAGCTCTTGTACAAAACTCTGTTAAGACCAGTACTAACATATGGGTCGGAGTGCTGGACAATATCAAGAGCCCGAGAAACAGCTCTTCTTCGGTTTGAACGTCGTGTGCTAAGAATAATATTCGATCCAATAATAAATATTAATCAGGAACGACGAATTCGATCCAACGATGAGCTGATGAACCTATATAAAGAAGCCGATGTTGTGAGGCTAATGAAAATTGGCAGGTTGAGATGGGCAGGACACATTATCCGTATGTCTGAACAACATGTGCTAAGGAAGTTGATGGATGAGCGGATCTTCGCCACAAGGCGGGTAGGCAGATCGAGACTCAGATGGGCTGATGGAGTGAAAGCCGACGCCCGAAGTATCCTTGGTGTCCACAACTGGAAGGCAGCGGCATTACATGGAGAGGATTGGCGGTTGAAATTGCGGGAGGCCTTGACTCTTCAAGAGTTGTAGAGCCATTCATGATGATCATGACTACCGAAGGTAGGCAAGTTTTGTATTCGTGCGGGAGATTAAAAAAAAAAAATGTACTCAGAATCGAATATTTCCACTTGCATTTTACGATTCAGAAATCAAGGATCAAATTTGGTTCTGTATCATTTTTTGGAGGCGGGGGAGGGGTTCCTTGTCTTCCTTCTTGGAGTTCCTTCCTTGTCTTTAAGGCTATACGGAGTTTTCCCAGGCCAAGGAGTGTGGGCGGGGATTTAAAAGACGTCCCCGTCACCGGGAAGCCAACTCGTAACTATTTTAAATCCATTGTCTCATATATCAGGTTGCCAACGGTAAACGGTGATTGCAGTGCACACCCCTTAGCCCGTTAGGCAACCCCGACCACAAATGAGGCACCGGTGAGATTCGAACTCGCGATCTCTTTTTTACTAGACAGGCGCTTTAACCAACTGAGCCACGGCGCCGGTACTTTTTTGGTTCTGTACCTGTCTGTGATCAAAAATATGTGACGGACATATCACCTATTTATTCTTTTTTTATGAAATTTAAGGATTTTGTATCAATTATCTTACCAATCTTAATAAATTCCACATAGTACTTCCGGTTGCGCAAGCATAAATGTGTGTTCCAATATTTCCAGAAACGGTTCGAATAATGAGGCTCAAATTCGAATGAAAGATGGTAATTGGTAAAATAACGAAGCTGTATTGATATTTTTAAATTCTGTATAGTAATTCCGGTTGCGAACACTATTTTATAAATTGCGAACACTGCTAATATATTTTCTTAGATATGCCGATATTTCAAAATCGGCTAGTTCAATTTCGCTCAAAGCTAGAACAAACATGAGGATTAGTAACAGTAGTATTAGTAGTCAGAAGACCTTGAAATTTAGGTATGTGTGGAACCAATCAAAATGATGAGGAAGATATACTGGCCTTACATGGCAGTTTTTCTATTTACATTGGCCACGTTTCGGATGTTGTCTTCATTTTCAAACTATTTAAATAATGATGTTCATTATGTTAGCACAGGGTTCATTGTGTTAAGACTAAAAAACCAATATTTTCTGATAACATAATATACAATATTATTAAAATGTCTTGAAAACAGCGAAAGCGTTTCAATATAATAAGCGTTCAAACATTGTCAATATAATGAAAAAAAGAAAAAAAAATGGCGGAACAAATATAGCCTAAACATTTTATTATGTTTATTTATATGTTATAATTTATGTACTATTGCTTAATTAATACACAGTTACAGAAAACGAATTTAAAATCAGCTGTGACAAATTCTATTTTGAGTTGATTTTGCTACAAACTGACCTTACCACCGTCTGAGAGTTACTGTTGTATTTGGAACGTAATGTGGATTAAATCCTCCATCCAGTTAGTAACGTCTAGTTTAGAATTAGGATTTAGAAGCGTTCTGGAATGTCCCGAAGCTGCAGTGAAATAAACTCGAGTAACTGTGAGCTGCTTCGTTAATTGGTTTGCAGGGAGCTCTCTGCTTGGAAATGTGGCTGCGTATAATTTCCGTTTCCGACATTAAGAGGTATCTAACATTAAGAGGTACTTGAGGTATCTAAGGGTTATGTAATTGTGCATATAATTAGTTTGTCGTTTTAGTACATCTTGTTATTTATATTTATGTAATAATCTACTATTATTTATCAACATTTTATACATAATTATTGCTTACAATTTAGTTATATATAAAAACTAATTTCATTGTTATATACAATATATATATATATATATATATATATATATAAATATGGCAGTTTTTACATGGCAGTTACTATATATATATATATATATATATATATATATATATATATATATATATATATGTATATATATATATATATATATATATATATATATATATATATATATATATATATATCTTCATCTTTAGAAATCCGCACATTTCTATGTAATAATAATATCATTTACGTAGAATTTAAATTTTTGAGCAAGGCTATTCACTCTCAGATAAACGCGGACCGCTGAATCATGGTATCTCAAAGTATGTATTTACGTTGAAAACGTGGACAAACGTCTTACTTCTCCTCTCTCAAATCCTCATAACACGACTGAAACGACAAGAAACTGCTAGACGTTTCCGATTACTTCAGCACTTACTAGACAAACTCTCTAAACTTTTAATTAATTGTAAAAGACTCATATACATGGCTATAATGAGGCCTATTTGGACTTACGGAGTTGAACTATAGGGCTCCACTAAACCATCGAATTTCTCTCGTATCCAATCCTTACAATCCAATCCTTCGTAAAATCCTTAATCCTCCCTACTTTGTTACAAATAAAACCATCCATAATGACCTTAATATTCCTTATGTTTCAGATCTGGCCCATTCCAGATACCTATCCTTCCAGAATAAAGTTAGAATCATCCCAACCTTCTCGTATCTAAACTTGCTTCTTCTTCAATTCCTCTTAACCCTCCGATGCGTCTGAAAAGATGATGGCCTCGTGATCTCCTAATGGAGACATATCATTAGAATGCTACCATTGGGTAGTTACTCAACATGTGTTTTCACGTCATTATATCCATATATTCAAATTTACTAAATGTATTTCTGTAATACAGTTGTAAATATCATTAATAAATAATAAAAAAAATAATAACATCGAAAACTCGGATTATAAATTGGTCACGATCTCATTACTTTCTCATATTATATATTTCATACATAGCTAAGTTAAACTAAAATTATAGCACCTGAAAATTCAGTATAGACAATACTGGTGTTAGATGCAGCTTTAAAATATTTGACTAGACCATCAGTTGTTCCATCTACGTTATTTGTTTAACAAGGTCATGCAATTTTATCTTAATAAGGAACGTGAATTCGTGTGAGTTTTCTCATCATTTTGCATTTGTGTATTTATTGTAAATTATAATTTTTGTAACTTCCTAACATAAATAATCTTTTTTTTTTTAGCTAAATCAATTTCAGAATTATTTCAAATTTTGCTCTGTATACTTTTATTATCTAATAACTCTTGCATTTTTCATAATACTATCATTTCTGTACATTATTGTAAGCTTTTTTGTTATTCCTGATTTAATATTTATTATATCTAAATTATTATTCAAATCAGTTTAATTCATTATTTACTTATTTGTTTTTATTGTTCCATTTGCTTCCTGATATTTAAGTCTTTCATGTGACAGAATGACTAACTCTAATTTCAACTTTTTGTTAATTACTTTTGGTGATATTTTTAGTGAGAAAATGTATATCTTTAATTACAGTTACATATATCAACACTGCAATCACCTACTCTGAAATCAACTTAATCACTATATGAACAAATATTATAAATTTTCCAACAAGGAATTTCACTAAAATGACTTTATTCCAAAATGTTGAAATTGGAGTTAGTCATTCTGTCACCAGAAAGGGTCATTTTTATTAATAATATTGAAAAAATGGTTTCTTGCTTAATTTGTATAGCTTTTGTTATAATTATAGTTATAGTTTTATTAAGAGATTATGTTTAGATGAATGTTTTCTAAATCCTTGAATCAAATTAATAATATCTTTGTATTTGTTTATTTCAAAGCAATCAAAACTAAAAATTCTCCAAGTGGGTCTCATATTTATACTTCTATTGCTATGTTCCTGGGCTCGCGTTTCTACGGCGAGTAAGGGGCTCCAGGAATCGCATTTATTTGTATTTAATACTTATATTTGTATTCATATCGGTTCCAGAAGGGAACCGATCTACAGAAAAATATATTAATTAGGTATTTAAAGGTAAGATACCGCAGACCCCCTACTGTAGTATCCTAGATTGAACCATATAATTTTTCTTGGATTTCCTTTCTAAAGGTATCATGTTTATAAATTTACTATTTGTTTCTATTACTAATTGGTGGCATGCAAGGTAGAATGTAAAAGTACTAAGATGGTTTACTAACTATTATATTTACAAGCTTAAATAAAACCAAAAACATCTATATACAAATTAATAACTAAACCTATATACACAATGAATAGTTGAGAATCATACGAGAGGAGAATGCTTGATATTTGATTAAAGTTACAGGTGTTATATTGATTATATTAATTAATGGTTTATGGTTGCCAACACAAATTTACATCTGTATAACTAAATGAAGGTTATTACTTAGCTGGTCCTTAATAGTGTTTCTAGCCGTCATATCTGGATTCCCTGTCTCTGCTCTCCTTCAGCGTCTAGTCCGTCCATCTGCTCTCTCCGGCTGTCTTCGTCTTCCTCTCTCCGCTTCTCCTGATCCAGTCTCAGCCTGTGTCCCAGCTCTCCTCTGAGTCAAAAAAGGAAGTGTTCAGTCCCAATTCTCTCTTTCCCACCTTTCGTCATCCCCCTCTCTTTTGGTAGTCTTTTTCCTGATTGGCTGAATATTCTCAGCCTAAGGGATGACCACGCCCTCTCCCCCAGGCCAAGGTAAAGCAGCAGGTACAGATTTCGATATTTCTGGTGGAAGGTGTGAAAAGGTTTTTCGGGATCCTGTTTAAACACTCAGTTGTCGGTCTTGGTCGGTGGTTCTTAAGGGTTTTTATTACCACTTACAAAAGGTTGCCCTAATGGGTCGTTACCTTCCCTCAGGTACCCAACCGCCAGATGTTAGCACTTCTGATGTTTATTTGTTTATACCTTTAAACTAATTATTCCACCGGCGGTCTTTACAATACATAGCACTATAAATAACGAATATGGGTTTAAATATAAATTACTTTATATTTATATTTAAAACTTAGCTTAATTAAAATAAAAGTGATGTTATGGAATGATAAATATTAGTAAAAATATATTGTAATTTCATACCCCCTCATATCATACATTGCATGTTTCTATGAATGATCTTTTAGTGTTTAATGAAAAACTTTATTAAGATCTTCTTTCTCACGTTAGAGGTTTAGATGTTTCACTCTTGTCCTATACTGCGGTTTTTATTTTTCTTAAAAGGAAGGAAAAGGGAAAAAACTCAAACTTTTTACTTGAAGTCAGAAAGCAGCGAAATAACCAAGGAAAGTTATTACGTATGAATATTAAATATTTTATTTTTCTTGATGCTACAGCTTATTATTATTTAACTTGATCCGTTTTCAAGATCAATATATAATATATATAATAATATATAATATCTATAATAAAGCAAAAGAACAAATTTAAGGCTCTGCTGATATAGGCCTTATCTACCTCCAGCTAACAGCTCTAATGGAGCCCATAATCACCAATCCGCGGGCGCTTGTAACTCGAATTTAATCCAATTACTACTCTAAAGCTTATATATATATATATATATATATATATATATTATATATATATATATATATATATATATATATATAATAAAGTAAAAGAAAAAAATTAAAGACATAAGAGATTATATTTTTTAACTTAATAATAACTTCTAGAGACATTATGCAGTTACTTTAATGTTTGCTATATACCTATCATCTACTATATATCTTTTATCTATAATTATTGAAAAATAATCATAGATTTATGTTCAATTAATATTCGTCTAGATTGAACCTATAAATTGAAACAAAAGTCCTAAATTCCTTTAGTTCATTTTGCATATAGCTTATATATAAATAATTTTTAATTTATAAAAATCATTAAAATAATTGTATAAGTATCACTGTCTTGTATAAATCGCCTATATATTCCATGGATTTGTCACCCTATTAAAAAGCTTTAGAGTAGTAATTGGATTAAATTCGAGTTAAAAGCGCCCGCGGAGTGGTGATTATGCGCTCCATTAGAGCTGTTAGCTGGAGGTAGATAAGGCCTATATCAGCAGAGCCTTAATTTTTTTCTTTTACTTTATTTTATATATATATATATATATATATATATATATATATATATATATATATATATATATATATATATATATATATATATATATATAATATAATATGAATACTGTGATGATGGGAAAATTATTCCGAAACATAATATATAACAGATGTAATTAAAAGGACTGAAGAAAAATGGAAGTATTTTTGCCTTAACCTTGGAAAAATGTATAAATGTAGGCTTCCTAAAAAAAAAAAAAAAAAAAAAATGTTTGGCTCATGTTTATTAATGTTTTTTTCGGGTTTTCACTTATATCAGGAAAACTATCCATCGCGCAAATAATATTCTATACAAAATTAAAGCTGATAACATTTTCAATATCATTGAATACATAATTTTTTCGCCATCTTGCTTAGTTTCCGAGATATCCGTCTTCAACTATCGTTGATGTGGAAAACAAATTTTTGTGGAAAACAACAACAATGGGAAACTATTTTAAAGCCTACTGGAATTTGTTTACTAGTGATATATGAACAAAATCAAATTCAAATTCAAAGGGCCATACCAATTATAATTGTGTGGGAAGGTACTTTAATATATTCACATAATACGACATGAAAGCACATACTTTGGATTTTTTTTTAATTTGAGGTTGATTGGAAAAAATAATGTCATGAAATTCATTACGAGGATCAGTGCCCAGCGGCACCTCACTCGGCGTGATATCTACGTTAGGCGAGGAGGTCCCTCATCCAGCTCCTCTTCATTCTCCTGCAGACGTTACCTGGTATATTCGTAGTGGCCATGTCATTTATAAATGTATTGGGATGTCCTTGTAAGTTGTCATGGAATCGTTTGTAATGAGTTCGTATGTGTTCGTTAACAGTCGCCATATGGAGGTCAGTATGTAAGGTTATGTTGCTAACGTACCAAGGTGCTTTTGTGATTGTCCTGAATGTTTTTGCTTGAAAGGTTTGAAGTTTGTTTAAGTGAGTCTTTTTAGCAGTTCCAAATATTTGTGATGCGTAAGTCCAAATAGGTTTTAGTAAGTAATTGTATGTGTTACTTTATATGTATTGTATGTGTTATACTTTGGATAATATAAGAATGACACTATTGGTCTAACGGCCTTATCTATGTCTACCATCTATGTGTTTTTTTTTTTGTTTTGTTCTTTTACCACTGAATATGATTTCGGTTTGTTACTGTAACTGGTTACTAGTTTGATAAATTTTGTTGTCATACAATTTATAAGACTCATACAAATAGAATGTCATAAAGACGTGTTGTGTTGGCTTCGTTCATTAATTTGTGAGTTGGATTTAAACAGAAATTTTTAAATGCTTATTTGTCATTTAACATTTGTTTTTCTTTTGTAGTCATATTCAGAAACGTCAACAGTTCAATCGGTTACCAATCAATAAATACTGCATGAAAAAAAGGGTTTGATGTGAATTAGTATTTAAAAGGGTCAATGGGCCCTCCCACTGTTGGGCTATTTTTATTATCCGAAGAATGGGAGGAAATTGGCTCTTTAAGTACTGAATATACTACCCTGCTTTCTTTCCTGTAGCTCATTGAAATTCTCCTAAATATAACTCTGAAATGTTTTAGGTATGGACTGTTTTTGTTTTAAGATTTAAATATAATTTAATATGTACGAATTCTTAAATCTTCTTAATAATTTTTTTTTGTTATGGTTCGTAAAAGATTATCATGTGACTGAATATACAAATGTAGTATTAAAGTGTAAAATATTTATAAAATTAAATTCACAGATTATCATTTTATTACATTTAATTTTTTTTTATAAAATAGCGGTAAAGTAGTTGTTTATCACTAGTAGATATTCATAAGTTTGTCCATTTTCTAAATTTTGTTTTTGTTACTGCAACCACTTGAGTCCTGACCTCGTTCTTTCTCGACAAAGGAGATAGTTGGAGTGATTTGTTTCCTCGAACTTCCTTCCTTTCCTAGCTGCTGAAAGATGGTTAAAGAGAGAAGAAGTAAAGTCTAAAATTATCATTTACAAAATAGGTACTTTTTTGAAAGATTAGTTTTATCATAGAACACTTTTTGAGATTTTAATCGATTGCATCTGTAACTAGATCATTGAATTCATCTACAAAGGTTACAGTTCTTGACACAGGCGGATCTACGGGGGGGAGGACTGGCTTTCGGGCTGAAGCCCCCTCCCTCCCCCTCCCCAAATGGTAAAATATAACCATGTTTTATGGAAAAATATATTAAAAAATTATGTCTTAAAGTAACATTGTTCGTGTAATTATATTTAAAAGGACTTAAGGAATCACTTAAACACCATTTAATATAGATAGTTAGTTTCTTTTTTTTTTTTTTCAAAGTAATTATCGTCATTTTTATGAAAAAAAGCTTTCGGGCTAACCCCCCCCCCCCAAATTAAATCCTGGATCCGCTAGTGGTTCTTGACATATTGTTGTTTTATAGTTCAGGATTAGGCACAATATTCCATATCCCTATTCCTAATAGAAATAGTGTATTGATTATTTTATTTCAAAGCAATTATTCTTAATATATAAGAGGGTTTAGTATCCCAATAATCTTTCTTCCTCGGGATATATTCGATGAAATATCTTTATCGGGAGTTCCTTTTTCATTTCATACCCCTAAATACTTCAATAGTGAGTTATGGGAAATGTTTCTATCTTCCATTATCAGAAATGTGCTTAAGAGAGAGATGAGTCGAGGGGCATACATTTCTGGGTTTTTTTCCGGTATATCACCAGAATCCATTTAGAATTTTTCTCTATTTGTTTTATCAAAATGGGACTCGTTCATCTAAAAGAATGACTAACTCATCATCTGCAATGTTTTTTAATCTGTAGATTATTATTTAATATTGTATTATATTGCATAAGATTATAGCATATTGTTATTTTCGATGGACTTGTGTAACTTAATGTTTGTATTATTGGGTCGTCAAATAATTATTAAATTAACCGTTACTAAAATTATCATTTATTGTGGCAAGCTGTTCAAAGTTTACTACTTATACTAATAGCTTAATATATGTGCTGGTGGACGGTGCTGAGACTGTCGGTGAGTTCCTAGCTTGAGGTTTCGTGGCTCTATTTTAAAACTTTGAAGAGGATCCCATTGTTAACCTATAAAGTAAAAAAACAAAAAAAAAAAAAAAAAACGTGATCGAAACTTCCAATAAACAGCAGAAGCAATGAATATTTATTTTACCTTATTCCCAATTAAATAATTATGTTAGTATACACACACACACACACACACACACATACACACACACACACACACACACACACACATATATATATATATATATATATATATATATATATATATATATATTATGTCTTCACTTTTCTTTGTTGTGAACAATGAAGGAAAACCCGTCTGGTTTCTATTCAGTCTGAGATACATTGGGTATTAGGAAGATGTGGTGAAGATTGCACCCTATCCGTCAGGATTTGAACAACTGTCGCAGAATTTCCTTAGAGACGGGATGTTAAGCTTTCCAGCGACACAGGCTTTAGTTGAAAAATTATAGTCTTAACCAGGTTTCTTTTTTTTAACAAGTTTGAGTAAACTCATTGGTTTTAAGAACGGCGTGATAATCGCTGTTGGGAAGCAAATTGTCTATCTCTGAAGTAAAAAAAAACTTCAAAGATGCTCAGTAGTATTTTGATAAATGCTAGTTAAATATAATTAATATTTTATCTACCTCTAGAAATGACCAATATGAACTTCCCCAATGGTAATTTTCTTACAATAAAGCCCTTAATAATGAATGGTTCTAATGTACTAAACTATGCTACAAAGGTATATATTTTCCTAAATGCATAAGGAACAGAGAGTGCTTTAAATGTGTAGGAGTATTTTAATAATTTTTAAAATGTAAAATATAATACACGAGAGAGTGAAATAGAGTATAAGTTTATTTGCTTTAGAGCACATAATCACTATTTTTATATCACAACGCACAGTGGTTGAAAATGTACATTTTTACCGACTTGTAAGTAAAATATAAAGAAATATACTATTGACACTGACATAATAACAACTAAGTTTTCTATATAATATTTACAATAGAACTCTGTTTAACAGGATCTCCGGATTAATTAATGGTAAAAAAGAAAACGGAGAACAATATGTTTTTATTTCTATCAGAATGGGCTTGTTTCAACCAACTAAATTATTGAGACAAATGAGATAGTTGTTTGTATTACAGCCAATGTTGATCTGTGAACGTAAATTAAGAGCGAAATAATAATGGTAAAACTAACACAAACAAATTTTGTGTTAGTTACCAATAACAAAACTCTTGCTATAGTGCATGAAAAGGGATTATTTATTTTGCAGTTTTCAATAGCTTAGACAACACTATCAATTTTATTACGATTGGTGAAAATACTTAGGTTCGGTTAACCAAAAAATAAATAATTAACGAACCTTGTGAAGAATATCAAATAGCGAACAAACGTTTATGCACTAAAATTAAATTAAATCATACATTCAAGAAAATTTACAATAAGCTGATCTAATAAAATTAAATGCATTTTGTAGTAATGAACGTATAAATTAAGTTATTACAAGTTATAAATTCATTTTTCAGAACTTTTAATTTAAATTTTTACCGAATATTAGAATTTTTCTGTAAAACACTGAACAGGTTCAGATTTCATTTTAAACAGATCTGGTTTGGATAATATTGTGTCTTAAAAGGTTTATGTAGGTGAATTAGAAAGCGAATCTATGAAATGTCTATTCTATAATATATATATATATATATATTGATTATCAATTTTATAATAAATAAAAGCAGTGTCCTTACTTTCCAAGATTGAAGGTTGAGAGTGTCATTTCACTAAATTCCAAAAACGCGTTCTATGAAATTTTTTAACAACTAATTATTTTTTAAATTCGAATTAATTTAATTTGTACCAACTAGTGTACTGCATAATAAGAATAGGACAGAGTCTCTTTTCTATCCGAAAGAAATAGAATCTGAATGAATATTTTGTTCCTATATTTATATATTTTTTTAACGTCGAATTATATCTAAGGGAAATATTTTAAATAAAATACAAAGGTATACTAATATATACCTCATATAAAAAAAAAGATATTGAAGAAAAGAATGGTTGGGATGATCAGTCAAAATAAAAAATAGTATAAATAAATAATTATATTTATTTTTATATAAATATAAAAATGATATAGTTTTAGTTTTTAATGCAAATAAATGAAACCTAATCGTTTTGTTTTTAATAATTATTTGATATTTTAGGGATCAATATCCAATTTAAAATATAAAAAAAGGATGATTAATTTATATAGTACATAACAATATACTTACAATTATAAACGTGTTTATTTTATAGTGAACAGTCTTTTCAGTTCAAATAGACGCTTGTTCGAAAATAAACTAATAAGTTTAATTCAATTTACAAGATTAAATTACGCATAAATTACAGCCGCATGTGGACGCAACCAGAATATGTTTTAATATCTTTTTAGTATTCCAGTCATAATAAACAAATACATGTTACACCTGAGGTCGGCTGCCGTTAAAAAGTTCTGGACCAACACATTTATTTTAGTACTTTTTAAAATTATATTGTGGACTTGCAAATACGGATAAGTAATTTTTTTTCACGCTGTGTATTGTTTGAAATATCTGTTCATGATCATAAACAGAAATCTTATCAAACTTAAGCGTTATTTTTGAGTGATAATAATGTATAACAATTTTCTTTTTAAATCAAACATTATTCCATGATCGGATTTGAAAGGCTCGAACTACATTAAAAATCAATATTTTACGGAGCGAATTAGCGAAATACCTTAGGAAACTAATTTATCATTAATCTATGAAAATTATTTTTCAAATAACTTTTAAAAAAGTTTTTTTCTGCTTTTTAACCACTGTGGAATGTCCTGGTGTGCAGGCTACACGCGTATGCCTACGGTGGCGCTGCAGTAATACTGAACTTCTACACTTAATATTAAAGATCAAAATTTTCAATTTAGTGCATAAACACATACATCTATATTTATTAACTACAAAATTTAAGATAAAACCCGCACAAAATTTATTTATAATTTAACATATGTCTATTTTAGGCCTTAAGTCACCAAAAAAACACAGTTTTTTTATTTATTTCCTGTATGTTTATTCAACGTTTCAGCTTCAGGAGCCATTTTCAAGAATCTGCAAAACTAAATATTAATTTATTTTTTACCATTCACGTATAGCCTCAGACAATAAACTTGTATCATCCACCTACCATGCACCGCGCCATAAAATGTTTAAAATTTGTCATTACGATATGATTAGTCCTAATTCATTCTTTTATTTCAAAGAATGTCGTTTTCCGTTTCTAAAAATTATAATACATAATTAATAAATTAAAAATAGACTGCTATAATTAATTTATTTTTTTTTAAATTTTCGATTTATATACCTCTATTTGCAGATTGTATCAAGAAAGTATTGTTCTTCAATAGGACATTCATACAGGACTGGATTTAGTTTTGCAGATTCTTGAAAATGGCTCCTGAAACCGAAACGTTGAATAAACATACAGGAAATAAATAAAAAAACTGTTTTTTTTTGGTGACCTATGGACTAAAATAGACATTTGTTAAATTATGAGCAAATGGCACCAAACCCGAAGGATGTGACTAGAAAATTTATTTAATTATAAAATTTACATATAATATATTGCACAAAACATCGGAAAAAAATTCTTTTGGATGAACGATGTTAAAGCCACGATATTTTTATTTTGTTTTTAGTCTGTCAAGGATGCCGCAAAAATATTTTACTCATATAAGACAGTTGTTGCAAAAAATGTTTGATTAGCACTAAATTAGAATTACCAAAATAACGAAATGTTGTGGAAAACTGTTCGCGTTTGCATTCAACCGCAATCTCGTTTTGTTTATGTGAATTTGTTTAAGCCCCCTGGGACGCAAATATTGAATGGATCTCGGTTGTTTCTAAAGCACCAAGGTACCTACCTTTTAGATTTATATGAAGTATCTGTAGTACGATGGCAAGCAAAGGCATTTAAGTATTCTCCTAGATTACTACAACATTTATTTTAATGCTATATCTTTGGAAGTCTATATTAGCCTTTATCTTACCAAGTACCTAAAAAACTGCAACAAAGTATAGAAATGAATCGAATAGTTATACTCAGAGAACAATATCTTTCAAGAGTATGCTTCGAAAAATAACATAGAAAAGGGAAGACTACTTTAAATTCATAAGGTGAACGTTCAGTATTTGTAGACAAAGTCGTACGTGAATCAATTGAAGGTGTGACCCTAAAAAAACACTAGGCTTGGCAAAAGCAAATAGACCGCTCGTGACACCTGCAAGGTCCAGCGAGCATGTAGGCAAGCGTTAAGCAAACACCTTGCTTTGTCTCTTTTTCGAGAATGATATTTTCTTAATTTAGATCCGAATAAAAATAATTTAATATAAGCTAGTTACAGGTTAATAATAAGTAATAAATTTCTTGGAAGAAATTCCATAGGAAAAAGTCTACGTGAGATCAAGCTAACACTATGAGAAGAACAAATAGCAACAACTGTCTGTTAATACGCTCAATGATTAGTCTTGAAAATAAAGGTAATATATATGTATCATTTAATAAATCAATTGTTCGAAAAAAAAACTGCAAATTTAGTAGACCTAACCTTTATCTAAAACTATTTATAACAAAACATTGTGAACTGTAAAAAAAAAAACTTTTGTATGGTATTCTATTGCCTAAAACATACCTCCTCTAATTAGTAATAATGGCCAATGTAACCACGCTTAAAATGTAAATTTGTTCTAAAGCATTGTACCCAGTTCATATTATGTTTGATATTTAACTATAATAACACTACTTATTATTTAATAATATTTCCACTAAAGTATTATAGTTTTTTTCACATATTGTTTTTTTCTTTGCCAATACTTTAACATTTTTATTAAGAATTTCTAATTGAATATTTGTTATATTATTTTATTTTTAAGGTTATTTTATTTTCTAGATTATTTTATTTTCTAGGTTATTTTATTTTTTTTTATTGTATATAGTTTTTATTTATTATGATTTAGTTATTATTTTGCTTTTGTTAATTTTATTTTTTTTCTTTGTATATACGGTGTGAATGTGTTCATTTATCGATATAATTATTGTCCCTGTGACAGAATATTATATGTCTAAATAAATAAATAAATAAAAGAAAATATTTGTTGATAAAACATTGTATCTCCTATAATATGTCATACATCACAATTTATAGTTGTCACCAGGATTATACAAATTCTACATAGCTATTTCTAATCTGAATCCATACCCTTGGACATCGTTGTCCTTTCATTTCTTTTCAAGAAGCAGCCTACTTATTGTACATATTTGTTAATGCTTACTAAAAACTACGGAAATGAGTTTAATATTTAGGCTTTCTTAATAACGTTAATATCTCCTAGAGTCCTGCCTTTCCTTCCATGAATGGAGAGAAAGGTTTGGCACTAAGTTCTTCTGAGTGAATGGATTCTGTAAATATTGTATAGTATGTGTGTATTTTAGTTGTTATTTTGATTAGTTTAGTTCTTTTGGTTATATACATTTACATTTATTATTATTAGTTTCCGTATTATTTATTATAAATATAGTGTGAATATCCTTTCTGAACACTATTATAAATATCCTTAATTGTGACAGATTGTAATATGTCTGAATAAATAAAAAAATAACAATAATTTGTTAAATAATTACATTTGAAGAAGATAACATCCATATATTTATTCCTCGTTGATTTATAACATATATAACAATACCTAGTTAAATAACTGAGGCATAGCGATTTATTGGAAAGAAACTTTGTATCAGTTTACTGCATGTATATTTGCTAATTATACTTCAAAAAGTCTTACAATTAGCATCGTTCTTTCAGAAGCTTAGTTGATTTTCACATATATCTTGAAAATATTACGTTTTTAGACGTACTTTTAGTGGTTGGTCCAGGGACTTTTAATGGTATTTTGTGGACATGAAGTTTCTATTGTAAGATTTTATAATTTTTTTTTTGTATCAGCGATATTTGATAACAAGATCTAAATGGAAAATTTTTTCTTTATCTTAGATTCGGAAACTATTTTTTGTTTTGAGAGTGCATCAAAATTTAGATATTCACGCCAAAAAAAAAGAAAATAATAAAAATATCTATTTCATATCAATTTAAAGCAAATATGACAATGATGGTGCTTTTCCTGGGCACCGCTTCTGCTTTCCAAATAGAATAACCAATTTGACCTTCATTCCTTAACTTAATATCGCAGCAATTTTCAAACTCACTCTTAAATAAACTAATAAGAAGATAATTGTCACATTTGTAATTATTTTTAGCTCTATATTATATTTTCTTTACAATTCTATCGAACTACTTATGCCATCCACTGAACTATGCTTGACGTAGTATAATCAGTTTGATATATATTGTCTTCGTAGATATTTCTTGTTCTATTTAATATGTTTTATTCCTAACAGACAACGGATTTGTCCTACATCGACATGAAGTAGCAGTAGCATAACAAAGTAATCAACCAACAATCAGTAATCAAACAAGTGTAACTCTCATCGTGCTCCAATGAAAGCATTTTTCCTGTGAAGCCCTTTTCCTTCCAGAGAAAAAAAAACTACAGTTTTTTCCTCATATCATTCATTGTTTTTTTTTTTTACAAAAAAAGTAAGTAAATACTGTTTAAAAGACATTTCTTTCTATACAATCGGGTTCTCAAAGCGTCTGCTCTCCTACGCGTCGCAACGGTTGCAATGCAGGTTTTTACTCCGATGTGGGGTATGATACAAAGCTGGTTAGATTCAGGACCGAATTTCACTCTCATCTTATTTATCTTAATTTGCCCGTGATGACAGATTATATTGTTAGTTAATTAAATCCAAAATCCAACGTGGTCATTCAAATGCCAAGTTTGAAGGAAGAAGCAATTAAATAAACAATCCAATAAAAAATACAACATTAAACTTTTTTCAACTCAAAGTAATCATTCTATCAATATTGTCAGTAGGAATCAATATGTTTCTCGAAAATTTTAATAAATTGGAATATATAGAATTTAAATTTTTGAAAATTTGGACTTATAGCAGGTAGGTATAGTCATAAATCATAGGTGGGGAACCTGCGGACGTTTTTGGGTGATATTTATTATTCTGGCGCTAGAATTAATTAAAATTATCGAATATCAAACGCATCCAATCCTTCCAGTTTAAGGATGGCCTCGAGATCTTTTGTAAATATGCCTTTGGAGTCCTGGCAATGGCCAGCTTCTCCAATCATGTCCTGAGCGTTTGTGGCTCTAGTGCCCTCTTTCAGTCTCCACTGCCTTCTAATACTAGTGATGCGGCTGGAAAAGTGGCACTGGGATCTCCTGGAGTCTTGCTTTGCCTTTCACATGTGGGGGAAAAAGCCTGGCTCGGAGATTCCTGGGCGAATGTATATATTGTATATAGTTATGATTGTGTTTAGAAGTTTTTATTTTATTTTATTTGTTTATTTTATTTATATTTTCTTTTCATTTACCTTCTTCATCAGTATTATTTATTTAATTCTTATATTTATATTTATTTCTTTATTATTTGTATATATTGTATGAATATTTTTAGCCCTAATGCTTATAGCCCTCCAGCAGTGGCTGATTGTATTATTCTTCAATAAATAGATTTAAAGTTGAAAAAAAAAAGAAGAATTAATTAATATTTAGTTTTTTACACGAAAATTTGATAATTAATAAAATTAAGTTTAATATAGACATACATAAGAGTGTTTATTAATAAATAAAAACTACAACAGTAAAATATAAAATATTGTTGCAGCTACCATTAGCAATTCTTGACCTTACTCCGGCCTCTAATGATAAAAAGATTCCATACCTGTCCCGTAGATTATGGTAGAGTTATACATTATTTTCAAAATTACGTTACAGGTATAAGTTAATAAACACTTAATTACCAGCAAATGTTTTTAATATCTTCCTGAATTTCTCTTTTGGACAAGATAAAATATTTAATTGATAATATCTTACTCTGGAATTTTGCTAATTTGTTATAAGATTTCCCCGGGCATTATTAGAACCTTTTGAAACTTGATCAAGGTAACCTTTCGCTTTCCGACGGTAGATTTAATGGGGGAGTGGTTGGAACGCCTTTTGGTTGTGTCGGCATCTCCTTTGAAGTCCCAACGTTTTGGCTAAGAAGGTTCAGAGGGCTGAGATCACAAGATACCCACAACAGGGGTAAAGTTATATAGTTAGTGTTATAAGCTTCTATTCCTGAGCCGGCCACAAATTCATTATCAAAGTTCATTGGAAAAAGTATAATTTCACTTTAAGATTTAGCTACTAAATTATGGATACAAAATTAAAACAAATCACTGAGTTGTGAATAGATTTTTATCTTTTAATAATTAACAAGATCATTCTCAAAAATTAATAAAATCTCATTACCGTACTGTCATGCTTTATACCAGAGGTCTCGAGAGACATGTTTCGAGAAACATTTTAAGCCGCGGGCTGCATTGAGACCTCCTGCGGAACATGGCTTGCGATTTAAAAAAAAAAGGTTCTATAAATGACACTTCAGCTGTGTAATGAGCTGTTTAAGAAAAAAAACAAAACATGTAATGACTGTTGTAGTAAACTCGAGCGTGAATAATTCGTTAAATTTCATATTTTTTAAGTAGCTTTTAAAACTTTACCATGTAATAAAAGAAACTTTCGCGGACCGGATCGAAGGTACTTGCGGTCTAAATCCACCTTGCGGGCCATAGTTTGAAGACTCCTGGTTTATAGCAACGTTTGTTCAATAGTTGGCTTCATAGTATGCTATTACCTTTTTTAAATTTTTAAATTTAAATTCAAAAAATAGTTCGTCAAATACATTTTGAATATGTCTACTCCCTGGTTCAGACAGGGCCTACTCCATTCCAACGATATGAAGAAATTGATAGAAAAACACATCGCATGATCGAAAGTTGAAGCAACTAGCTATTATGCCAACTTTCATATTTTTAATGCTTTTAAACCATTATTTAACACCTCCAGACGTTTCACACTTGAGAACCGGAAATATCCTGTGACCGAATGTGCATTACCACACACGCTTACCAATGTCAAATGTCGAATGTTCGTTTTTAACATGTTCTGGAAGTTTTCAGTATTTACACCCGTTTCGAAGGTTCATTCATCAAATATTCGGTAAGTAGAACCGTGAACTTTTGTTTTCACATTACTTTTTAATAAATTTAATAAATAATTTCCAAAGAAATATAGAATTTATTATTTCTTATAAATTTATTATGACTTAAATCATTAACCGCTATTTAATTTAATCTAATATTTTTTATTAGACTTGGATATTTTATTGAAGCCGACTTACAGCAACTAACACATATGTACTAACACATGTGGCCACAATTGACATGGTCATGAGGAGCCTGAAAGAAGTCGGCTGGAAAGAAGCTGAAGGCGAGATTTCCTTTCGTTAATTATGAAAGCAAATATATTATTATTTTTATTTTTACATTATAATTTAAAATATTTTTCGTAAATGTTGCGAGAAAATTCATGCATTACCACCTTCCAAAAACCAAGATAAGAATGCAAAGTTTAAAATGGTATCTAACATTTCTACAGCCTCCTGTAACTTTCAATGGATCCGTAATGACATCCCCAACTAACTTCAGTCCTAACTCTATCAAGTTATTTAAATTTATGTTGAATTATGTGAATGTTGAAAGGTTAGACTGTTCTAAATTTCAAAACAACTATAATTAGCTGATAAGTAATAAAATCCGTAGGGTTAGGCCAATTTTATCGCAAGATTAGTTTTTAACTTTTATAGTCTCTCATCAGCTGATGCGAAGGTTGTGTTCTCAACTCGTCTCTCTTTTTTTGCCCTATTTTTAACGGAATCCCTCTGATTATTCACTGAAAACAGTTTAAGTTTACCCCAGAGCAGTTGATATTTACTGTTTGATATATTTTTTTTTAATTTAAATTTTTTTGTCTCTAATATCATATGCGGCATTGTGACCGAGTGATGTCCAGTAAGGTGCCCACTAAGAGGACTCTGTCAGATGGCGTTAGTACCCCTCGTGATTCAATAGCAAAACAAAGAACTCGTCGCTGTCTTCGAGAAATTCCTCCAATAATGTCAGCTAACACTTCAGATCCAAAACCTCAGCATCAACCAGGCATGTCTTTACAATAAATCGTTGAATAATTACCTTTCTTTAATCCAAACCCGTTCCAAGTGCTTCATAATGACAGAGAAGTAATGGAGTCCCAGGGACCAAGGCGTTCTCCGATGTTTGTAAAAAATATAAAAAATTTCCATCTATTCTGAACACAACTAAACGAAATCTGCGCCGGCAGTTATTCTTGCCTTAACATGACCAATGATACAAAAATAACACCAGATACAGCAGAAACCTAACAAAAAACAGTGAAGTGCTTGTCAGAAACGAATCCAAATTTCCATCCGTACCTGCTGAAACAGAATAGATCGCTACAAGTGGTAATAAGAAATTTACACTCCTCAACTCTAACTGAAGTGATAAAAGAAAAACTAACGACGCTGGGTTTCAAAGTAGGTCAGGTAACCTACGTTCTAAAGGAGAATAAGGAGCAGCCGGGAGTAAAAAATAAATAAATAAATAAATAAGTTCCCCTACCTTCATTTTTTTGGATCTAGAGCCATCACCTGGTATTGAGAAAATATACAAAATCAAGGGATTGTACTACAGTATTGTGATGAAAGAGAAGCCATACCCCAAGAGGGGAATTGTGCAGTGCCACAATTGCCAGGCGTATAGCCACCACTTGCCGTATTGCGTGAAAATTGGTGAACAATATAAATCAGCTGAGTGCACCGAACCTATACAAGATCCTGCAGTTTAGGGCCTATGCCTTGAGGGACACCCGGCCATCTACAAGGCTGCAAAACTTATAAGAATATCAAATTCAGATACCAGAAGAATCGGGTTCAAGATGAGACAGTCAGACCAAGAAGAGAACTTTCTAGAATTGTTAGTAATAATATATCATACTCCGAACTACTTGAAATTAAGAACCAAACTAATACATTTGAAGCCCAGCCGCAGCAACTACCTCAACTTCAACTTCAATATCATGTTCATATTAACATACTTAACCATCAACAACCTCAAATTCCTCATATCCCTTCTTCTTCAAATGCAACAGATCTAACCATTTTGTTAGCATCTTTACTCACCGATTTCAAATATCACTCCTCACAAATCTCGTGTCTCTCCTCAACCCTCCTTAAAAAAATCCTTGATGAATCACATCCCAAAACCCATATCTATTCTCCTTTGGAATGCGAATGGTGTTAGAAATCACGTTGGTGAACTAACAGCTTTACTACGAGACAAGAACATTGACGTAGCCCTGATTACAGAAACTCGACTTACCAGAAAACAGCATTAAAAATCCCTCAGTATATAACATACCGTACTGACCATCCTGACGGTAGAGCACATGCCGATACTGCTGTCATCGTACACCAATCCCTATCCCATCACTTACTCCCATAACCTACTCAAGATTTCCTACAGTCAACAACTATTGTAATCAAAACCTTCTCCTTTTCGGTCAGTCTTGCATCAGTATACTGCCCTCCTAACAGATCCATATTCAAAGTCCAGTTCAGTTCTCAACTCCCTAGGTCATCATTTCATCCTGAGTGCATATTTATATGCCAAGTATCAAGAATGGGGTTCAAGAATCACGATTTCTCGTCTCAGAACAATTCTGTCTGCACTCAATTCCCAACGTTTCAGTCTCCTTCTACCCAACTCACCAATCTACTGGCCCACTGATCCTAACCGCAATCCTGATATCCTCTTGATTTTTTCATCCACAGTGGCTTAGGTCCCCTCAATCATTCCCTTGCCAGTCTTGAGGAACTTTCTTCAGACCATAATCCATTAATACTTCAATCATCAATAGATCCTATTCCTAAACCTCCTTCACAAAAAATGTAAGTATTTGAAATATAAGTATTTAAAATAAAGTAAATATTTTAAAAAATATTCGCTGTAGATACCAATATAATTTTTAAATTCAAATTCCAAATTCCAATTGGTTTATTTTGTAAACACTACATTGTTTAGATATTGTATAATTTATTACAAACAAGATCTAAATATAAAAAAGATAGTTTTCGTTTCTTCGCCTATAATCTCACATTATCTCACATTAGCATTATTATTGCGATAATTAAGTTAAGAATTACTGGGCATGAAGAAGAAACGATATTAATTTGTCACTAACCCAGTAAAAGTCCCAAATTGTAACCTTAGTTTTTCCCCTAAACACAATGTCCAACCATATCGTTAGCTGGCCCCAGCGAATGTCAGAAAAATTTTAAATATAGTTCATTATTTCACTTTAACCTTCGAACTTGGTTCGGGTAGTTGAATATTTCTAGAAAAAGTCATGAAAATGTGAAATTCTAAAATAATAATATTTAAAATAAACGAAATGTACACATCAATCTTTAAAGAAATATTTATTTACATTATTTTGGAAACTGGATAGATAGGAAGTGATGCAACAGGCGGGATTTAAAGGTGAGGAAAGAAAGACTCGTCAGAGCCGAGGTTTGGCTGGATGTTTTACATAAATTTATTTATATTTATGTATCTACAACATATATTTAATGAATACATATTTCATATTCATCTTTAATCAACTATGAATCGTAGTCAATTATAACAAACGATTAGTTGTATGTATGTTATTTACTATTTTGCTATTTATTTACTACTTCTGTGAATAGAAAGACATTTTAAATACATTAAATAACGCAATGATAAGCAATGAATCATTCAATCAGACGACGTACATATTTTACGTATAGGAGTGTTTTCATCTTGTGAACGGTTAAAAGAGATTCTATTGTAGTTCTATTTTGAATTTCTTAAAGTTACACCAATTATAAGAGGACACTGGTCGGTATTTTACTATGAGTCCGCTGTTCACAGCGATCCAGATGTTTAGCGGACCCATTTTGCCAGTTAACTGATCCAGCGTAAGAAATACCAACAGACGAGGGGTAAAACGGATTAGGGCAAAAGGGACAAAAAATGTGGAGCATCTTTCTTCATTTACGTCACCGTTAGTGGACAACAAGACACTTCAGCCATTAGCGACTTTTTGCACTTCACTCCTATCCTATACCTTATACAGTTTTTCTTTTTTCCTCTGAGGTCAAAGTTAAGAAGGGAAATGGTGTAGGGTCAACCCTGCATCAAGGAAAACTCTGCTTAATCGATGAAGAAAACTTTAAGAGTCCAATGTATTCTTTCGCTTTAACAAAATTAAGTCAATGCCAAATATTTAATTATATATTTATTTATTAAATTATATATGGAAATATATTTTACTAATATTACTGTATTACATTACATGGAATAGTTATATAAGTGATTGGTAAATGTTTATGTGACGTGGAAAACTTCTTACCATAGTTAATTAAGAGATATCTAAATATATATTATAAATCACATATTTTATGCGTCCTAATCTTGTTCTTATTTTGTACATCAATGTATATGAACGCGCGCGCGTGTGTTAGTTATATGGACTCGTTAAGAATAAATATTTTAGTTTGATTTACTAGACTGCATATATGCTTATTATAAATAAATACTAAATTGATATATGTAATTATTCGATTTTAATGGCTGTATTTCTTTTATTGGTTAAATAAAAATTTAATGAGGTTGCTTGTTGAACGGAGAAACTGATATCAAATTCATGGTCATAGTTGTGACGGGATACAAAAAGAAACACTATGAGAGAAAATAATGGCGATGAAATGAATATATAAATACAAACTACGTAGTCATATTATGTTTAAAAGTTTATATAAGCATTAAAAAACACAAAACAAGTTCTTTTCTTTTTTTTTATTTCTTTATGACATTTACAACTGTATTACATAAATACATCAAGTAAATTTGGACATAATTGAAATAATGACATGAATACACTTGCTGAGTAACTACCCAATGGTAGCACTCTAATGGTATGACTGCATTAGGAGATCACGGGGCCATCTTCTTTTCAGATGCCTCGGAGGGTTATCAGGAATTGAAGAGGAAGCAAGGTTATAAATGAGAGGGTTGGGATGATTCTGAAGTTTATCATGGAAGGACTGGTATCTGGATTGAGCTAAATCGGAAACATATGGTACATTAAGGTCATTACGGATGATTTTATTTGTGACAAAGTAGGGAGCGTTAAGGATTTTAGGAAAGATTTTGGATTGTAGGGATTGGATACGAGAGGAATTTGATGGTTTAGTAGAGCCCCAAAGCTCGATCCCGTAAGTCCAAATAGGCCTTATTATAGTAATATATATATGAGTCTTTTGTAAATAGTTGGCAGTTTAGAGCGTTTGTCTAGTAAGTGCTGGAGTAGTCGGATATGTTTTATTTAAAGAATAAATTTTACTCAATGATTTATACGCCGATTTTATTAATGGCCACTTCCCATCTTCCTAACAATTTCATTATTCTGCTATCGTAAAACATATGGTGATCAGAAGCGAAAAACTGATCGAGATACATTTTCACATCTCTCTCATCAGCGAACGATTTCCCGTTGAGTGAGTTTTGGAGGTTCCGGAATAAGTAGAAATCGGAGGGTGCAATGTCCGGAGAGTATAGTGGGCGTAATAGAACATCCCAGCCAAGTTGCACAAACTTTAGCTGAGTGATTATTGCGGAGTGTGGTCTGGTGTTGTTTGCGGTTGCTTTGCTATTGACTAGTTATGGGCGTTCCTGTCTCAATGGTTGATTCAATTTCGTTCGCTAGGTGCAATAGATCTTCGAATCAATTGTTTCTCCTTGTGGAAGCAGCACGTAAAACGGCACGCCGCCATAATCTCACCATGTGAAGAGCAAAACCTTTTAGGGTGTTGGCCGGCCTTCAGGGGTGGCATTAGGCGGCTCGTCAGCAATTGCCCTCGATCTCCTGCGCCCTGCATTGTCGCATATGATCCTTTTGTTTCGGTACTGAAGAGAGTTGCAGATTGATATTCGGCCAAGCTGTTTTAAATGCCTTTGAACGGTTTCAAAATCCATTTCCAGTCTCTCCACTATTCATCATACATGTAGCGACCGGTCTTGTTCAATTAGACCCTTGACATAAATCTTCGATACTAATGTCTCCAGAACGAAAATTAGCAAAGTATTTCTGAGCAGTACGTTCTGTTAAGGCATTTTCCACGTATATCTTACATATCTTTTAGTGTGCCTCCGAAGTTTGTTTGCATTTTTTCTTGCAACAAAGAAGCAAAATATTTCGAAAATGTCCTTTATCATTTGACATATTCATTTAGCTGTAGCGCAACCAAAACTAATGCGAATGAAACTAAACAGTTTCTAAGAGAATACTTTGATCTTTCCGAAAAGTGCCATTATTCTCAGATAGTGCAAAGAGAACTGAAGATATTTGAAACTATTAACAAAAACAGATAGAACTTATTGATCCACACAATACTTTTTATTGAAAAAAAAATCTGTACTTCTTAAAGCCTTTGAAGTATCTTCGTAAGGACTTTCCATTTATTGACCGATGGGAGTCCAAAATGACGAATTTTAATTTTCGTCACTGTATTAGTGAATTTTTAGAGACTGGGTATGCTTAGAAGTGTTTTCAATCTCATTATCGACAAACTGCTTATATAACGTAAACATTATCCGCCATCTGTAATCGGACCCTGGTACAAGGGTTTGGAGTTTACACTTCTTGAGCTGTCCCGGTATTATACTTTACACTGAATCATAGATATGAGAATATAAATGACAGCCAAAGCATTAGACGTATTTAAGTGATTAAATAATCTGAATTTTCATGCAAATATGTGCAATTTGTTTAGATTTTCGTTCTGTGTTCTACAGGCAGAGTGATCGATCTCGTTGGTACATTGAGGGCAGGAAGGAAGAACGAATAAGGAAAAGAGGAAAATATGCTTGGGGTATACGTCCTGCCTGATAGAGGAAATGACTTTGGCGATGGGAGTCTAGAGTGCCTTAATGCTCTCATATCTATGCCATCAGCCAGTGGTGACGTCGTTGTGATGATGATGATGACGTCTGCTGTACAGAGTGTACCTTCCCAATCAATGAGACCTTAACTTATTCGTATATGCTCAAACATTACCACCCAGAAAACAATTACAGAAAAGTAGGGAACATTGAAGCTTCCATTTTATAAAAATAATATCTAACATAAATGTGTATGATTCCTTAAAAGAAACAGTCTCACACAAAGCAAGTTTATCTACAGAAAGACACACAATAACCGGAAGAAGTATTGAATTTATTTTAACAGTACATTTCAAGGAAAAAGTTATTATATGGCTTATCAGGAGATTACACAGAGCTTCCTCCATCTTGTCTAACATCTCAATTATTTCAACTATATTTTGAACTAATCTAGCTACTATCGTTAATTAAATAATTCAATTAGAAAAAATCGTGTGCGGTGTGCGCATCACACAACTTTCTCTTACCACTCTCTTTTTAGCGGAAGTGGGTATTTTCAGACAAACGGAAAATGAAAATAAAAATTATAGACGGTATATTTATTTATATTTCATTGTGGGAATTTTTATCTGTACCCTTATATACACAAATTTTAATATTTATATCGCTGTATAAGAATTTCAATCACATGGAAATCCGGTATCTAATTAATAAATTAAACAAAATAGATGGTTTTTGAAGATTTTTAGGTGTCAATTAAACAAAATAAATATTTTAGGTTTTTACTACACTATGTTCAGCATTTCGAGTTTTTTACTGCACATTTTCCAATTTTTACTGCATGAAAATTCGGTCTCTAACCTTAAATATAGCCTTTTGGTAGAATTGAAACCAATAAACAGCATATGATTAATCTTCACTCATGACGATGCCGCTAGTATTGACTGAACGCGTGGATCGTTCATTAGTCATCCCCGAAGTGGCTTTTTACTCTTAAGAAATCTTAAGAGTAATAAGAAAGCCTCCTTAATTAAGGTGATTCATAAAACCACTTTTATATCAAGCATTCATCATTAGGTGAAGTCAATATCAACTACATATATTAAATATATTTAAAAAAATAATTAAATAACAGATTGGTGGTGTATTTTTTTGAGCAATATAAAGCATCAATAATGTAAAGGTTCACGTATCAAAAGTAGTGTGAAAAAATATCGGAACGAAATAAATTTTGTATATAAAGATTGAAACATTATCTTCTTAACATTGTCTTATAATAAATTATAATTATAAATTATAAATAATAATAATATATAAACATTATCTTCTTAATTGTAAACTTATTTAACCTTTCAGACATTTTAGATGTAATATATATTTAAATTAGGACTATTTGCAATAACCAAGGACCGATCCGTTGTGCTGACGTAATGTTAGAGACTGAATGTTTGAATTTGACTACTTTTTTGATTTTTTTAAATTCAAATTTTTTAATTTATTTCACTACTTTAGAAGCTTTGAAATAAGTTTTAAGTTTAATAGCATAAAATAATACTTTCTCTGTTTTTAAATGAGCATATATAAACCAAAAAAAAAAAAAAAATTGATAAGACAAAATTACACATTACATATTGGTTTATTACTTTCAATAATCAACCATTGTGATCGACCGAAAAATTCAAAATCTTAATCCCCTCTCAAAATTTCACGAGGTTTCACGTTCCAGAACGCGTAGAATTCGAAAAACGAATAAAAAATTTTTTGTCCGTCCGCCTTCCGCCGTCTGCGCATTTTCCCCGAAACTACTGGACCGATTTTTTTTCAAATTTTGATATAAAATCAGAGGTCACCCGAGGATGATCCTCCTTGATCGACATTACTCTCAAAATTTACATTAACTTTCAAAATGGCGGCCGAAAAACCTGCTTTGCTATATACTGTAGCTCCTAAACGAATGTACAGATTTCAATGAAACTTCGCTAAAGTCATTTTCTCTACGCTCTTTAAATTTATCTATATAACATACTTCAACGAAAAGAAGCAGGAAAAAAAAGGTACAAGGGATGGTAAAATTAAATCTCGAATAACTCGAAATGTTTTTACTTTTTTGTTGATATTATAATGAGATGCTTCAAAGGTATTTAAATTTCCTAAAAAAATGAAGGAAGTTTCATCGAAATCAAAGAGCTATTAGTAGAGATATCGCGGTTTTTACATATTTTTAGTTTATTATTGTCAATAATCAACCATTGTGATCAACCAAAAAATTCAAAAACTTAACTCCCTCTCAAAATTTGAGCTTTCACGTTTTTTTTTACGAAATTGCAAGCTAATATTCCTTATACGGCAGGGCTAAATTTGTTTACTATCGACTTAAAATATTTTAAGATTTTTATATAAGTGGAGAAAAACTTTAGTTCACTACAGAACACGTTGTTTTTTTTAAATTACTGGTTAAATTACTTAAATTAGCAAAAGTCAAAAACCTAAAGATGTGATAGTAGACTGCAATCCGTGTTCAGGCACAACTTATATTTTAATTCGATTTTTTTTTTTGTATAACTGTTTACTTTTAATTGGAATGAAATTATGTTCAGTTGTGACCTAATCATTTTGTATGTCGTCCCTCCCATTGTATAAAAAGATGAACATAGAATTGTAGCTTATACGCGTCTCGAAGTAGGTTGATGAATATTTGTTCATTAAGAAGACAATAAATTTTAAAGGAGTTGTAAACATTGCCCTAGTTCAGTTTAACAACGTAACTTGGAAAAAGTAAACATGGCCTGATGGAACTGTTTGTCTCCTCTGGATCAATTAAAAAGGAGCAGCCAACGGAGATGGATCGCCTTTGCTTAGCTGATTGTTCTAAATTCAGATCAATCCTCCTCCCTCCTCCCATGTCTTCATGGAACATGTCTGTTCGGAATCCTTTGATCAGCATCAGAAGAGTTTGTTTCAATTAGGCAATATAAGCATTTATAACTTTGTTAGTTATTTTTATAGACGGAAATGTATATGAATCAACGCCTTAATTTATCGAGTATATATATATATATATATTCTAATCGAGCAGGAGAGTCCAAAAAAATATATTAATTTGATTTTGAAAAAAACCTCTTTTCTTGCCACGGTCCCTAACCATGAAAAAAGACTCATTTCCGAATCCATCCACATTCACATGGAACAGGATCCTGTTAATCATAAAGTAGAAATAAGAATCATAAAATATCATTAAGAAATAAAAAAAAGTTCAGTTCCATCAACCTTATTACGATAACAAAAATGGGGGAGGGTATTAGATGGCAGTTGGCTTGGAACGACTATATAGTGTGACCGATTTGAAAGGAAGGATTTGAACCAACTTAGTAGGCTTAGGTAAGTAAATAGTAAAATTATAGTAATAGTAAACAGTAGCATTCAGTTGGTCACTTATAAATACATATCAATTCCTACAATAGAGATCGTAGTAAACACACTTTTACGATCGTAACTATTGATCAATTTAGGTCATAGACATTCGAAAAATCATAATTTGTATACATTTCTTAATTAAAAAAAAGTATATATATATGCGTTTATTTCTATTTCATTAGGTCCCAGATCATAAAAATAAAAGAAAATAATGTTTTGCAATAATTTATTGTTGTTATTTTTGCTTTAAAACATATGTTTTTACGTGACAGACTGTGAAATAACATTTTTACACATATTAACAGAGATTAAGCTCAACTCACTGCGTACTTAAACCTCGACTTATATTCCTATAGGCTTAAACTTTATTAAACTAGGAAGTCTTTCTAAAAGTGGGGTATCTGTAGTATAGTTTGAGGGTTACAAAAAAATTGCAAGTAATTTTTTTTTTTTTTTTAGAAGTTTTCATTGTTAAAACATTTAACAATGACAAATTCTACTTTTCTTTGAAATGAATTTTGTATAGTTTTGTGAAACAATTATTAATTACTAAAATTTTATATTTTTCATTAACACTTTCTCTTATTCAAATATTCTAATTTCAATTAAATAGTGAAAATAATATCGTGACATTTTTTGTATGATATGAGTCATCTATAGACAACAACATATATTCTTCCAGTTTTGTCCTTGAATAGGTATGCATCTTATGGACATTCAATAAATCTTTCTTTTACAACAACCCTCTAAAATCCTTCTTTTATGAGGTTGTCATAAAAACAAAATCGTAAAAAAGAAGTGAGGTATACATGAATTGTAAAAAATATACTAGTTTTTTAAATAAGAGATTTACTCACTCTGTGACACTGTACATGAAATAATATAATTGTTGGTGGAGTTTTCTTAAATGTTTTATAGATTAAGATCAGAATACCTTTTTTAATATAAATATTTAAAAACAGGAATTGTCATAAATGACTTACGACGTAAAGGAGTACCACGAATTCTGTACAAATTTCAACGCTTAGATCGAAAAAAAAGTAACTTATTGCTAAATTGGTAAATAATAAGTTTCTTTGTTATTTTTTTATATATTTTTTATTTATGATATTTACAAATGTATTAATAAATAAAATACATAATTGTTATTCAAGTTATAGACCCAATTAAATGGTTTTGTATATAGTTTGGTTTGTTTTGTATATAAAATTTTTACCTTATATTTTTTTTACATTATTTCTTTTTTTCGATTGATTTTATTTTGGCCAGATGTAATATTTTAATTTTGTTCTATTTTGTTATTCTCAAGGGACTGTGTCCCAGAATAAAGTTATTTTTCTTTCTTTCTTTCTTTCAATTATTTCAATAATTTTTTTTTATTGAATAATAATACAATCAGCCACTGTTGGAGGGCTATACGAAAATTTCAATAATTAGGTATGATTTTTATACCACCCATAGTGCTGGGTAAACTTTTTATCTTCTTAGTAATAGATATTAAGTATGTTCTTCTTAAATTACTTGAAATACGGATAAGCAAAATTATTATTTAAATTACGAATGCAAAAGTTAAATAAAAGGATTTTATTCCTTTGGCAAAATTAATTCATTTTCTGATAGTGGTTTTGATTTTCTTTTGAATTTTTAACAGTTATTTTTAATAAATCATAACAAATTTTTAATTTAACATCTCGAAAAAAATGATTAACTTCATTTCAAATTATGAACATTTAAACGTTTTGGCCATTATTAGTCAAAAATAAATTGCTCCTCTTTAAATACACGATTAATAAAAATTAACTTATCTAATTAATAATAATTTTACCAAATTTAAAAAGGCTGCTTATTAATTTATTTCATTTTTGTTTTAATATTTATCCTTTAAATATGTGTGGCTTGTCACTACAGATTTTCTTTTCTTTTCATAAGTGATTTAATTCTTTTTCACTTCTTTCATTATTAATTATTATTAATTTTCTAGTAGATTACAATGTCTCAATATTGGAAATGATAAACAAATAAAAACATAACAATAGTTAAAAATGTATATATATATATATATATATATATATATATATATATATATATATATATATATATATATATATATATATATTGAAGACTAAATAACATTCTGTACCACTACAACCCATAATGGGTCTTGGATTCAGTACTATGACTGGGTGTGCAACAGAAGGGTCTCCTGACTGCATTGTCGATATATGGCCGATGAAACAGAATAAATAATTTATCTGCTTGAATCTGAGATTCGAACCTGGAATCTTGAGCATATGAAGCTCAACGCCCTACCTCTTAGCTACTCCACTTTCTAACAATGAGCATGCTTTAATGTTTTATTCACACCTGTCATAATGCTAATGACAACCAGTCAAAGTGAGATCGATTGCTTAATATAATGTCATGAAAGGCATGAGGAGGATCAGTGCCTAGCGGCACCTCACTCGGCGTGATATCTACATTAGGCGAGGAGGTCCCTCATCCAGCTCCTCTTCAGTCTTCTGCAGACATGAATATGTTAAACTTAATTTTAACTTTCCAATTCCCGAACAAACTAAATATACAAACAAGTTATTTTGATTCTTAAAACATTTTTGTTATTTGTTATTACCAGTTTCTAGTTGGAAATAAAGAAAAATTGGAGAAAAAGAGGTTAACTTAATTTAAGCACCCTGAACTGAAAGATTTAAATAAATAATTAAATATTAAGTTTTATCCTAATTAAAAGATTAATAAAAAGACGTTTCTACAAAGTAAAGGAAATTAACCAAAATAAAACAGCGAAAAATAAATCGTAAATATTGAGGTTGAGTGGTAAGAACGGCTATTAAATTTCCCAATTATAAGTACATAAATACTTTTTAAAGAGAAGCTTAGGTGAGGTTTCGAAACAGAAAATGGAGGGAGATAAGGGAGAAGAAGTAAGTAGGGCCCCAAGTCACGTTCAACCACAGAAAGGGCAAGCAAGACAGGTGATGCTCCAAAGGCAATGCTGTTGGTGGTTCTGTGGAGGATACCAACAATCTTCTGCTTCTAAAAACACAAGTATACAGGTAATCTTCGGATTTATGTTGTAAAAATTGATAAAAATATAAACAATAAAGATAAAAATCACAGTAGATAGTTGATGCCATTGGAGCGTTAGGTCTGTGTGCAAATCGAACATCCCACCGCCAGAAATCACTGTGGGCCAGAAATCAAATCAAGGGTAAACAAATTATTCTTAATTAATTCTATGTGGAATTTCAGTTCTAAATATTGTGATATTAATATTGAACAGACTCTGAAATTGACCATTGAAAAAAATAATGAATGGATCTGATGAGGATGAGGGCTAAGGAAAGTAAGGAGGGAAAGGGAGGAGATGTCTGTAAAAATATATTTATTTTCAAACATGTAGCAAGAATGGGTAACATTCGTAATAAACGAATAAAAGTACTCTTTCAGACCCAAAAGATGGCACAAAAAAAAAATAATTTGATATGATTTTCTAATAAAAATATTTCTTTGTTTCAACCCTTTGTTAAATTCTAGCTTGAAACAACTTGAGTTTTTCCTAATCCTAGCTGTCAAGTTTATAAACAATTTCCTAGATCATGATATTCCACAACATAATTAGACAAGAAGTCATTGGGAGGTTTAACGGTCAATGAATCTTCTAAGAGAGTCTTGACAATAAACCGCCTGCACAGTGGATACCAGTTAAAAAAAAAAATCTAAATAAGGATTTGAATGGGAGACATTTGTAATGTGTATATAAAAGTATCCATTCAAGTCTAAATGTTACACCAAATAGAAAAAACAAAATTATTGGAGATGATTTTCTAAAAAAAAATTATCTGAATTTTACGTTAAGTAATTGCGAAATTACTTTTGTAGAATGTAATAGGCTTCTTATTGTAGAGAAAAAAGGTTAAAGTAATTCTAGGCGTCAAACATGATACACTTACTCATTGCTACAAGTTAATAACAGTATAAAGAGAATTGTACCGACTAATCTCTAAATTCCCGACTAATCATTTCTAAAGTGAAATTTTGAAAAATAACTTATAACTCACTTAAACTTAACTTATTGTGCTTATCCGCTCCAAGGAAGTTTTAGAATGAACAGTATGGGAAATCGATAAGCCTAGACGTATGCAAGATACCGGACACATGAACTTGCACTGTTTTTAGCCACTTACAAGTTTGACTTTTTTTCCACGCTAGACTTGATTTTTGGACCAGTGAGCCTCTATACCAAATATAATTCATTTACAGACATTACGGAGCAAACCGTATAATGAACGCTACATGTTTTAAATGTTTGATATTATTTAATTATTATTATCATATTATAATAAATATAATTATTCCTTTCAAGTCTAAAGAACTAATTTTTCACATATTTTGAAGACATATAAATACATATAAATTAGTCAAAATTAATGAAGTGCTTTTAGTCAAACAACTCGGAAAATTAAATGAAATAAAAAAAATTACTCAGAAAAGAGAATTTGTGATTACTGAGACCTTCGGAAGGCTACGCTCTTCTATTTCGGTGATAATGAATAATTGTAAAAGAAAAAAAAAGAACTTTTTTTCTGATTTGATTGTAACCCATTATAATTCCCCATGTAATGAAAGTTTCTGATTACTACTTTTTAAAATAATTATGTTATAATTTAAAAAATTAAATTAAATTTTAATATTATTTGCTAAGCTCCAAAAAATCGCAAATTTCAAAAAAGTAAAAAAAAAAATTAAAATGGATTTTAAATACATTTTCCAATATTCTATAGTTTACCAATTTTATATTGAATAAAAGTTGTATAATTTTAATATAATTCTACTGTTGCATTCATTTACAAAACATTTGTGCAGTAATCTATAGTTATGGTGATTTTTAATCCTCTTATATCAAGGGCATTACAGAAATAAATATTTATTTATTCTTTACTACGTTCAATGGCGTGATTAACATAGGAAATTATAAGATTTTCACTCTCCACTCTGTTTTCTTTTTTATTCTTATAACAAATTACACAAATTTTAACGTTTGTGTTTTGTATATATATATATATATATATATATATATATATATATATATATATATATATATATTGGCTGTTTTAAAAATAAAATAAAATGTAAATAGTATCGTACGATCTCTGGTCATGAGGTGCGAGGGTCAAGCTAAAAGAATTAGATAGGCAATAGGTGCTCGGCTAGGGGTCGATGCCTCGTGATTACCAAACCTATTGGAAAATGTATTTGTATTTTTTTCATGGTACAAGGCTTGACGAAGTGTGAATGTCGTTGTATATTTCGTTGTAGTGTAGTGCACCAGGCCTTCGAAGAAAAGGGAAAGTAATATATATAAGAAAAAAAAAAAGCGCGAAGATATTTTTCTTGTTCAGCAAGCAGTTAAATTATGCTAGAAGAATCAAAGTCGGAATTTATTTAAGGCCTCTCAGTACCAGCTATAACAAAAAATTATAAATAAATTATGATTATATTATAAGCTACTGGGCACATTATTACCTATTCATAATTCAATAGGAAATAATATTCCCTTAAATGTTTGATTTTTGTGTTATTACTGTCTTATTTCCATTCTATTACAAATGTTATTTTTGATCTTTAGAAGTGGCAGAGCGATTTTTGATTTTTTTTCATTTGATTGAGTGCTAAATGTTTAAATGGGAATTGTAAAAATATTACATCATTACATAGATATCAAAAAGTTAATTATTAAGAAACAGCTTAACATACCTCTGTTCTCCCCACTGTGCCGCATGCAAATGTATACCAAAACAAAAGGAGATTTACATGAGGCTTATTTATTAGAGGCTGTGCAAGAAAAATGTGCCTAAAAAGATTTGAAGAAGGTCCCACATTTTTTTTCATGCTTTAATGATAGGAAAAATCATCCGATTCATCCCAAAGAACTCCATTTGTAAATAAACATATATATTAACTTATCTAGCATATCATAATTCATAGTGTCATAAAAAAAAAAAAAAAATGTGTTTTACAAAGATATTCCTATTTCGGGTCATAGAAATGGATTTCAAGGATGCAAATATCTCGGAGCCTATAATAACCATCATAAGAGAAATTTACCACAATAATACCTGCTGTGTTAAACTAAGAAAGGCTATCTGAAAAATTGCAGACCTCAATAGGACTTTTGCAAGAATGCTGCCTTTCGTCTACCCATTTTAAAATTTATGTTGATGTTGCTCTCAGAGGATGGAAAAGAAAATATGGTAAAATAGGAAAAAGGATTTGCACTTCATCTTTTGACACGCCAATTGAAAGAAGTATAAAATTTGTAGAGACATATTATAAAACCTAGGAGCAATATTTAATAAATAACACAGGGACGTTTCGCGATAATTTTGTGAGTTGGGAAACATGTCGGTTGGGCGTGAAAGATCACTTGATTTAATGATGAGTGGTGGGGGAAGAAGAAAAAAAAAGTAGATAAGGAAACTACGTCGTTTCTGGAAAACGTGGCTGATTACGAAAACATAGAGTAGTGTTTTAATTTTTTAAAATATCTTTGTGTTATAGAAAACAATGGAAAGATTTACTTTGATTAACATCCACTAGTTTAGCAAACGTTTATTCTAACTCTTCATTATTAAACAAATTTTTTTTTCCTAACCCCTCCCCAAAAAAAAGTTTATTTGATTAAATTATAATTTTATATATTTTTCCATTATTAAACTTTTTTTTCCTAATCTCCCAAAGCGTTTATTTAACAAAATACATATTTAAGTATAACAATACTAATATATACAAATAACAAAAGTCCTTCCACTGCCCGAGGGCATTTTTTTTAATTTTGAAACAAAAAAATATGGCTATATTTCCATAATGAGTAAAACTTGTAAAGAGGGTATTTATATCATGTAAACTTAAATTTTGTACTAAAATATATTCTATTACCCAATACATGAATACATTTACGGTATTTTAGCTAGTTATATTGGCTAAAATGTTCAATGAAGTTAAACATTTTTTGAAACGAAAAAATCATATTGAAAATAATGAATAAAAAATAAAGATATGTGCACTTTGATCAATTTCATAACTGAAAATAAAATTATGAATAAAATATTCTCAAAAAAATGCAATTCTGTGTTTATGGATTGCATGGTTGATGAAGTCCCCTTTTGCTTGAGGTGGATATTAGGATGTGAATTTCGCTGAGATTTCGCAGAATCGCTTGTTATTGGGGATGATTACGCTGTTGCTGGCGTCACCTCCTCCCCATCCTTCTTCCACCAGATTGTTTAACATGGTCTTTAGAACATCATAGCTTGTTTAAAGTCACTCGTGAAAATTGGCATAGGCTTTGCTGTAGCCTGAGGTTTAAGTGTGCAGAAATAATGAAGAAAAATACAGACCAATAAAAATACTGATAAAGCCTGGTAGAATCATCTATATCATTTCTTTGGTCAAGGTTTTGGTCCCATATAGGTTCTGTTATCTTATGTAGAACTTTTCTTTCGAATCTCTCAATTCTGGATATATATATATATATATTGTGGTTCAGAGCACTAGATTTCTTAACAATTATTTTAAGTTTCTTTTTTTTAAATATACTTATTTAGAGTATTATTATCTTATTTAACTTATTTTCATTTCATGAACATGGAGTGTGAACGAGCTACTCTATCACTATTACTAATGTCGTTAATTCTGACGAAATGTAATATTAATAAGTAAAGAAATGTATCATTGTAAACAAATAAAAAATCATAATGTTCACTATAAATTATAGATTTGGCTCTTAAAGTAAAGAAGAGGTATCAAATAAAGAAGATCCGAGTAGGGGATGACGCTCTAAAAGATGACACTCATGGATCGGAGAAGGCGTGAGGAAAAGAGGTGAAATATCGGAAGGAGTTGGAGAGTGTTGAGTGTCCCAAGTGAGCAAACATATCGACGAAAATGACTGTTTGATATCGGCCTAGATCTCCTCTGTCATCAGCGTCAGGATAACTTTAAATTTATGACTTCATCTTAGGCGTAAAATTTCTTTTTCTCATATCTTATGATGAAGTTTATATATATTTTTGCTATAGGAGGTCTGTATATAATTAAGAAACGAATTAAAGACCCTTGAATAAAAATAATAGCAATTAATAAAAAGTATATCAAAATATTTCAAATTATGGATTCAGCCTATTTATCTAGGATAAAACCCTAAATTTTTTGGGCACTCCACTCAGTTTTTGGCACCCATCGAAGAATATTAAGCATTGGGAATGATCAAGAACTAGCAAAAGGCGATAATTTGAAGAGGGTATCCCTTCTGTGTTCGGATATGCTAGCACATTCTACTATTTATTTAGTGGATAGTTAAAAAATAATCGCTGAATATTAGGAAAACAAAAGGTGTCACCCAAGAAGGACGTGTCATACGTTTTTGGAAAGAAGCACACATCCCAGTACAATATCACTGTAGTTAATTCATTGTAAAGGCCGTCAAATTTTTAGGTTTCAAAAATTGGGTAAGAGTGCTTAAAAACTGGTACTTCAGAGTACCGAAAACTAAAAAAAATATTCTGATAAGGATATTTTTCTGCCACATAAGGATATTTTTCCTTTTTACTATTAAAAATCCTACTACACACAACTTTCACTTATCTTTCTACTTTGAATATAAAATTATTTTATGGCGATGATGAGCAATTACAAAATTTTTGAAGTGTACTTTTACCGGAGCTATAGCTTAAAGTTTTGATCTGACCAATTATTATCACTATTAAAATAACCCAAATCCTATTTATTGTATCAACGGTGGACAATAAAAACGCCCTCGGTACTCCATCTATTTTGTAAACCATAGAACTCCTATATATGTATGCCTAGAGAGATTTGGAAGATTATCTGTATATTAGACCTACAAATGATTATGGGTTGTACGCCTATTATTTATTAAACTGTTATTTTCTATTGTAAGGTTTGCTACAATGAAATTATGGGATTTTCATTGCCTGCCATAGAAAGATCAAAAGTTGTCACATTGATTTTAAGTGGATAATGTTTGGATTTTACAAAGGGACAATTCATCAAATAATTCATTCATTTAATTTTTATAAAGGTTAGATGACGATTTTTTGGAATAAACGGACGCTGATACCTAATTGTTCAAATAAAATATGTATTTAAGATTATAAACATATGATTTATACAACCATGAAATATTTTTATATTTCACTTCTTCTTTCACATAAGTACTATGAAATAGATTTTTAAACCATGCCATTGCTTTGAATAGATGGATTTTAAATACTTTGTTCTCAGATTTAAAAAAAAAATGCATTTAGTTAATACATTTAATTTAATTTCCTTGAAAACAAGTGATTTCTGTTAAATAATAATAATTTTCGCAAATTATTATTTTGAATTTTTCGTCACTCTCATTACTCTACGAATTTTTATATTAGATCGTTTTTCTAAAATTCTCTGCTTTCCAACGCATGCCTTCTGTCTAGTATTTCCGGAAATTCCTTTTCGACCTAAATAATCATTTTCCAATTTTTCTCTATTTTTGAAATATCGAATTCTTTCAAAAGTTATATTGAGCAATTTTTCGTAATTATTAATAACAAGAGATGGTTAATTATTTTAGATAAACCAAATTAAAGATACTTTAACGGAAGATATGTTGAACACTTAAGCATTTAATCCTTGTAAAGTGACAAAAATGGGGTGAAGATCTCAATTATATTAAAGAACACTTAATTATGCAATGATAAACCAAGTTTAGCCAAAATCGTTAGATCCATTTTTGAGAAAATTGTAAAAATGCGTATAACCGATGATATAAAATGCCATTTTCGGTTAGTCGATTTTAACCAAAAATTTGCTGTCACATCCAAGGCATATACCTATCTTAAATACGTAATATCAGTTCCGTATGACTTTTCGTTTTTGATCTAGACTGTTAACATACACCCACAGAGACAGACCATATGCGGGACTTGGTTCTTTAGACTCAGAGGACCTCAAAACGTGTATTTCCGTTAAAAACTTAGATTAGAAAATTTTCAAGATCGCAATACTTTCCCTTATTATATATTACATATATAATTAAAGGAAGCTAGTTGACTGTTCTCCATATCACCGGTGATAAATATTCAGGACGCAGTCATTATAAAATTTGTTTTTATTTGTGCCGACGTTTCAACACAAACATACGGGTCATCATCAGGGCGTGGTTCGAGCACTGAAGTATTTCAAGTACATGTTCGGGTTGAAACGTTGGCACAAATAAAACAACATTTATAATGACTGCCTCCTGAATATTTACCACTCATTACATATATAGGTAAGTGAAAATAAAAAAGTAAATGAAAGACACTGTTTTACATACGTATTTTAAAATTAGATATAGTATCCTTTAATAATACCTCACTTATCCCTGTTGAACAAATTCGATACCTTGGACTCCACTTAGACAAACGTCTAACTTGGAATCCTCCAAGTTGAAAAGTTGGAATCCTCCAGACTGAAACGACAAGAAACAGCTCAACGTTTCCGACTACTCCAACACTTACTAGACAAACGCTCTAAGCTCCCAGTCAATTACAAAAGACTCATATACATGACTACAATAAGACCTATTTGGAATTACGGAATTGAGCTCTGGGGCTCCACTAAGCCATCGAATTCCTCTCGTATCCAATCCTTACAATCCAAAATCCTTCGTAAAATCCTCACAGCTCCTTACTTTGTCACAAACAAAATCATCCATAACGACCTTAATGTTCCTTATGTTTCTGACCTGGCCCAATCCAGATACCTTTCCTTCCATAACAAACTTCAGAACCATCCTAACCCTCTCGTTTCTAACCTTGCTTCGATCCCTGACAACCGTCCGAGGCGTCTGAAAAGAAGATGGCCTCGAGATCTCCTTTTGTAAATACATTTTTAGAGTGCTACCAGTGGGTAGTTTCTCAACAAATGATTTAATGCTATTATATTCTTTTGTTCACATTTACTAAATGTATTTTTACTTGTAATACAGTTGTAAATATCATCAATAAATAAAAATAAAAAAAATAAAAAATTAGATATCTTTACTGACTTAACAATACCTAATTTGTTGAACCAATTATCCATGCAATATAAAACGAGATAAACTCATTTTAAAGTTTCCAAAAGCGTACCGAAAACTGGGGATTTTACAGTTATCTCTGTCATTATTATTGATTCGGATGTCAGGTCAAATAATTATCAAACCCAATAATAACTTGTACATTTGTAAATTCGTATCTACCACTGAAGATGAATGTTATTATCTGATTTATATTTATATAATGTATCTGATTTATATAATGTCATTTATATTATTTGTAATCATGTTATAATGTTAACAAAACATAAAATTCCAGCTGTGGAGGAGCTCTGTTAAGAAATGGGACTCCTCCACCTTACTTCTACTTACGCCAATTAGAAAGAAATGGAAAACTACAAATCTTACCTGTTATCAATTTCGTTAAATTTCATCCCATACTTCATGGATAATGGGCACACGATCATTTTTACTTTGATACGATACATCGAGCGGAGACTTGTAAAAGCGCCACCTTATCTACGTGGAGTAAAATCCGTAGGTCAGTAAAGGATGTATTAAAATTTCATAAAAATCCTTATGTCTTTTAAGCTTTAGATTTATTTATTAGTGAATCTGGAATGCGTGGTTTTAAATAAACAGAAAATTACACATTCATAAAGGCTGAACATGGATGTGAGCATAAGCACCTGAGCCCCCACTTTGGTTCTCAAAGTCTCTTGCTGAATAAAAAGTTGACATGCTTTTGACATAGCTATAGTCAGATATTATATGGCTTCCGCAATAGAAATCCAATACTTTCTCTTCCATATGTTAAAAAGGTAGGTAGTTTTGGTGTCAAATATACATAGGCTCTAGGAACCAAGTAATGATTTATAAAGAAGTCATTTTCTAGCCAGAAAAGGGAACAGTGGAATTCTGGGTAACGTAAAAGGAAAATCTATCTACTTTTTTGGCTAGAAAGTAAGAAGTCACGACAGTAATAAAGTATGGCAGATTAAAGGATTGGATTAAAGGATGTCTCACATTCAGGGAAAAACGGTGTTGAAAATTTGAGTAAAATGAAATAATGTGAAATATATGCCATACAAATGTATTGAAAGAGATACTGGCTCAAAAACAATTCAGAAAAGGAGACATTATTGTGCCAAATACTGATTAGACACTACATTTAGTGCCGGCATTAGAAATTCGGCGTATCCTGGCAATGAACTACTCTCCCCCTTTTCCCTCAAAAATAATTTAATTAATTGCTTAAGTTTTTTAAATTTTTTAACATTTGAATTTAATTTCATTCAACATTTCTTTTATAGAGTTGCTTTATGGCGAGGCTAAAATTAATAATTTTAATAAATTTTGTATTTTTTTAATTTCTGACAAGTGGCAAGTGTCACTGAATACCGGTCGGCGCAGAGTTGGCTGTCCCAGTCTATCTAGCGGGACAAAAATCAATATTCGATAGTGAATTTTTTAACGGAAAATGGGATTAAACGTTTGTTTATACATCGGCGTAATTGGAAACAGAAGCATTAGTAAAAAAAAAAAAATCAAATAATATAGGTAAAATTGAGAGCCAGTTTTAATAATAACGGATATTGACTTCATTGTCAGAGTGACCAATAAATATTTTTTTGCCTCTTTCCGTTAAGATTTTTCTCCGAAATTTGAAAATAAGTGTATGTAATACATAAAAATAAGATTTATTTAAATGTTAGGACTGAATTCATAAAATGTTTCGGTTAAATTATAAGTAATATATTTGCAATTGTGTAGAAATTTGAAATTAAGATTAGGTATGCAAATTTTAAAACGCTATAACTTTACATCATGATATATACATGATGTTCAGTTACTAAAAATCATGGAACTTACATACATACCCAGATCAATCTCGAATGATTCAATAGAAATTAGCTACATAACATTTTTCATTTTAATTAGATAATACGTGTTTAAAATAAAATTTGTTTAATGAAACAAAAAGTAATTGATTGCCCCAGGAATTTCATGTTATATTTTCTGAATATGTTTTAAATAAATTCAACCTTCAGAACCTTTCTAATTAATATATGAGAGAATTCAGAAGAGAATATTTCAGCAACATTGTATGGAGCAGCAGTGATGATGGTAGTGAGTTGGACCTATTTAGACATTTTTCATTATAACCATTTTTAATGATTTATTTTTTACTGATTTAGTAATGAATTACCTATATAAATAAATAATTAATAATTTATTAATCTAAAAAGTAAATAATTTTTAGCAAACTTTTTTGGAATTTCTGGAATTTGTTTTTGTTGGTTTCTGGAGGAATATGTGTTTTGAAATAATCTTTTAGTGGTATTTAAAAACACTATCTAAATTAAAATGATATTTTTTCAACTAAGTAAAAATAATTTTTAACTAAAATAAAAATCAATTCCTTTTTGACAAATTTACTTGATTGTTTAAACAATCATTCTAGTTGTAAAATGATAATAACAAATAACGTAATATACTGGTTATAAAATTAATTTCTCAACTGAAACTATTAGAAAAAGGAATATTGGAGAAATCGTATTAATGTGGTTGAACATAAACAAACTACAGTGATTCAGTAAGTAGTAGCAGTGAGGACGAAATGGATCTGGACATACTAGGTGATATGTCAATATAATTTTTTTAAATATCTTATGAAATTTATCTTTTAATGGGGTACACAAATATCCCTGATATTAAATACCCTTTTCATAATTGAGTGGATACATTTATTTATTCCTCCCCTCCTTGCCTTTCGGGATTTTGCAGGAATGGCATATCACACACTTGCATGCCATTCCTACTATTAAGCGACCAAAATAAATTATCAATTTTGTCTTTCTGTTTTTTTCATCATATTAGTCTGGCGGCCTTCCATTAGCAGGTTTTCTTCTTCCCAGATTAAATTGGGGGGGGGGGGGCAGAGCAGCTTTCCACCCGTGCACTAAATCTTTGTAATACGGGTAGTTCTGCTCCACCACTAACTGGGGAAATTCATCCTCCGTGAGGCCATAGACTCCAATTTTTCTCGTCATTTCGGCCCTCAGTCCATCAAAGGCGGTGCAGTTGACTACGATGTGCTCAGCCATCTTCGGTACTCCGCAAGTGGGACATAGGGAATCTATGTATTTTCCAAAACTATGCAACTTAGCGCGGAAACCCCCATACCTCAGGAATTGAGAGACCTAGTAGTCCGTCCGGGAGAACCCACTTCGCATTCCACCGACTTCGAACGGTAGAGAAATATTTTCTTAAAGTTGATCCTTTCTAGGTAGTCACACACCGCCGGTGGTATCCTCCCTAATAATTCTTTTCCATTCTCTTGATTCTTTTGGAATCCTCACCCGGATATCTCCGGAAGACCTGCTGAGCCTTCTCTTTTTAACTTAAATTTCAACGATTCTTCTCGGAGGAGGGGTACTTCTCGAACTGTTAGTAGATTGAATTAATTAAGTGGGTACAGTTAATTAAGTGGTTACAATTTTTAGCAAATGAAAAAAAGGTTTCATTCATTTGTATCGACTTTTCTCTCGCTAGATAGTTCAGACAGTCCACTGTTCGGCGCCTCTCTGAATCGTAGCTTTTGGCCCGGTAGTTCCATCCTAAGGCAAACTGACTACATCTTAGCACGTGTGTATCATCTCAGAAACATAGAACTGCATAAGCGCCAAAAGTGTAACAATAAACCTCAGAAAATCGAAAACTTATTGCAAGTGCTTCCAATGCGCTTGAATCAGACAGGAATTAAAATTATTAAAAACAATAAAATATACGTTACAAGACAATGTGGAAAATATCGCTGCTCTGTTTCAGTACGTAAATGAAACAGAATATTACATTTCAAAAAGTTAAGTTAATGGCAATCACCCTCTAGGATACAACTGAAATTTTAAAAAAATAAATAAAAACCGAAATTTGTATTATTATACCATTGTTCGTTAAATTACTATAAGATTCCTTATACCAGTTTACAACTTGAAGTCATAATTTTTGAAAAGCATTGGAGATTTCTATTTTAATATTTCATAGAAACTCAAATCCTTTTAATATTTAAAGTTCCGCTTAACACAAAAGTGTTAACATCTGCATCATCGAGCAAAGAAATTAAACGGAAAAGCTAAAATAACCAGAGGAATAGAAAATTAATTTATACAGCTCTGTTGAATGAATATATGTTCGGTCTGCGAGCTAAATGGTAGCGAAGCCCATGGCCCCTGTTAATTCAAATGAAGTGTGCCTTTGGATGAATGGGATACTGAGTGTTAAAAATTAGCACTTTTTTTTCGTTAGGAGCGCAGAAAATTTTCAACGTCGGCCGATGCTTCTGTCCAATTTTTATTTTCCTTTTTTGAAATAGCCTTCGGCGGTATCATAAAGAATAATGGAAGGCTTAACTTGTTCGGGGGTCTAAAACATTAATTCACAAACTGTGGAGCCATTAGGACGGAATGAGTGTCATGCATATGCAATGTTCTATCAGAACGTTTTCCAATTTACCTCACTTTCCAAATTGTCTCTATTGTTGACCGTTTGCTGGCCCAGTTAGGGGCACATAATTAAATATTGTAAAAGGGTCACTAAACCGATCACTTCATACGACTGGCGCCTGAGATAACTAAATTTGGTGAGAGGGAAAATTCACCAGCATTTGTTTATAACATATTAATGAATAAAATTGAAATAATTTTCTCAGAATTTTTAAGCAGCTTAAATGAATAAATATTACTAATTAGATATAATATTAAACATAATATTTTTATTTCCTTAATATTTCTAATTAGATATAATATTAAACATAATTTTTTTATTTCCTAAAAACCTAAAAAAATAGAACTATTTAAATTGAGTTCATCTACTTATCAGTCTGTGTTGGTTTGATTTTGGTCACAGTGCCATTCAGAGATATACACAGAGAGAATCACTTTATTTTCATATAAAATATAAATAGATAATTTTGCGAAAAGTAAGCAATGGGCAGTTGGACGGTATCACCATTACGAAATACAATATTAAGTGCTGCAGAGTAACCTTCATGATTTGACAATGACCATTCATGATTGATAATCTCCGATTACTTTAATAAATCTACAATTGATAATAAACCATAAACGACTAGACAGAATCGGATGATTATTAACAATCAACTGACCATTATATTACATAACATTTTAAGCATATTGTTGGGGCAACGGGTATTTAAAAATAGAAATACAAACCTTTCCCCGGTGAGTTTCCTCATTGGTGGGAGAAATACGAGTAAAATTATACGGAAGGAAGTAAAAAAAGAGACATGTTAACAAGGTGAAATGCATGCACATGAAAAAATATGAAATACACCAAAAGGGAAAATAATAAATAATACTACTTTTAACTGTTTGCAATATTTTTCATGGTGGAAAATTATATACAAAAGGTAAAATTAAACAAAATATAATATCCAATACACAAATAAAATAAATTTTTACAATAAAGATAAAATCCCAAGAGAAAAAAACAAATTAATATTAAATGCATTTCGGTGACGGTGGAGTGAAGAAAATCCAAGTGAGAAGTAGATAGCTTTACTCGCAACCAATCAATCTCGATTGATGACCACCGATCAGCTGCGCTGCTCATCAAGATGGCACTGTACTATGCCGGTGGGGTGATTGAGACGGAGCAGCTGGTAGAGTAATCTGTCTATCTCCAACGTAGACCCTAGATCCATAAAAGCTAGCTCCTCACTGCCTATGTGCCGATCAGCTGTATTGTATCAAATGGCGCTACACTAGGCTGTAGAAGTTGAATTAACTGGAACAGCTGGTGAGAAGGTAGTGAAAGATATCCCATACATGAACCCAATGTTGACAACGAAATCTCCCTCAAGACTGAGTTCTCGGCAGTCTTATTGCAGTATTTTGATTTCTTAATCCTTAAGACTCAGTATTAGTACCGAGCTGGAGCGTATACACAAACGATAATAAAAATAAGCTTATACAAAAAAAAAGTTATTGAATTAAGGGGTAAAAATGTATTGAAACGTAATGTAAGGGGTAAAAAATTATTGAAAAAGGGGTAAAAATGTGAGAAAAAATAAAATGCGTTGATTCGGGCGTTAACAAATATACATACGCACCTGTATTCTTTGAGAAAACTTCAGCAAATACCTGTAAATAAATTTTGAAAAATCATCTTTGTGTATGCATTTGTGTATGTGGACAGACTCAAAAAGAAAAAAAGTAAAAAACTTCGTTACAGCAACTTTTTCTCAAAATTAACTTACCTGAAGTACCTTCTCATTGTTTTTTTTTTTTACTTTTTTAAATATTCTACCTAAAATAGCCTAAATGTTTTTGATTAACCACGTTTGATTTATGTTAAATTTTATTGGTTTTATATCAGATAGGTCTTTTCTTCACTGAAATAGTGTGTTAAATAAGAAATAGGAGTTAAATGCCATACTTTGAATATTTCTTACTCTAAAGCATCTTAAAATTCGTTTATTAGTGTTTTTAAAATATAATTAAAGATTCCTCTTTATTAGTATTCATACAAAATTTATATATACGAACTAACTAAGAATTTGATAGCCGGCTAAATACGAAAATGTTTCTATGAAAAGTAATAGAAAAAAAATGAAAAACTATAAAGTTTACTCTCAGTTTGACAAAACAAAATATATAGTGAAATATAATTATCGTATTTTCTCTTTATTAATTAATTAATTGGAGAATGAGACTCAAAAGGCTCTGGATGAGAGGCATCTTTCCTTAATAAACCATCATAATCGAATCACGGCAGGGAAGAGGTACTGCTAGGTGATATCCTTCCTCATGCTTGACATGTCAGTTTTATTACTTTTATCAATCCATCAGCTGATTGTCAACAGTTCGTCGACATGAGCAGATAAATATTTGAAAATAAAAAAAACATTAATTTTTGTAAGTTTATATTTATAATTTAAGCAATATCCATCGCAATTGCCAGAAATTAATAACTTAATTAAAAAAGGAATCCGAGTAGCTTTCCAATGGGTTCCAAGCCATTGCGGGGTACCAGGAAACGAAAAAGCTGATGAGCTCGAACGAATCCCTTCGGAAATGCCACAAACTAATCCCCCGCTGCCCTACGAATTTATTAAAAGGGTTTTAAAATCATTTTACAAGGAAGAGAACAAAAGTTGGCAAAAGCGAAAGGCAGCGGGGAAAAAATGGGAAAAAAATGTTTAACAGAGGAACCGATAAAACAAACCAAAAATATGGAAGAATCGGTGGCAAACTTCCGCATGGCAACAGGGCACGATTACCTGCAAAGGCATTTACATAGGATTCGAGTGATAGATAGCCCTGTGTGCCCTCTTTGCCAACAGGGCGAGATGTACGGCCTGCACCTCCCAGTTTGCCCCGCTCTGTCAGATGTCCGCAGTACTTCTGATGGGATTGGAACAAATTTAAACAAAGGATTCATGGCGGAGTTGTATTGGGCTGCCAGGAGCCGAATGGCCTAATAGCCAACGGCAGAGGCGTTTAATACAAAAAAAATTTAAACAAAATGTTTAAAGGTTTATTAATTTAATATTTGAGGCCGGTATAGCAGAGTGGTTAGCGCACTATACTAGTAAAGTAAAGATCATCGAATCGAATCCCGGCCCTACTTCCCACTACGGCTGGTCCCAGTGGGAAGTAAGACAATACCCCCTTAATTAGGGGAGGCCTACAAGTTGTAACATACATACTTGTTAGAACAGGTTGGTAAAAACAAAAACAAAAATATTAATATTTAAAAAGTGTATACAAGTACGTTCACATGTTTAAGTACTTTTTAATGCTCCTGCCTCTTTGTGTAAATGGAATGATTAAAAATCTTATTGTATTGAATTCATTAATTCTACTTAAGCCAATTTTTAAATAATAGATACTTTCCATGAAATTCTACATGTATGATCACAGATTTCTCAGTGTTGCAGTAAAAGATTGACCGAAGATGGGTAAGGTTTTATGACCGTTGTGGCATCTTTCAGAAATCGACTCGGGTTCAAATCCTGCCTGGAAGTGTTGTAATTTGTTTTCATAGTGAATTCCTATCTACTCCTTTCCATTCCGGTTATAGTCCTGGAATCCGTGGCAAAAAACCTGTCATATTTCATACTGAGGTTTTTCGTAATAAATTGACCATATTCACAGGCCTGGTGAGAAAAATACACGTCTGCCAACATATAGCCACTAGAATACAAAATGGTGGCAATGTGGAGATAGAAGATAGAAGAGATCCTACATTGGTTGTAGGCGTATACATACACACACACACACACACACACACATATATATATATATATATATATATATATATATATATATATAGAGAGAGAGAGAGAGAGAGAGAGAGAGAGAGAGAGAGAGAGGTTATAGATATATAAAACTACCAATCCTTTCAACTCAAAGTATAAACAATTCCAAAATCATCTTATTTTAATCATTATTTGACTCGCCAACTCTTCATCTTTTCATTTTAAGTCATGTAGAAAGTTATTTATAATTTATAACTTACTTTCGCTATTTTTGTTATTATTCTTAAAATATATATAAGAAGGTATATATATATATATATATATATATATATATATATATATATATATATATATATATATATATATATATATTATGTAAGCCAATGCATACACATGTTTATTGTCTTATATAAAATTATATGTATAGTATCGAAAGTAGAAAAAGTAAGTTATACTATATAGTTTCGGAGTTTAATTATTAAGTTGTAATTGCTCTAGCCTTTGAATTGTTGAAGGTGAGATAGTAAAGAAATATATATTTTTAAAGAAAATTTAATGTTAAACAGCTTAGTTTTTCATATATTTTTCGTAAAATGAAAAGATAAAGAATTGGCGAGTCAAATAATGATAAAAATGGGATGCAAACAATTTTTTCTTCTTCGAAATTACTGAATTACGAGGTTGGATATCACAGAAATTATAGAATATAGCGAACAACTTACATAACCATTTCTATCAAAAATTTTGTAAGCTTTAATTTCACATATCTCATTATTATAGATAGAACGCATAGTTTCACTGATATAAGCGAAATACCGAAAATAGTCTACTTTTAGAATCGTAAACTTAATTTTTCGACTTGAAATCCACGGATATGGGGTAACGGACTATTATTTCATGTCTTAAGACTGTAAAAACTATACATGTAAATGGTTGGTTGCTTTATATATAGTTGATATATTGCTTTATATATTGCTCACTATAAGCTCACTATCTATAAACGCTTAAAACCTATGTAGGGTCTCTATCTATATAAACATGGCCACCATTTTGTATTACAGCGGCTATATGCTGGCAGTTGTGCATTTTTCTCATCACACCTGTGGATATGATTAATTTATACGGACAAATCTTAATATAAAACATGAAACTTTTTTTCCAACGGGCTCCCGGAAGAGTTTGTTTACAAAGACCGGTTGCGTACCTTTAGCTTGGGATGAGCAAAACAGCATGACAGTTGTGCTGGGCAGGATGGCTGTTTGCGCCGTGTTGAAGTCGGTTCAAAGCAATATGGATACTGCACAACTATCAATGTTCTTCTCTACGAGAGACAACATCCATCGAGGAAGCTCTTTTATATTGTCAATTGGCTTACAACCAAAAGACAACTAGTGTTAATTATTCGATGGGTGAGCTTCTAGAAATTAGGAATCAGAGGTTGAAGCTCACCGCACTATCGTAAATTTTGTAAATTATACATGGTATTAAAAAAAAAGTGCTAAGTTGTAGCTTTCATTTGGACTCCATTCAATCGTGGAACCAAGAATAATCAACAAGCATATGTTGCTGCTACTTGGGCAGCCTGAACAGGTAATGCTATGTACAGAGGATGCCAGATAGGTAACTTAAAATTTATTTCTTAAAATAATGATGTATATTTCATTATGCAACAAAATACTCAGCATTGAAAAAAAAATGCTGGCAAAGATAGATGGATAAATAGTCTTATCTGCGTACTAGATACTTTAGTGAGATACTGGAGCCGTTCCGCTCAGGAAACGCTTTCGGTCCGCAATGGGCTAATGGTATAATAAAGATAAACTTTGGCTTATTTGAAGGGTCAGAGGAAACCTGAAATTTCCCAAAATCGAAATAGAGAAACATATTCCAAAAATGGGTTTGTTTGGGGGGTACAAAAAGAAGCAACCAATAAAAAAAAAACTTGAAGAATTGGAAGGGGTAGTCACTCTCTACTACAAATAGAATCGACCAATCAGAAAACTGGGAAAAGAAGAGGGAAAAAGATGGTATAAAAATATTGATAGATTGAAAAAGAGAAGAAACAGTTAGACAGACTCAAAATAATAGTTATTTTAAATTTGAGGAGAAATAGAGATAGTGGGAGATGGTGGTCCTAAGGGAAAGCCAGTTGGTAGTGCTTGGGATAAGGGAACTGTCGAGACAGGATATCAGGGATACCAGGGACACTATACCGAAACAAGCAGATGATTCAGTCATGTCCAGATAAGTCGTAGTTGTGTTGGCAATAGAATAAAAGAATCATTGGTAACGTATATATATTATAAGAAGGAGTTAATTGGGGGGTGCGGTCAAATAAATACTAAATTAAAATATAGTAATATATATATAGTTATAGTTATAGTAATTATTTAATTACTATATTTTAATTTAGTATTTATTTGACCGCACCCCCCAATTAACTCCTCATATTATATCAACGGTCAACCATCTCTACATCATTATGTATATATAATATAACCCATGCAAGATTTTCACATATATTTTTGACGTAATCACAAATAGATAAGTTATTTACTTTTTTACTGTCTATAAAAATATATCTGCGTCAGTCAACTTTCTGATGACAATCAGCAGATGTGCTTGCAATACAGAAAATAATGACATGACAGCCATGGGGAAGGAAAGTACCTAACTTGTTTCAATTACTCTGGTTTTTTAATGAATAAGATCTCTCATTCAACGCCATTTTAGTCTTCTGCTCAAGCTATGAGGAATGTCAGCTGTGGCCATGTCTGTTATTAGTCTGTTATTATGCCCTTTTAAGTTAGTGTAAAATAGTTGAAAAAGGATGATTGGTCAACTCTTGGGGGGAGAAGGTCAATATGTAGAGTTTTGTTTATTTTTCTGTATAATTTATAAATTTTGATTTTTAACATTTTTCTCTGCATACCACCATTTAGAAATATATGTATAAATATTAAATCAGTAACATGATACCCTTGGAAAAAATATCTTATAGGAACTATAATTCAATCTAGTATATCACAGCAGGAGGATCTGTGGTATCTATCTTATAAAAGTTAATAAATTGTATCTAGTTTTTAAATAGATTAGATCATTGAGAACAGATAGAAATATAAATAAAAATATTAAATACATTAAATAACAATAAATTCTGTTTCTCGGACACCACACCACCCTTGGAAAAGCGAATAAGTATAATCGCAGCAGTCACAATTAATAAGTAAAAACTTTGAGACTATTGTGTTTCTCTTCAGCTCTTCAAAATTATAACACGTACAATGAAATACTTTATAATGCCTTTGTAGCTGCAGGAAATCCAGAAGAAAAAAATTGTTGGCACTTATTTATAATACTAATATATATATATATGTTTATAAACTGATAATTAGTAAATTTCGAAAGTTTTATGGTGCAAAGATTTTTTATAAATAACAGTCTGATTTGATATACTTCGTAAGAGGAAGAAGAAAGTAGATGGTGCTTGTGGTGATGTGTCTAGTGAACTAAGTAGAAAGTTCTTTGGCCTTGTCTTCATGAAGTCATTATGTGATCTAAAAGGAGGGTATTAGAGAAAAGTTCAGACTTCTCGCGGTGAAGCAACCATTATCTCAAACCGCTAAATCACCCTTCTTGCAGTCTGTGTAGTAGAATATATATATTCTTAATTTATTAAGCTAAAAAAATAAAAATAATTTTTTTTAATCTCATTGACACCCAGACATAAAATATATCAGAATGTGTTATAAAACACATTTAAAAGATAAATTTTCTATTTTTAAGGATAAAAACAAATTTTCAGGATTCGCAATCGAAATTTCTTTATTTTTTTTATTTTATTTAGTAGTTATTCATATTCATGTTCTATTTGATCCATAATTTCATAATCCTCATAATTTCAGAAGTTAGCTACTTACCCATCTCTAAAGTATTTTCTATTTTTATTTTATTGCTCATGAAATAACTGTTTCATCGGATTATTATAAAACAAAGTTAATATAAAGTAGCATTTTAATTAATAAGAGGTAATAAAAAAAAATAACGATTTGTTTATTTGCAACGACTATTTATTAAAATACTTAGCACTGAAGACTATTTATTATAGTTAAACAAAAATCTCTAACTTACTTTCGTAATCTTGTAAGTACATAGAATGTGAGTTAGAGTTACCTCACTTAGTTTTATTGACGATCCAACCAATTTTATCCAGTGAAAGGACTCATTAAGTACCAGATAGTGACTTGTGTGTTATGTTAGCTATGTAAAGCCAGAACAACAAACTATTTTTTACGTATAAAAGGATTTGTGTTATTTTTATGATCTTAATGTGTTATTGTATCGATAAATATTATCGAAAATAACAACTACGTACCTTTAGATAAAAATGTACTAAAAGTGTGCTTTGTGACTTTTTCCAATTAACTGACGGTATATTTTCATTATAATATGTATTTTTTCTATATTTTTACTTATATAGGATAAATGTAATCAACTGGTATTTTTACGAAGCATGAAGTAACGAAAAAACATTTGTGACTTTATTAGTTGGTAACAAACAATCATTGGTGATATCTCACATTTTAAAAAAATAATACATTTGTGCGGCTTTATTGTCATAAATTGTTGTTATGCTATATTTATTATCTTTTTCATCAACAGAATTTTATTACGTTTTCAGTTATTTATCTATTATTACGAGACTAGAGTAACGTATTCTAGATTTGGTTTCCTATTTGAAAATTTCTCAAAAAGGGATTTCTAATTTTGCGATATTTTCAATTCCGTAGAACTATCCTCCAACTCTCTCTATTGAAGCTCTATCTCAACAATATTCACCCCAAGTATCAGTCTACAGAAATTTTACTTTCTGCTTACCATCGTTTAATAATATCTGCAACTATTGCAACCAAAATCGTATGAATTATTAGGTAAACTTATTACTGTAACAGTGAACATGTTCAATTTTGTGACATTTTTTCAGAAAAGTTATGAAAATGTCAATGTCTGGATAATATGATGTCGATGTTCTCCACATTAACGATTTGTAAAAAAATTAATGTATAGTGGTTACGTAGAAAATTTCTTTAGTCCCGCTTTGAGGTGAGTGAATTAGATTTAGGCGTCAGGTCTCCGATGTGTAACGCTCGGGTAAAGTTGGCTGGAGTCGACTAATTGTAGAGTTTTTGCATATGGATGAAAATATCTCAGAAACTAAAAATCGGACCTGCATACTGTAAGCAAAGGAATCGTTCAGCATTTCGTCCTCTTTGTAATTAGCTATTATTGAATATTGTATCTTAACGCGACGCCATGTTAGGAAGGCAAAAAGGAAAAAAAAAATAGTTTCGAAAAGCAAATATGGATTAAAAACCTCAGAAACTAAAAATCGGACTTCCATACTATAAGCGAGGGAATCGTTCAGCATTTCATCCACTGTGTAATGAATGGGCTATTATTTATTATTTTGTATTAATTATAAGCCGTGTTAGAGAGGCAAAAATGGTGTCCGAAACCGAATTATAGCGAGTTTTATGGAAGATATAGATTAAAATACCTCAGAAACTAAAAATCTGACCTGCATACTGTAAGCGAGAGAAATGTTCAGCATTTTATACTCTTCATAACGAGCTATTATTTATAATTTGTATTTCATACTATTAACCTTGCTTTGTTGATATTTTCACTTCTATCGTGAGGTCTAAAGCTCACACCTTAGTTTTTTTTTTGTTTTTTTTTTAATACGATAGCTTTGAATTATTTATTTGAGTGAGTTTTCAAAGAATATGTTCTGTTTTTTTTATAACTAAACTAATAAGTTTTATTTATTTATTTATTAGTTATACATATTCCTGGCTCACAATAAATTTGCCATCTACCTCGGTATTCAACAAATATGATAGCATCAAGGACAAGAAATGATAGCATATGAAAAAAAATGATAGTAATAACAAGACAAAAAAAAAAACAAAAAAAGAACAGTAGTAAAATAACACGTACATATTAACAGAATAACACACACAAAAAAAAATGCAGCTAGTAGCTTAATTCAATAAGTCTCTTGGCCAGCTCCTCAGCAGTCTTCTGGGCGGATTATATGGATTTGTGGCAGTAGATAGAGCTTGAGTAAGTGGATTGGAATTTAGAGTCAGTCTGTCATCAAAATTATTAAAGCGGTCAGTGGCAGTTCCCGTGATGAAAGGAATGTTAAGGTCAGTGTGTAACGTGAGGTTTGAAACATAAAAGAGTGCGTCTACAATTTTTTTGACTGGAATGACTGGATGATTTTTATATTTGATTTCTTTGCTGTTCCCCATAGTTCTATCCCATATGTCCAAAGTGGTTTAATGAGGACTTTGTAAATATTTAATTTATTAGTCACAGATAATTTAGAACTAATAAGTATATATATATTTAAAAATCATAATATATGGTGGTATAACATCTATAAGTTAGATGTGTCTTGGATAAGGCAATGAACTAATTAATCATACAGTTTAATATGTTTAGTAGCAATAGACAACTACGGTGACCTGATTTGTGATTCAGTCATTTCGTTGAAGTTAGGAGATAGGTGTACATGAAGTTATGAACTGGGGAGGAACAATATGGCGGGAATTGCTTAAACCTGTCAACTTCGAACAAGGGAGGCTTAAAATAGTAGTCAGAACTTTCTACTTGGAGTGGCTGCTCTTTTGGCTTCTTCCTAACATCATATTTATCCCTGTCCTCGACGTGTATTGTTTAGTCGTCTCCCTTTTGAAACTAGAGAAAATCGAAATTACTTAACCCTGGAAGTTTTAGATATAATTTTGAGAATGCGACTTTCTTTGCTGGTTGTTACAATATTTATACTCTAATTTATTAGCTACAAACCCATACTTGTACTTGATTTTTTTCTTTATTAAGAGTAATAAATATTACTGTACTTATTGCTCAATTACAAAATTGAGAAGAGATGAATCCAGTTTAAACATTTATATTCACATATAAATATTAATATTATATTCATGTATGAATTTGTATAAGAGCAAAGAGCTTCTTAAAAGGCATAATATAATAAGGATATTATTGGAAAATTTCAGACCATAATTATGTATTCAACAGCTGATTATAATAGAAGAAATCAACATCCGAAAAAAATTAGAAATCTAAGGACGATATATGAATTAATTTATTTTTTATTAAATATTTTTCATTGGTAAAAATAAAATACATTGGTATGCTTATTTTTCACCTTTTATTTCTTATGATAAGTTATTTAATATAATCTACCTTTAACATGTTTATATATCCTTCAGTATGTGTTCGGATGGATTGGTGTGATGTAGTGTCTATGTACATGCAGCTTCTATTAATCCTGTTAAACTAAATAAAGCATTAGTTAAAAGTAGATACCTCATAAAGCTGAAAAACCATTAATTATGTTATTTAAATATTAATAGTTTAAGATTTGAAAGAAGTAAAATTTATAACATTATTTAAACATATTATTGATATTTCCCAGATTCATTTTAAAATTTTGTAGTATTATTTTAGAAATAAATACTGATCTTAAATTAAACAAAAAATTTTCTTTTTATTGAGAAAAATGAATGAATATATTTTTCCTCAATGAAGAGCATTGAGTATTTGGGATGTATGAAACAATCATACCATATATGCAATAAAATAAAAACTATAAAAAGTTATAACAAAAGAAAAGAAGAGAAAACTTAGAATGACAGAATAAATCAAACATGAGACAATGTTACATATATATATGTGTGTGTGTGTGTGTGTATATATATATATATATATATATATATATATATATATATATATATATAAAACAAAAAATATAAAAAAATAAAATTAAAAAGAAAAATTAAAAACATATTCATATTTATTTACAATATTTACAGTCAGCAAAGGGTGCTCCGAATCGAGCCCTTTTCTCCACGTGTAGAAGATAATGCAAGACTCCAAGAGATCCCAGCGCCTCTCTCTCAGCCACATCAATGGGATGGGAATCCAGTTGAGGCTAAGAGAGGGCACTAAAGGCACATACACTCATGACGTGTGTGGAGAAGCTGGCCTTTGCCAGGACTCCAGTGACGTATTTACAAAAGATCTCGAGACCACTGCCGTTTCAACCTTCGAGGAGGATTGTAGAGATGACTGGAACTGCATAAGGATCGCCTAAGGGATTAGAATGATGGAATAGGTTCTGATGAAAATTTTAGAATCGGGATGGAATATCGTCAAGGACATAAGGGATGTTAAGTTCATGATGTAAGGTTTTGTTCGTAACATAATAATGAGCATTGACTATTATACTGAGGATTTTAGACCGAAAAGGTTGGATGCGTTTGATGTTCGAAAACTTAGTTATCCCCCAAAGTTCAAGTCCGTATGTCCAGATGGGTTTCAGTATGGTCTTGTATATTAATAGTTTGTTTTCTATTGAGAGGTTAGATTTTCTGTTAAGTAGTCTGTATAACTGGCCAAATCATCGATTTCGTTCCTGTCTTTTAAGTCTGGTATGTAGGTTCCATGTTAGTCTTTTGTCTTAAAGGAAACCAATACCGAACTGTGTCTGAGATAGGAAGAGGTACTGAGTTAAAAAGAATAAGTGGAAAGGATCTGTGTCGGAGCGTAAAGGTGACATGCTTGAATTTGGATTCATTGGTTTTGATTGAGGTAAGATTTGAGAACTAGGTACAAGGATTGAGGTAGGTGGGTTTTGAGCTTGGAAACCAAGCCATCGTGCCACACCCGGCCGAAAGCTTGCGCTACGTCCAGACAGGCACTAGTGCAATTTTGCTTGTTTTCAAGCGCAGAGGACATGGTCAACAATTCGAAGGCCTTGCTGAACAGTGGAATGTCCGGCGGTTGGAGTGGAATCCAAACTGATGGGAGGGGATATTGTGGTTTTCGAGAATGGGCAGAATACGTTTGAGAAGGATTTTTTCAAAAATTTTTGAGAGGATCGAGAGCAGGCTTATTGGTCAAAAGGATGAGGTCTTATTAACAGGTTTATCTGGTTTAGGGAAGAGAATGATTATGGAATGTTTCCATATCAGAGGAATGTTTCCATTCAGTTTGCACGTAATGGATGCTATTTTCAAAAACAACTCTATTGTCTCTTTCAAAGAATCTTAGAAATTTGGTATTTCATTTTTTTTTTTTTTTTTTTTTTTTTTTTTTTTTTTTTCTTTTTTACGTTACTTCTATATATTTCTTTTTTTTAAATCAGCTATAGCCCCTTTCCATGTCCAAAGTAAAACAATTCTATTGAGATTCAATACAGAGGGACCATCTATTTCAACCATTTCTCAGGAGCAAAAGAGTTTAATTATTTCTTAGAATTTATTGTGTTGAGAAAGACTTGGCTTTTTGGGAGTTTATCTGAATGAATGGATTCTGTAAATACTGTGTAGTTTGCATGTGTTTTAGTCGTTGTTTTCATTAATTTAGTTCTTTTGTTTATATACATTTACTTTTATCATTATTAGTTTTGTATAATTTATTGTAAATAGATTGTGAATGTACTCTCTGAACACTATTATAAATGTCCTTGTAAAACATTATTATTAATTGTGACATATTTTAATATTTCTGAACAAATAAAAAAAAAATAAAAAAAGAATCTTATTATATTGATAAAGGTTTAGGGCTGGTTTTAATAATTCTCTTATACTTGTTAAGTTATTGTGAATGAAGTTTAGTTTAATTAATTCATACATTTAATTTATTTATACTCTGTCGTTATTTCATCATACACCTCATAGTTTTACATTAATAAGAAAATTCTGATATGTTGAAACAAAAATCAATATAAAAAAAGTAATTCAGGGATTCATTCGATAAAAAAAAAATTGTATTGTTGAAAAACAGAGTTAAAAGGTTTTTTTTTTTTTTTTTTATTTCTTTATGACATTTACAACTGTATTACATAAATACATCAAGTAAATTTGGACATAATTGATATAATGACATGAATACACTTGCTGAGTAACTACCTAATGGTAGCACTCTAATGATATGGCTATATTAGGAGATCACGGGGCCATCTTCTTTTCAGACGCCTCGGAGGGTTATCAGGAATTGAAGAGGAAGGAAGGTTAGAAACGAGAGGGTTGGGATGATTCTGAAGTTTATTATGGAAGGATAGGTATCTGCATTGGGCCAGATCTGAAACATAAGGAACATTAAGATCTTTATGGATAATTTTATTAGTGACAAAGTAAGGAGCATTGAGGATTTTACGAAGGATTTTGGATTGTAAGGATTGGATGCGAGAGGAATTCGATGGTTTAGTGGAGCCCCATAGCTCAACTCCGTAAGTCCAAATAGGTCTTATTATAGTCAAGTATATAAGTCTTTTGTAATTAATGGGAAGTTTAGAGCGTTTGTCTAGTAAGTGCTGAAGTAATCGGAAACGTCAAGCGGTTTCTTGTCGTTTCAGTCTAGTATGAGGATTCCAAGTTAGTCGTTTGTCCAGAGGAGTCCTAGGTATCGGATTTGCTCAACAGGGATAAGTGGAGTATTGTTAAAGGAAACTGTAGGACAGGAAGTCGTTGGTTTACGACGAAGGGTAAAGGTAATTTGGTGGGATTTATTGGACTTTATTTTAATTCTCCAGTTTTGACACCATTCTTCTAGATTTATGATGTGTGATTGAAGCATTTGGGATGCAATTGCTGGGTCATTGTTTACTGATAGGATACATGTGTCATCGGCATATGTGGTGATGACAGTGTTGGGACAGGTAGGGATGTCAGCTGTATAAACTGTATAGAGGATAGGACCTAGGATACTACCTTGAGGAACACCAGCAGACTGGGAAAAAGTTAAAAAATTTAAAGTTAAAAAAAAAACTACAAGTAATTAATATAAACACGTTTTTATCAATCACGAAAGGCGAAAAAAAAGTATAAAAAAACACATTAAATATAGACCACAAAATTATTTAAGATAAATAGTGTTAGTGAGTTTATATAAATATATGTAAAAAGGAGGAAATGATGATGTGATGTATTGTTTTGGAAATTGAACTAAGATAATTATCAGAATTGTAAGGAACGTAGAATACGACTGTTCTAGGAAGCTGTTACAAAAATAAATTGAATTATTCAACTTCTTTTGAAAACAACTTATCGTTAGGCTTTCATTAAGAAATCACATGTCGTTGGTCAGTCTAATACAATTGTTTAAATGGAACAGCAGGAAAAGATTTCTTAGAAAGACTAAAGAGATTTAACTCGTTGTTGTTAAACCTTCTCCGGTAATAGCCGGTAATTGGATAATTGCCTCCCTACCTCAGCTACAAATTGGTGAGGCCATTGTCACTGTAGGGCCGAAAATTGAGATATCAACCACCTATCAGAAATAAAATCTATTCTTTCTTTAGAAAAGAAGGAGTGCGAAAATATCATAAATTTATTTATAAATGGAGAAAAGGGCCACTTAAAGCAATTTTTTTACTGTGCACGGTGAAGAGAGATGTTCAGCTTGAGGAAATGACGCTGGGAAATTGACTTTGGTGAAGGAAGGTGAAATGAACGATGAATTTGAGTCTAGCTGATTAATCATCATTACATAGGACTGTAGCAGAATATCTGATCGGTGTAAAATGCAAAAAGTTACCAGACGTCTTATAAAATGTATTTACTTATTCAAACTCATAATCAATAGTAGAGTAATGCTAGAATATTTTATGGTAGTGTTATCATATCGAAATCGAACGTATGACTCCGATAGGCTAGTCATGTTTAAGAGATTGAATGTGCTGCAGCGAGATTCTCAAGAAAGTCCAGTAGGTAAAAGGACTGGGAGGGCCGGAAATCAGATGGTCGGATGCAGTGACAACGCAATGGCTCTTTTAGACGATTGGATTTGAATGTGTGAGGCAGCGGACATAACAGACTTGCGGGAGCTGTTGGGAGAATCATGGGCTATTCCAGAATGACGGTCTGCAGTCCAACTATGATGATGATAATAATAATCTTAAATCACTCCAACTGAATTGTTTTTTTATACCAGAATTTTATTCAAAACTGCCCTATATTTAAAACTGTAGGGAAAAAATAAATAAGACCCAAAGCAAAAAAAAAAAAAAAAAAAAAAAAAAACAGTAGAAAAATTCATTAATTTTTTAAAAGTAATACAACTGTATAACTGTAAATAACATGTTGCCAATGGTTCCATCACATTTGGACGTTGGGAGAAATGAGGAAGCCGATCGGGCCACGAATGCCGCTAGGACGAATTCTGGTACCTAAATGGCGTATGTCAATAAGACTACTCCCCCAGATTGGCGCAACTACGTGAAGAAAAGAATATACGAATCATGCACCACTGAGTGGAGCCTAAGGTGTGAAAAATTAAGAAACATTAAAGATAGACCTGAGCTTTGGAAAACTGCCAAAAGTAGAAACCAACGCAAAGAAGTTGTTCTAACAAGGGCATTCATCTATAACGCATACGTATCTTCTAAAGGGACTCTACTCTCCGACAATTAAGACCTGCGAGCTACCTCTCACCGTGGGACACATTCTGATGAACTGCGAGCCCCTAATCGACGCAAGGAGATATTGCGACATAAATAGGAAGCTGGACATCTATGACTGCTGTTGAAAAATCAAATAAGTTTTTGAAATCATCTAAATAGTATAACCTTATTTAGACAAATCGACAAATTTTATCTTTCAATCAGAAATATCTTTATGTATAATACGACAGTTTTTCGCCGTAATGATACCTTTTCCGGCTCTCAGGAGCGATGGATATTGATCAATGAAGTATCAAACGAAAAGGTACTAAATGGAGCAGTGAAGAATCATAGTGACATCCATCAGAAATTTCAGAGAAAAAAGTTATAAAATGAAACTTTATTTGCAAATTACTTAAAAAGTCTGCATTTTTTCTCAATTTGAATTTGATTATTTAAATTTATTAAATTCCTTACAAAATGAAGAAAAAATCAGGAAAATCGGATAATTATTAACAAAGATGTAATTTATGTGTTATTACTTCTAATATTTTGTAATTTATGTATTACTGCTTCTAATATTTTTTTCAATGAAGTATTATAATATATTAATTATAATTTTTACGTGTAAGGCTTTTAAAAACTACGGATAACTCCAATAATTTTTAAGATTGATTAATCATCTTTTAAAACTCTAAAATATACAGTTTTGCAGTTACCGTTTGAGCCCAACCTTACATCCGCGATAGGAAATCTTGATGCCACTGTTGTCATGGATTCCGATTCATATTAAAAGTACAATTTTCAGCTCTGTATAGTTACAAATCGAGTGCACCTACGGTTGGAAAGAGTAAAAGAGATCGGTCTAGCATGACACTCAATGAACGGGACACTCAAGGTTAACAGATGAACACCTAATAACAGAGGGAACATCCCCGGAGTGTCTTTTCTGCATGGTGAATATCATGGTTATGCACTCCTAGATAGATATATAATAATTTCTTTTTTTTTGTAAATGTTAACGTTTTCTGAATTAAAGTTTACTATTATTCTTTTATATAATATGATATAGAGATCTGGCAATGGCCAGATTCTCTACTCAAGACATGAGTGTATATGGCTAAAGTGCCCTCACCAATATTTGTAGGTTACGATTAGATGAAACTATTTTCGAGTTTTCAGGTGGGTGTTAATAAATTAATGAAAAGGGCGCTACCACGGACTGTTAGTTACCTTGGTATTATTTTATAGAAATTAAAGTATTTTTTAAATATTTATCAGTAGCTGGATTTAGAAATAAAAAGATTTAATTACGATTAATCAGGATCATATACTGAATGCATTTGCAATTTGAGATAATAACTGGTGGATGCATTCGACGCAGAAATCTTCAGTGTCAAATTTAAGCCTCAGGCTTTCTGCCGACCACTGTGAATACTGCCTATGGATTTCAGAATTTCAGTTAATTAGCTGTTACGTTGCCACGGTATATAATTCAGAATCATTATGCTGAATTAACTTATTTTCACTTAATAATTTTGTTCCTAGCTCAATCAATGGATGCTATTGAAAATGAAAGGTTAAAATTAGAAATATAATGTTTTTCTACTAATTTTCAGAAGAATGTAACTTCGATCCCTCAACTCCTAATTTTTAAACAATATTTTATTCAATGATAGTCATTTCCTTGTTAACAGTAGTTAATGAAACAATACTGGCAAGAAATAAAAAACAAATTATTTGATGATTGCGATTAAAGTAAACTTCTTCTATGCCATTAATTAAAATAAGTGGGAGGGCATGGGTTGTACCCATATTAGTAAATTACTCTATTAATTATAGATTTCCGAGAAGGATATTCCATGATTTCGGTTAAGAAGGATATCAAAACGGGAATGTAGTCTGAATTCCAAATCGAAATTGTTTTAGCTGTTGTAGGTATAGTAATAATATTATTGAAGATATAGTAATTTTTGTTAGCACGATGTCTGGTACACAGCTTTTTCTGAAGAACCTACGACCATTAGGTGCTATAATTTGGATGTTATGCATGGAAGAAATATAGAGAAATTGACTACTATTTTGATCAGATTTGAGACATCCCCAAGAAATATCACCTATGACCATTGTTTGAAATAACTTCGAAATTCTTCTTCTTAGAGCTTTCTATTATGTGGCCTATTAAAAGGCTGATATAACTGTGCTTCAAGAACAATGAAATATAGCTAAATGAAATCGCTTTAATATTTTTTAATTTATCAAAAATAATATTTTCCCGAAAACCTAATATTATTTTTGTTGATAATAACGACTTATGACGAAATATATCAATATTTTTTATTTATATTGATACTATAAATTTGACTATTGAAAACCAATCATTTTTCTAACAAAATAAAATTTCATAAAAAAAAAATAAATAAATAAAATAAAATAAAAATGTCAACAAGGAAAGCTGCTCAATGAATTTAATTGATTCCCCCTCTCCTCCTAGTTCTAGCAATCAATATTCAATCAATAGTCAATGTTTGGTAATGTCCAATACTACATTACAGTGCAATATTTACACCCCTATTCTTTTGAAGATTAAAAATATCCACCCGATGTACTATTTGGATATTTCGCTAGTGTTAGTGCAAAAGGTTACATGTAACAATTTTACATGTTTATTCTCTTTGTGCTAAATAGAATACATTTTTTGGTCTAAATAGATTTTCCTATTTAGTAGACTACTTATAGCATAAATAATCTCCTAAATAGGAAAATAGCAGAGGGAAATAAAATATGAAATTATACTAATAAACCATAAAGAAATAATTGGTTTACTAACAATAGTGATGTGCATTTTCGATGCATGTGTACATATCTATGTCGATTTTTGTTTCGGTAGTTACATCCATAACATAAAGATTATTAACTTATAAAGCTTTGGAAATAAAATTAATTAAATAAAAGCACTAAAAACAAATTATTTTTTCAAGAGACCCTTTTTGGTGTATAAATAGTTTAAATAAAAAAAAAAATCATTTATTCTAGGATATATCTCATTATTTCTAAAATGAATTTCAAGATGTGTATTAATCGTGTCATTTCTGTGAAATAGATTTGCTGAGAACTTCTTGGTGATGGTGTTCAAATTTCACATGAGTTTATCTTACACTTCTTAACACTTAAATTTATCATTAATATGTTAGTTGTAGTTATAACATTAATATATTATTACAAGCAATTATGGAATAACTGTTATAAACTTATGGAATACATGCTGAAATTAGACAATTGTACAATGAATCAGCCAATGGTCAGGAAGCATTGAAACATTACCACAACCTGGTTGCTAAAAATTTTCTGATTTTAGGCACTTTAATAGATTAATAGTAGCAGTTGAAACTTAAAAAAAAAATTAAGTTTCAAGACCTGTTTAATACACTAAAAATGTTTTTTGAAAGAGAAGTTCAAAGGAAATTTGAACAAAATGAAAAAAAAAAAGTTACGATTAAAAATAGAAATTTAATTTCGACCACAAAACGCAAACAGTAAAAATCAAATATAAACAAAAAAATAAAAAAAATTGGGTTAGAGTAATTTACTGTGCTAACATGTTCAACCATAGAAACCTAAAGAAAGAAAAAAACTCCAGAAGTTTTACTATGTATGTTTACATGCAGAGTAAATACTTGGAAAACTCTTTCATCAGAGCACCCTGGCGTCATTTTTATTATGTATTATTTATCATGCATTACATACCATGTATGTTGACAGCTCTCTGTTATCTGACAGCTTTAACATCAGAGCTCTGATGAAAAGGCCTTAAGACCCCAAAGGGCCTTTCATTAACAGCAATTAAAATAAAGAACTAATCGCTCTGTACCGTTTCTTTTATTTCATTATTTTATTATTATTTTTTGTTTATCCCATAAATAGACGGTTCATTAAGATCAACTAGAAGTGACAATCATCTTAATAAGAATTTAATGTCTAATGTTATTTTTATAGGGGTTATGGGAAAAGTAAGTATTATTTTCCAGGACCTCCTCCAGGGAATCCAAACAAGGAGTGTGTTTTCCAGCTCCATGCACAAGGAAGACTAGGACGTTGACCTTCTATTTGTCCCCGTTCTTTTAACCTGTCCAACTAGAATATATTTACATAGTCCCTTTTAGAGTCGTCTTCGGGGACTTTTAGTGCCCTAGTTCACCTGCTTTCTGGTTCTTTGATGGCATCATCTTTTGCAATATTTATAGAACACCACAGTTTACCACGCTTCGTTAGAATATTCGGGACAAATCCATTATGTACGACCCAAAAATATGTCACAATAGAAGCGAATTCCGGATAGAAAATTAATAAACGTATATATTTTTTGTTCAATAAAATATTTACAATTTGTAAGCCATAATTCATTTAGTCATTAATAATTCTGCCCCATTTAATGAGGGGTCATAATAAATATGCTTTCTTAAAATTAACAAGGGACAAATTAAAATATTATTACAAAACGTATATGATAAAAGGGAAGTAACTAAATAAATGCCATAGTAATATTTATATAAACATTTATATCAAATCTAAGATACATATATATAGTCAATTTTTTTAAATTTATTTATTTTTTTAACTTGTAACTCAAATAATAAGGTTTATGTACTATACTATAAATTCTTTTAGGAGTGTAACTTCTCATATATTATTAATAGCCTCATCTCTATTATAAGTGTCCTTAACTAAGACAGATTGTGATATTTCTCAATAAAATGTTAAAAAAAAAAAAAAAAAAAAAAAAAAAATGGACTCATAATAGAGGCCGCGTACTGTGGTGAGGGTATGTGTTCCTTGGAAATCGGCTATAACTTATTCCGAAATAGTACTGCTCAAATTTTTTTTGTTTATGTTTATGTTTTACTAAATTTGAATTCAAGCCATTTCGCCGACAAGATGAATGCATTCAAAGAAAAATAAAAAAAATATTTACTTGAATTTGATCTTTGATTTAATTCTATATATTTTTTCTTTTTAAAAATTGTGTGAGTACATATCTTCGGCACCATAATAAAATGACGAAAGGTACCCATTCGTTTTTTTAACATGTTGACACTATTATACCACTATGCTAATAATCTATGATTTTCTAGTATAAACCAACTATAAATAAAATACAATAATTTATATATATATATATATATATATATTATTTAGTTTGTAAACTTGATATGACGAAATCGGATTCGGCATGAATATGACAATGTATGGATATGCTAGTTAGCTCTACAGGCACTAGAAAAGTTCAATATGATATACATACTCAATTATTTTTCTTTGACTATCAAAAGTAAAATATAGTATTTATTGAAGTTTTAGTAATATTTTAAATCTTGATAAAAAATTATGTTTTCTGTTTGATTTATTTAAAAGAAATATTCTATGAACAAAATATTTTTTTATATTATTGCTCTAATTTGCCAATTGCTATTTATATCAGGCATTTTATGTTAATAATAAGTGCTTCGTGCAAAATAATTACTTTATGCAATATAACTACTACAAATATAAGTATTTCACGTGAAATGAATATTGTAAAAATATTTAAGGTTTAAAATGCATGTTCTTTAGTTTGTATTGTAAATATTACATTGTTCACATAGAGGATAATTCATTACCTATTTCATATGTTGCTATCACACTCTATGTCGAGAAAATCGATGGTAGTTGCTTCTTGTATGGCCATAAGATTGACTATTATGGTATTGTACTATTTCCCTTTTGGTGTATGGTTTTTCAATCACTATACTGGAGAGCGCTCCAAGTCCACAAAAAATAGCTATTTCGTTATTTGTGCCCGATTGCTCTTTATTTGCTTTATTAATATTTAGTCAACAACCCGTATGATCCCTAAAAATATCATGGAAATCTGATGAAAGGTAGCAGGTGATAAGCCCGTCACATCGATTTGACTACAGACAGACCGACGCACGCCAAACTAAATTTGATCCTTGATGTCTGAAACGTAAAACGCGGGTGGAAATTTTGGATTCTGAGCACAATTTTTTTTTTTTAAAACCTCTCGTAAGAACACAATGCTTCTCTACCTTCCCTACTAGTGAGGAAGCAAAAATAATTTGATTTATTTTAGGAGGGTTAACACATTCGACATGTTTTTTAACATAGCTCGTGTTTTTTTGTTCTGTTTTTTTCTTAGGTTTATTATTTTCAATAGTGAAACATTGTAATCAACCAAATAATTCAACCTAAATCTCGACAATAAAAATAAAATAGCTCGTCCGCCGTACGCCGTCCGTGGCTTTTTTCCGACTCTATTAAATCCGATTTTTTTGAGCTTTGGAATCAAAGTCAGAGATCATTCGACAATGATCCTTCAAACACAGCATTACCATCCGCCCTTTTCTTTTAAGATGGCGGCCGAATAATCCGTGTTGGTATAGACTGTAGCGCCTAATCGAATGTACCAATTTTAATGAAACTTGGTTAAAGTCTTCTCCCCGATGCCCTTTAAATATATGTTTGGAACATAATTCACCAACAAGTTAGTACTTTCCTTTCAAGATGGCGGCCGAAAGACCTGTGTCGTATAGATTGTAGCGACTTAACGGATGTCCGCATTTCAATGAAATTCGAAGATCTTTAAATTTATCTATATATCATACTTTACCGAAAAGAATCTGGAAAAAAAGTTACGAGCTGCGGTAAAATGTGATTTCTAAATAACTAAAAAATTAAATTTTACACTTTTTTTGTGGATGTTGTGTATGTTATTAAAATATTTTTTTAAATTACTGAAAAATTAAAATTCCCTATATTAGTTAATCGGACAATTTGGTGAAAAGATATGGTGCTCTAAATATTTTCCATTTGTTTTACTGCAAATAAGTCTTTTTTTTGGTTATTAATTTTGGTTTGAACATCAACCGAAGCAATTTTCGTCGGTTTTTTTTAGCAAACTACCAATTACGAAAAAATTTTGTAAAACCAAGAACGATTTTTGGCAACAATAATATCGACTTGAAACTAAAGTTCAAACAAAAAAATACATAAGCTGTGCTATCGTTTACGTAATTTATCTTAACAACCGATTGATAATAGAATAATAGCTGCTAAGTTTATTTGGAGGTGATCAAAAAGTGACTGGATAATATGTCTATCATGCCATAACTGTGATTTTTACATCATTTTTTATAATAGTCAATACCTATTGTTTGTGAAGAATTGTTACTAATGTCCTTGTTATAGCTTAAAGTTGTATGATATTCTTGATCTTTTCCAGATTATGTTTTTTTTTTTTTATGTGGAAAATAGCCCACATGTTAAAATGAAACGTATGACACTTAACAAACGACTCAAACTACTTTACTCTCTTTTTGCCAAATCTTCAAAACTAAAACTAAAACAGAAACTGAATATATATACATACTTTCTTAAGCCCATATGGACATACTCATCGCAAATATACGGCATCGCTAAAAAGACCCACCTATAAAAACTTCAAACGTTCCAATCAAAATTATTGCGACTCATAACAAAAGCACCTTGGTACGTGACTAACAAAACTCTACATACTGACCTCTACTTTCCAACAGTTGACCAACATATAACGATCCTATATCAACGATTTTACACAAATTTAAATGGACATAATAACAGACTTATAAGAGACATGACCACAGCTGACATACCTCAAAACATGAAGAGAAGACTAAAAAGGCGTAGAATGAGGGATCTCCTTCCTTAGACAACCTAAGTAATTGGAACAAGTTAGGGAAGAGGTACTGCTGAGTACTTTCCTTCTCCATGCCTGTCATGTCATTATATCATTATCGCCATCACATTTTCTGATTGTCAACATATTATTGACAGGCGCAAATACATATTCTATAGACAAAAAAAAATATAAAAAAATATAGAAAATGACAACATAAAAACATATAGTTATCTCTTACTGAACATTATTATGTCTTACCTTTTTAGTAAGGTTTCCATATCCTAACTTGAAGAGAAATGGACAAAAAACATTTTGAAGGTGTATTGAAAAGGTGCCATGGAGCCTGGGGGCACAATGTCTCAGCACCTCCCCCCCTACCCTCTCTCTCTCCGCCCTTGCCCTAAGGACTTTATTACTTCTACGTGGTGACCCCTTCAATCGGGGCTCTTAATCGACAGTTCATGCGAGTAATATTTAATCTACTTTGATTTTCACATGTCTTCCTCTAGTATCTTTTAAAGTAAACGTTCAAGTATGAGAATTCCAACCCATTAAGTTATTAGAAGATTTATATAGCAACATAAATAGTGCAAATATTAATAGATTTGAAGCTGTAGTAGTTGAAAAGTAACGTCAAAATCTCAAGAGATATCATGCCACAATAGCAGGTTAGCTGTTGATTTTTTAATAAAACAGGACAGAGATATGTTTTACGGATGTTTTCTCATTGCTTTTCTGTTTCAGATAAATTCGAAATTTTGATTCATTCATCAGCAATTCGCCATGTATTAGCTTAAAAATATGAAATATTTATTTTTAATGTTAATAAAAAACCTGTTGATTTCAAAACCTACTTGTCTAATACTAGTGTAACTACTGTCGTACCATTAGGATATCCCCGAGCACCGTTGCACGTTTAACTTCATCTTCGCTGACGATACAGTAATAGTATCTTCGCACAAATATCCAACTATTTTACCGATTCTCCTTCAGAACCATTTATTTGATTTCCCAAATTGGGACTATAAACGAAAAATCAAAAATAACACTATTAAATCCAACCACGCAATTTCCTCTTTTAAGAAAAGCCTCATGTCCACTTGTAATAATTGACAACAACCCAAAAATAAGCAGCTTCATCAAAATGGAGTAAAAAAAAAATCTGGTTCTTTCATTCACACGACTCTCCTACATATTTCATAAAAGTATTTATATCTTTTAATATGTCAAATAAAAAAAATTAGTTTGATTTGTTTTCCTGAAAATTGATCAGCGAAAAGATTTAAGTACGAATGTAACTAAACCAATGTAAACCACCTTGGAAGATCAGCGTAAAAAAATCAACACACTCTAATATTGTTAATCGAAAACTTTCTTACCTTAGTCCGATTTTGTCAAACAATAATTCCTGTTAAAAGTCGAGAGAAAACTTGTGTGATGCGGACAAGAGATTTTCTTATTTTCACTTATTTTTCTTTTTTTTTTTCTCTCATTCACCGCTTAGACACGTATTATTACATACGAAATTGAATAGCTGTAACTTCGTTAATAGTTGTCCAAAATGAACGATTTTTATATAGTTTTGCAGGGGATTTTGTTATCTTAAAAATAGGCTAAACAGTAACACACTTTCTATAGATAAACACGTTTTTCACATATTGCGCAGCAGCTTTTGAGCATGGAGCACCTAATCGGTGTCACAGGCATGAGTAGTCAAAACCCTACATAATAAAAAAAGAAGCAAAAAAATTGGTTCAATAATTCCAGAGAAAATCTTGGCAGACAGACCAAATATAGCTCCAGACAGATCAATGGCTAAAAATGTGTTTTTCGAACTCAGGGGCTATGAAACGTATAGATCCGTCGAAAAGCGCATGTCGGAAATTCACCCAAAATTTAAAGTAAAAAATTAAAACATGTGTAGAAAATAAAATACGCTGTATCATCGCTAATACTGGTTTGGTTCCAATGAATTTTTTTTTGGTAGGTAATTTAACTTCCTTTCAAAAGTTTTCGTATAAATTTTACCGTAGAATACATAATTAGTGAGTTAGGCTTCAAAATCTTTTTCCTGTATTTTCTCGAGAATTTAGTACATGTACAAACATTGAAAGGACATTAATCAGAAAATTGAAGAAAAGTTTCATCAAAATCGTTCTAGCCGTCTTAGCGCAACAATCTAGAGAAAAATATGTTCTTCACTTATTGCGCTGCCACTTTTGGGCATGGAGCACCAGTCAAATTTGTGTCACAGCAGTCAAACCCCTAGGATTGACAAAAATAAAAGAAGAAGGGACGAAATCGGTCCCCTAGTACATACAGAGAGACCAGAAGCTGAAGATTTGTTTTTCCGACTCCGGAGGCTCTGAAACGTACAGGTCTGTGCATGTCGGAAATTTGACGCGATCGCAATACTTTCCTTACCTAGTATAGGTAGAAAGTAAAACGTATTGTCATACAAAATACCCCTTTATTTAAAACCTTTCCTGAAAGAGCTAGAAGAACTGGACAGAGGTATGACTCAATCATACAGATTCATGGAAGAATCTGGACTTCTGAAACATTTACGTCGATACATTCAATACCAATATGTATAATGTTTTTAACATAAATATGTGGACAGAACTTCGATGGAAGACCAAAACAAAAAAATAAAATGTATATGTATAAAATGTATAAAACAATTTTTTTTTTTTATATATAGAAGAAAGACTAAGGTATTGAGTATTGATAACAAGCATAACCTCACGTTATTGTTTGAAGATTTTTCTATGTTCAATAAAGGCTTCAGATCAGACATTGAGCGCTCAAGGACATGCCCTTATGATGTAGAAGAAAAGTCATTCGTTAAATATTGTTGAGGGAGAGGGGAGGGGAGAGAAGGGCTGGCTGGAGTACTTAGGAAGTGGTGCTGATGGCGCAGGGCCATAAATACACCAATAGGGCTCACAAATCACGGATGACAGCTTGGATCAGCAGAACACTGTCACACTGACACCGGCCCCTATCTCTGTAATGGCGGCGGCCCCGTCCCTGGCCCTGTCAGTTTGTTCATCCTCGCTTGGAAATAATACACAACCAGCTAAATAAAATGTTTTTCCGGTCAAAAAGTGATATAGTAATAATTACTTGAGATGCAATTATAATAGCTAATTACCCACGAACATAAGGAATATTTGAAACACACAAAAAAAAAAAATCTACAGAAATCAGGAAAATCAATCCATCCTAAGAAAATGTACTTCCATGAGAATGTACTTAAACTTCTTGGCAGATTTATAGGAAAATAGATATCTACAAATATCTAAACTTGGTGTAGTAGTTGTGTGTCTATTATCCCCGAAAAGCCCCTATGGATGGGATGAAATCTATTTGCCAGGAGCTATAATGTGTAAATAGCACCCAACTACTACACCAAATTTAAAAAATATATCATACATATTTCCTTATCAATCTACCAAGATGTTTAAGTAGATATGGAAGTAAATACCCTTAGGGTAAATAGGATTTCCCTATTTCTTATGTTAGTTTTTTTTTTTATTTGTTACTCAAATTTATTTTTATTTTAACATTTTAATATAGAATTCGAAATATTATAAATTTATTTTCATAACATATTATCGCATGATATCGTTTCAAATCAATTAATAATCGAGAAACTGAATTTTAATTTCAATAGTTTTTCCTCAAATCGTTTCAAAACTTTCCAGAGATGTCACTTAGTAATTACAGTCGTCAGAGTAAGCAATCAGTGATGCCAACCGCTCAAAAATACATCAAATAACTTTTAGTCTACATATTAAATACATTTAACACAACACATTGTCAATAATTCAAGCTCAAAACTCTTCAAAACATTTACTAGAGAACGCTGAAGAATTTGAGCCATCAAAGAGAACGAAGCATCCATTCCATCAAAAAACCGTTATGTACCTTTTGATTGAACAATCTATATGTAGTGATTTGACGAAATGTACAGCTGAAATCATTTCAAAACACTCACGGGTTCTTACCGAATAATTTAAAATGTCTGACTTTAGAATCGTTTCCGACATTCACTCGAAAAATCATTATTTACAATTTATTCAATCACGTGCCTGTACTTTTTTCGCTTCAATTGTTTCAAAACACTCGCGGGATCTCACAGAATAATTTAAGATATCTAAAGTCGACCTAGCCGTTCGCTCAAAAAATTGTTACATACCTTTTAGCGGACACCCCGAACACACAACCCGCGGGTCGTTTTGCTATCAATGAGTCAGTAATTTTAGCTTAAATCGTTAAAAAAAAAACTTAGGGAATATCACTGAATAATTTGTACCACCAAACTTAAAATCGATCCAGCCGTTTGTTCAAGAAAAGATTCAATTCACTTTGTCGGGAAAAATGAAATCAAAATCAAAGGTATTTTTCCCATTTTTATTTTTGACTGATTACCCCAACTATCCTTCTCTTTATTATTCACTACAGTCAACCATCAACCTACAATTAATAAATATGTGTAAATTGAACAAATATCATATAAAAGAATATAAACTGTTCCTTCCGGTTAATTATTATTATCGACAAAAGTTGCTGTAACATTCTAGGCATATTTAAATATTTCACTTTCTTTCTGATTTTCTTTTATGAGCTTGGCTGGTTATATACGTATGATTACTTATACATTATTCTATTTGTTTCCATTCTCCAAATAATTAATTTTAATTCATATCTGAATAAATGCTAAAGAACATTAGCAAATAACAAATAAACCCTTGTTTAAATACCGATGTATTTGGAAAGAATTATCTTTTATTTGTTATTCAAATATAATACCCCATGTTTGTTATGCTCTGTATAACAAGAATACTTCCACGGGCGAGTTATACATTTCTGATGAGGAAAACTCGGGTACATTTTCATTTATTTTGATTGGTTTATGTTTTGATAAATGAGGTCAGTGATAAGATTTTTTCAGAAAAAAATCACGTAGAATTTATTTTTCGGTACAAAAACCAGTTTGTGATCTCTTAGCTAAATAAAGCTGCGATTAAAAAAGAATAGTTTATAAAATAAGTTAACAAGTAACTAACATCTTGAGAGGACCAGAAAAATAAAATATTATAATTATTTAATTTTTTATAGTAGTAAATATTTTGGTACAAACTTGAACGCATTTTTTTATTTATTTGGATTAGGGTGATTAATAGTTGAATTGTGGAATGGAGGGCATATATTATCAATGAAGGTTTTCACTGTTGGAATGTTCATCTCACTGCGTATATTGTGATTTGAAATATACCAGGGTTCATTTACGATTTTTCGAAGTATTTTGGACTGTGCAGTTTGTTGGGCGTGTTTTGCGAAACTCCAAAGTTCTGCTCTGTATGTCCAAATTGGTCGTAGTATGGTGTTGTATATTAGATGCTTGTTTTGAAAGCTGAGAGGAGATATGTAATCCAAAATATGTGACAGTTGCTGGTATGTGACAGTTCTTGTTTTTTTTTTTTTTTAATTTGGTGTGTATAGTCCAAGATATCGTACATGAGCTTTTGAAGGAACTGGCTTGTTGTCTATTGTCACAACAGGACACGAAATGTTCCTAAAGCAAGAGGAGCTGAGAAGCAAGAATTAAATGCGAAGAATGTATCCAAGTGATATCAAATAATAAAATAAAAAATGTATCCCAAAATTTAGTTTCAATTGAAAATCGAGAAGGCCTGATCCAACCATCTTCAGATGTTACCAGGATCTGTCTAATCAGTAAAAAAAAATGTTTCTTAGTACTATCTTAAAAAACAAGACTGCCGACAGCAATATGAATTATTATATCAACAAATTGCTTTCGCACTGTTTGAATATGAATTTCTTTATACATTTTTTTGCATAATTACGAGAACAAACACACATTATGATTGATAAAGAGTATTGAAAAAGTTTATTTTAAAATATGAATTAAGAAACATGTAAAATAAATAAATCACAATATTGAAAGTCAAAAAGAAAGAGAAAAACTAAAAAAAAATTAATAAAAATACATTCCAAAGGATAGTAAATAATTCAATTCTATCTGCGGGTTTTGTAAATTAAGGCAATGCATCTCTTTTTATTTATTATAAACTTGATGACTTGTTGCGTTTCTTTATTGAAATGAAGATTCTTTATTGGTCCATTGCACATTTAATGCATGTAATATTCTTTGCTTTTCTGCCGACAAATTTCAAAAATATTTCTAGCAATTATTATTATTGTAATTCCTAATTAATTCTAATAAATCTGCAAACATTTTAAGGTAGCAAATCCAGAATTATATAAATATTGATATACATGCAGAACTTTCTATTATAAAATAAAATCTAATAAAGGCAAGTGAATTTTTAAATACAATGTCATTTTTACGGTAAATTATTCCACTTACATTTTTAATTACGAACATATAAACTGTTTAAGCCAGAAATCAATTAATTTTTCGGTCTATAGTTGAAAAATATGATCAGACGATACTGAGGAAATCTTATGAGTAGAGGGCAGTGAGAGGGGGTATGTGAGAGCTTTACCATTAGAACACCAAAGATTTGAGGGCAGCCCTCCGTATGTTCTATTTCTGTTGGCAAAAACTAGGTGGTTGGGGTCTAATTTGATCTGTGTACTGTAGGTACCGCAACATATTGTTTATAATAAAGCTATTAAAAAAGAATATATACAAAAATTAAGAAATAAGCCGTCCTATAAAAATTTATAATCACGCAGAAGATAATTTATATTTGAATCCTTTATTTACAAAGTGATCATTATTGATATAAAGTGGCACTTCCGGTTAGTCGATTTTAACGAAAAAGTTGCTGTTACATCCAAATCTTAAATACATAATATCAGTTTCATACAACTTTTTGAGCTAGACTGTTCACATACACACCGACACACACACAATTTCGCAGAACCTGGCTATTTGGATTCAGGGGATCTCAAAACGTGTATTTCCGTGGAAAACTCATATTTGAAATTTCACGATCGCAATGCTTCCCCTTACTATATATTACATATATAGGTAATTGAAAATAAAAAGTAAATGAAAGGCACTGTTTCACATATGTGTTTTAAAATTATAAATCATTACTGACTTAACAATAGAGAAATCGTTGAACCAAGTACCCACGCGAAAAATAACTTTATTTTTCATTGGAATGAACACCTTTTGATGGATTTTCTGTTATCCTAAGAAATGTTGATTCCGTGAAAAATATTGTTTTAGTTTCTTGAAAAAATGAATGCTACTTTTGAAAATATAATTATTTTTACTTTACTTTAATTAGTATTTATTTTTATTAAGATAGTTTTTTGAAAAAAAAGTTCATCGATTTCCAAAAATATCTATTATTGCATTTTAATCCTTTGGACATAAGCTACCTACTTAGGGTATTAATACAGAGCATAATTTTCGTCTCCTATAATGAGGATTTTATCCTGTCAAATAATAATATTTACCTCGTTATAATCTTCATGAGGGAACTGCTAGAATGCGATAGTTGAAGTTCTAGTCATTAGATGGTGAATTCAGACTAGTATATGAAAGGATCAAGTTCCACCCCAGCAGCAGGAGATATCGAGTCTCTCTCAAGGTTCCCAGGAGGGTATTCATCAAGGGAATGATAATCAGAAGAGACCGTGTGCTCAACCGACTTCGTCCATTTCCTTTGTAGTGTTAGAGAAATGAATTCACGTTAAATCAATATGTCCTATTGTTCTATGATAAAATCGATTTGACATCTTCATCGATTCAACGAGATACTTGATAAATATGACATAATGCATTCTTATCATTTGCTTATTTTAACAAAGAATAGAATATGAAAATAACTTCATTACAGGGCAATGTCTCTTGGGAATGACGAAATCTTACAAAAAAAAGATAACACCTTCTGTCCAAAAAATATGTTACATTAAGTAAATAATACAAACAGAAAACAGAAATTAAACAAATTATAAGCAAAACAAATAAAATTATCTGAAATGGAAATGGTGAAACTGTATATTCTGAATACAACTGTAATATATTAAGAAATGAATAAAGAAGAAAATAACTAAGCAAAGAATTTTTACCAAGAAAAAAGAAATTTATATCCCTTATTTAAAAAAAGTTTAATTAGGTATATCTATAATAGAAAATGTATATTACAAATAACATTTAAATTAATATCAGGTATTTTTAAAAACATTCTTAGTAGGGATACAGGATATAGAACACCTACTTTTTAACAATATATTTACTATTTATAACCATTAACCACTTCTTAAAAACTGATTTAGTAAACCCTTAAATTTAGGATTGTTAATATTAAAGATTGTTTTTTTTTTTTTTAATTCCACTTATAACTATCAAAAATATAAAATTAGGAAATTAAAAATTGTACGAAAGAAAAATTCCATTTTTAAGTTGGGTATTCACACTGGGATGTTAAAGCAACTTTTTTTCTCAAACCAACTATCTTAAATTGACAGCTTTATTTTACTATCTTGTACATTTTTCTTGAAAATGTCTCTAACGATCTTAACTTAGCTACTTATATCAAGATACAATTAATTGTTTTATTATTGCAAGTAGGCCATTGAAATAGTGTAATGTTTCCAAAATGGCATTTTAGGAAAGTATCTTTAATTTAGTTCATTTGAAATAAAATAACAGTGTCTCATTATTAGTAATTATAATAAACGGAAAAATACCAACTATGAAAGAATAATTGAACAAATGGATGCATATTTTCCTTCAATAAAAACCGATTCTCGGAATTAAGATTTAATACTTATATACTTACGGAAATAAGAGAATTAATAATATCTCTTTATTGAGCTATTTTTTTATAAATATTAATATCTTAATATAGGAGCTGGGTGGCTCAGTGAGTAATGCATGTTTCGAGCTCGGCTTTGGCAAATAATTATTCATTCTGTAACAACAATCGTGGATGGATCCTTGGCTCGGGGACCCTCATGGGATATAAGCAGCCTCTAAAGTGTTTAATCTTAATTAAATAATCTAATAACAGAAAAAAACCGAAGTGGTAGAGCGTGCTTTCCGTCAAATCACCTCCTTGCTCAAATGTTGATTAAGAAAACTACATCCTTACAAAATACTGAAGTCTCATTAATATATTGTATCAAAAGAGCCAGTTTTGTGGATAAACCGCAAATTGTGGCTAAAATGGAATCAGATAGTCAAAGATTTTTTGTTATATTTTCTAATTTACATTTTCACAATCATCCATGGGTTGATGATTATTTCATGAGGCAAAGTGTTGTTAAGCCGAGATAACTTCCTTTTCCCCGATAAAGCCGTTGTAAATATCTAGAGCTAAGTTAAGCTGCTTTTATCCCAAGCCCAGTCGCTAACCGGTGCGCTGTATTCACGGACCAGCGCGGCTTAACAAATTAACCGAATACTTTAAAACATCCTTCCTGATTAAATTGCATGTTTTTTTTTTTTAATTAAAATCTCGAGATCTTAGCTTCATTCATAAGATCTGAAGTCCTTCCGTTATATAAACATTCTCAATATGTTAAATTCAATTTCAATTCTCATGATTATTTAAATCGTTATCATACTTCAAAAAGAGTATCCGTAAATGAAAAACGTAAATACTCAATAAAATGTTTGATATTGTAATTTCTAACGAAATTTCAGGGAAAAGTCCTATTAACGATAACCTAAGTAAACTGGAATCAGAGTTCTGACGTATGGAGGAGAAAGATCAATCAAGAACTGCTTATAAAAACTGAGAAATTAATACCTTATGATAAGCAGGTAAGGATGTTAAGTAGCATAGGCCATGTTGCTCGAAGGAATCAATCAGGGAACATCTACGCAACCACGAACGTCTCGATGGTAGTTAAAAGACTACGGGTAAGGCCAAACAACCAGATGAATAAATCATATTAACGAAGAAGCTGTATGTAGATAACTGGAAAGAAATAGCACAAGATAGGCTGAGATGGAGAAGGATGGGAGAGGGAAAGAAAGATTTACAAGGTCTGTACAGAAAAGAAAAAGAAACTAACATACCATAGAATAGAAATTATACCGTATACTTTAAGTTGTAGTTTTTCAAATTAAAAAAAAAAAAACTACCCGTATTGGAATCGATGAATTTTGTATCATGTTATTACATACCAGAACGAATTTGGACATTCGTATGCACAGGGTCAATTTATTTAATTTATGTTATTAAAATAAAAACATACAGATTTAAAAAAATATTTCATGCTTGTTAATTATATAATATGTTTCTGAATAAATTTTAAAATGAACAGTCACAGATTTTACTGATAACAATTTTGATATTTACAATGTGTTGTTACCCGAGTATTTCTGTAAAAAATAATTTCATTTAAAACCCAATTTTAAATGTACAAACTCACTATTATAAATGTCCTTTGAGACAGCTTGTAATCTTTTCAATAAACAATAAAAAAAAAAAGATATATACAAATTAAAATTATTCTTCGAAATAAGGCCATCACTTTCAATTACTTTAGCCCACCTTTCAATCTGAAATTCGATTTTTTTGTGATTCAGAAGATTTGGTTTTCAAGATGAAAAACTACGTTGTTTCTTTACTTCACACCATCTTTTTTAAATTTTCAATCATTCAAAATGTAGTCTAGATAGGAATTTTTTTAGTAAAATGATCAAGACTGTTACGAAGATGGATTAAGTACTGAGGTAGAGAAAAGGAAGTGTTGTTGACTTACACTGTCGCTTTTTTTATAAGGTTTCTCATTGATTTCTTTATAATTTGATGTTCCAAAACAAAAAAGAGGTTACAGTGCTGATTTGTCATGATAGTAATGATTTTTTCTCCAGATATTTAATGTTGTCCCTGAAAGTGTTGTTTTCTTAGTTTATTGGTTTGCGATAGTTTGTAATTTTGATGTAGTTTATTTTTATTTTTGCTTACCTCTATATATGTGCCACGTGTGAATATTGTGTCAGGGTAAAAATCGTATTTTCTTAAAAAAAAAAAAAAAAAAACGCAAACATTCGTTAGGTTTGCGTTTTTTCCAAAATCGACTTCTAACTTTTGATAAATCATTTCTCACCATGGTCGTTATAATTTCTATTCATGTTTGTTAATTTTTAACTTTTTTTTTAACAATTGTTTTAATATATATATATATATATATATATATATATATATATATATATATCATTAGTAAAGTGGTGTTAAGTACACACACACACACATATATATATATACATGTGTGTGTGTGTGTACTTAACACCACTTTACTAATACTAAATTCTCATGAGTAAAACGTGATAATTTCCTATACAAATAATTTGGGAACCATGCAATTTGGAAACGCTAGCAAATATTAGATTGTATCTCTCAATATTTGTTTATTAAAACATCATAAAACAATGAAACATAAAAATAATAAAAATAAAAATAAAGAGTTATAACAAAAAAACACAATGTTTTTCATTTGGCATCGGTCGAGTTGGTTTCTTGAAATTAACGGCTTTAAATTATTCAGTGTCAATTGTTAGTTTATAAAATAAATAGCTTACCACTCCTATCTTTATCATGACTTTTAGATATTCGTTTTTCGCACCCCCAAAGAACCGTTAAATACGAATTTTCATAGAACTGAGAAATTAAAATTTTCTATATGAAGTTTTTGCCGGGACCGGACACAACCACAAAAATTGTGATAACTTTAGAATGGCTCCACCGATCGACATAGTGTATTAGAAATTTAGGTTTCTATATACTGCACGAAATGGTATAAAACTGACCTCCGCAAATAAATTAGAACCAATTATTTAAAATAAAAGTTATTGAGTAGTTTTAAAAAATATATTTATGATATTTAGAACTGTATTAATAAATAAAATACATTTAGTAAATTTGATAATAGAAAAAAATAACATGAAACGACTTGTTGAGAAACTACCCATTGGTAGCACTCTTAAAAAAAAAAAAATGTCTTTACAATAGGAGATCTCGTGGCCATCTTCTTTTCAGACTCCTCGGAGTGTTGTCAGGGATAGAAGACGAAGCAAGGCTAGAGATGAGAGGATTTGGATGGTTTTGAATTTTATTATGGAAGGATTGGTATAGAGCCAAATCGGAAACATATGGAATATTAAGGTCTATATGGGTCATTTTATTTGTGACCATTTAAGGAGGATTTCACTTTTGGATTGGAAGGATTGGATATGAGAGGTATCCAAGTCCAAAAAGGTCTCATTGTGGTCATGTATATGAGTCTTCAGTAATTAACTGGAAGGTTATAGCGTTTATCTAGTAAGTGTTGGAGTAGTCGAGCGGTTTCTTGTCGTTTCATTCTGGTATGAGGATTCCAAGTTAAACGTCTGTCCAAGTGGAGTCCAAGGTATCGGATTTTTTCCACAGGGATAGGTGGAGTATTATTAAATTAAAGAATACTGTAGGACAGGAGGTCATAGGTTATTATTTTTTTTTTTTTTTTATTTGTAGTTTAAAAAGTAATTCAATCTAAAAGTTGTTGATGTGGGATGGAAGAGCAGTATTCATCCAAGTATCCAAATCTGCAATTGCAAAAAAGTAAACTTCCATTTGTTATATCATATTAATGAAGAAAAATAAACCTTGAAATGCAGTTTCATATCGTGATAGAGTCATAACAATTTTTCAAACTTCTCCAACTCTAAAGTTTAGAAGAGTAAAATTCTAATTCAATTCCTCTTCATAGAAATAAAATGTTTTGTTTTGTTTGCTTCTCATTTGAATGGGATAGAAATCCTCTTAATTTTTATATGAAACCTAAGCTATGGTTATGGACTTATATAACGACCATCTGATTATTTCGAGCATGCAATCCAATTTTAAACGTGAAAATGATGCCATTTCGTTATCCGATTCAAGACGTTTTGAGACATTTGATTAAGGAGAGCTTTGAGACATATTTTAGCCACTCATAAAAATTCATCAAGAAATTGTCATCTGTTTGATATATGTTTTCAAATATATTAATGATAAAAAAAAGGACAATTTTTAGGCAATTTTCAGACATTGGTGATGATGGGTGGGTTTGTTTGACAAATAATTAAATCTCACTCAACAACAGGTTATATTTTTTAAAATAGCATGAAACATATTTTATCATAACAGTAAATATAAAAAGGTGTTACCAACTGCCACACTTCTTCTAATCTAATCTAATCTTCTAACGTAAAGCAATATCATATTTATTTGCTATATTAACTAATGCAGATCGCTGAATAATTGTTTGGTTTCGATGATTACTACACGTGAAACATTTGAAATATATCAGAGACTGGCTGGTCGAAGAGCCACAATGACAAGCCCCGAGGGCACCATATCTGCTTACACGGTCCAGTGGCACCCCGGGCTCTGTGCCAGCCAGTCGGCTTCGACGTCAAAGGGCCTAGCTATCTCCAAAGCCTCTTATAAGTAGGCCACCACTCTTTTAGGTCGGTATTAGAGACCCGCTTTTTATATATGCAGCTCTTTTTTTTTTTTAGGGACAAAAGGACATTTATTTATTCAACGCATTTTTTATACTATTTTCTCAAATAATCTAACACTGTTTATATATACAGTAAAACATATCGGTAGCGGAAACGTATGGGGAATCAAAAATCAGATTTAGAGGAAATTAGAGTAACAAATAAATAAAATAAAAATTTATTTAAAAAATCTCAAAAATATTTTTTTTCGTTTAAAATAATTTTATTTTATAATTTAAATATATTTTATATAATTTCGAACTTGTAGCGCCCTTACTCAATCTTTTAATACCAGTGAAATGGTTGAGGAAGAAGCGCAGGGATCTCTTGAAGCCTTGCTTTCCCTCCACATGTGGGGGGATAAGTTAGGTTCGGAGTTCCCATGGCCCACTGTAAATAGTGTAAATAGGTATGCCTGCATCTAAGATGTTTATTTTCATTACTTTTTTTTTTTAAGATAATTTTAATTCTATTTTATTCATTTATTTTCATTCTATTATTACTATTATTTATATTTTCTTCCTTCACTATGATATTTTATTTTGTTCTTTTTTAGCTTTATATTATTTGAAGTTAGCTTATTTTTTTTTATTTGTAAAAATGGTGTGAATGTGCTCTCAGAACTCTATTATAAATGTCCTTTATTGAGACAGATTGTAATATTTATCAATTAACAAATAATCATAAAAAAAAATTCGAATTATCTAGAATCGAAATTAATAAATGTATAATTTTTTTGGAACTTCTGTTAGAAAAAGTTTGATATAAAACTATTTTGTTCTCCAAATTGGCTTTGATAGATACGATCGATCCAAACTATTCTACAGTAACTCAAAATGAACATTTGTAGACGAACTAATCATTTGTGAAAGACCTTTCGACCTTTCCTTTTCATTGGGGGCACGGAAGACTCCACAGATTGTCGCCTAACAGATCCAGCGAAATAATTGTTTTTATTAATAAATGTTCGAAATGGCAGCGCAGCGTTTATGGCACGAGCTATGCAAAATCATGCATATGTTACATGTTCTTCCCAAAACCTTTTGTTTCCGGAAATTATTTTTTTGTATTTACATTTCCATGTGCCCACTGTTCACACTGTCCTTTTTATTCTTTAAACTGTCATGAGATACTTAGTTATGAATCAATTTTAACTTTTTCCAATTTTCAATCGAGCAGCTACATTACGAATATTAAATTTCGATATATACTTATTATGTTACAATCAAATCTCTAAGGCTAACAACAAGCGGACTCTAATATCTATTTCAAAGCCAAGTCCCCATTGTAAATAATTGAATTAAGCTACTATAAATTTGATGAAATTCTAAAAATATGAGCCTTGCTCCCTGCTAACTTAACGTAACTTTTCGATAAAAATACTCGTTTGAAGCCTTTTCGCATCCGTTACAGAGAATGTTTGTAATGCCGAAGTCATTTATATTAAAAATTATTGAAATCACGGGGGGATTATGAAATTGTCCACTATAGAAAAAAGTCCGATTTCGCAAATGTTTCATTGTATACGTATGGGTAAAAAAGTTGGCTAAATGCAAAATATCAGGTCTTAGTACCTACATTTTATACTTTGATGTGCGCTCTCATGAATTAATCACATATATAATGCGCTTTACACTCTAGGCCTTTATACAGTTTCTTTTTTTTTTTCGTATGTGTTAATGTTGCTCAATTTAGTATGAAAGGTATCCATTACTCCTTCAAGACCAGGACGCATCAACTTTAAAGCATTCCTTTGAAGCAACTTGTGGACTCGTGTTTATCCTCACATCCTCATGCCGGAAAAAAACTCATGACCCAAGAGAAGTTGATTTATACCAACACCTTAACTTTTATGTCTTCTCTCTGCTTCACTTTGAAAGGAAATTCGTTTATGAAACTTGTTAAAAGGCTATGGAGCTTTGTGCTTTTATAATAATCACCCAAAGGAATCATAACCGATTCGGAGTAACTTAACACGTATCAGATTTATGCGGACAGACATTTTAGGAAAAAGAATTCAATATTGGCAAATTTAATTGAATTTCACTCACATCTTGTTTTATAAAGTTAAAGTGGTCAAATATCTACAACATCTGTAATGCTAACAGAAAAAAGAGAAACAAATATTAATAAAAAAAATATAACAAAATGATGAAATAGGATTTAATGTTTTTTTTTTAGCTTTAATTTTTTATTCACACCTGTCATAATGGTAATGGTAACCAGTGAATGTGAGATCAATTGTTAAATATAATGCCATAAAAGGCTTGAGGAGAATCAGTGCCCAGCGGCACCTCACTCGCGTAATATCAACATTTGGCGAGGAGGTCCCTCATCCAGCTCCTCTTCAGTCTCCTACAGACGTTACCTGGCATATTCGTAGTGGCCATGTCATTTATAAGTATATTAGGATGTCCTTGTAAGTTGTCATAGAATCGTTTGTAATGATTTCATATGTGTTCGTTAACAGTCGGCATATGGAGGTCAGTATGTAAGGTTATGTTTGTTGCTAACGTACCAAGGTGCTTTTGTAATTGTTCTGAATGTTTTTGATTGAAAGATTTGAAGTTTGTTTAAGTAAGTCTTTTTAGCAATTCCAAATATCTGTGATACGTAAGTCAAAATAGGTTTTAGTAAGTAATTGTATGTGTTCAATTTCTGTCTATGTTTTAGTTTTTGAATGAATTTAGAATTCTTAACCTTTGATTTAGAGTTTTTAGTTTCTTGATTATATTTGGGCCCACGACAATTTTCTGTCAAATGTCAGACCAAGGTGGTGAACGGTGTTTTTTTTTTTTTTTATTTCGATGCATTAATTTTTAGCAGTTATTTTGTTTCCTTTTTAATAAATAGGAACATTGTTTAAAATCATTTTAATTTCAAATATAATGGGTCATAATTGATGGCCTTGACATTCCATTATTCTTAGCCACAAATCTTATAATAATAATTTTGACAATGTAATATAAATTATCGTTTATTGAAATGGTAATTTTAATTACTATCACATCATTTGAATTCAAATTACCAAAAAGTTTAATAGCAAAGATAATTGAAAACATTTTAAAGGGCCATATAGTAGACAACAAATGAAGTATTTTAGAGATAGAAGAATGTTGAAAATTGCTCCTTCATTTTCACAAATTTTATTCTGTCCACTTACTTCTCTGAGATTGAGACATGGAGAATGTCCGAGGAATGGAAAATAAAATTGAGGTATGACCAGTAGGAAGATGACCCTTCGACAGGCCACAAGTCACGCTAAGTGATTATATTGGAAAGCTTGTGAAACGACATTGAACCGGATGGATGGAGGAGGTTGAAAGAAGTGGGACGAGGTGAAGAGATCTTTACTCAGAAGGGCAATGTAGTGTAAGTGAAAGAAGAATTACTCGATATATTGGAAATCTTTCCTCGGATAAGCGTTACTTTCGTTCGGTTACTTTATAAAACTTCTAGTCATCAATACAAACAACTAGAAACTGGCGTATCAAAAGATTCAAGGAGCCCTATTGTAATTATTAGCATATTCATGGAGGACTAGTACCATTAATGAAAATATGTATAATTTTTCTTTATACAATTTTTGTTTTAAATTTCGTTTTCTGTTACAGTACCTTCATGAAATTCAAGCTGTACTGTCAATACTGCTCTAGAAACTTTCACACGAACCATGGTCCGTATCAATTAACAATCCACGGCTATTAACCTACAATATTCTTTATATGATATATAAACGGTAAATTTAACATTTGTTTCTAAGCAGAATTATTTCTATATATTTAAGAGCGTTTTAGCCATAGTTCCCCGAACATCCAATAGAATAACTTAATAAAACCGCAGTAGAAGATATAATTCAAATAGTTATATAATCACTATTTATTCCATTAATATTTTAGGTTTATTATTTTCAATAATGAGCCATTGTAATGGAACAAGAAAGTCAAAAACTTAACCCCCTCTCAAAATTTGAGGTCTTACGTTTCAGGATACGAAAAACGAATAAACATTTTTTATCCGTCCACCGTCCACCTTACGCGCATTTTCTCGAAACAAGTGGACCGATTTTTTTCAAATTTGGATTTAGAGTCAGAGGTAACCCAAGGATGATACTCCTTCATCGAAATTACTCTCCGCAGTTTCCTTCCAAGATGGCGGCCGAAAAACATGCTTGGCTATAGACTGTAGCGCCTAAACGAATTTACCGATTTCAATAAAACTTGGATAAAGTCTTCTTCTCGATGTCTTTTAAATTTATCTATGTTAAATCGTAACAAAAGTTACAAGGAGCGGTAAAATTGGATTCCAAATAACTAAAAAAGTATACTTTTTTGCAGGTATTGTATGGAAATTAAAACGTTTTATTAAAATATCCAAAAAATCAAAAAAAAAAATCATTAAAGTTGGACAATTAGGAGCAAAGATATAGTTTAGGATTTTGTCTTTTAAATGTGTTACTTCAGTAAGCTTTTTTTTTTTTAGCAAATAACTAATGATGAAAAAAAATTGTTTAGGCCAATAATTGGAATCTCCTTTTATTTCTTTTTCTCTGTCACTAGAAATTTGATGTTTAATTAGTTACTTTAGATGTTTGATTGTTTGGAAATAAAGAACTATTGAGAAATAATTTGCTGCATTTTAATTATAGAATTGAAAATAAAGGTAAAAACAATATAAATATTACTTTTACTATAAATTTACAAACCTAACATTGAATACAACAGCTGAATATTAGTTTTGAAATTCCTATTTAGTTTTCGTGTAAATCATATTCAATTTCCATGGAATCATTTATTTTTTTATTGAAAAATATAGAAGTAAATAATATATATTTTTTATATTATATTTGACACTGCGTTTGAACGCATCCAGCAAATGTGCTGTCGTTCGTTTTGTCTGCTATTTCTTGAAAATTTGTTCATATTGTTAGCAGATCCCGAGGCCACTGCATTTTTAGTCTTCTTTGAGGCTCCCTTCGTAACAGGGAGGAAGAAAGAGAGTTTACAAGTGGATTAGGGTGATTAATAGTTGAAGTGTGGAATGTGTTGTATTTGTTATGTATACAGGTTTTTACTGTTGGAATGTTCATGTCTCTGTGTATGGTGTAATTTGAAATATACTAGGGTGCTACATTTACGATTTTTCGAAGCATTTTGTGAAATATGCAGTTTATATTTTATTTATGTTAACGTGTTTTGCGGAACCCCAAAGTTCTGCTCTGTATGTCTAAATAGGTCTTAGTCTGGCGTTGTAGATTATTCGTTTATTTTGTGAGTTGAAATCAGATCTGTAGTCCAAAAGATGTAACATTTGTTTGTTTCGTCTGGTCAGTTCTTGTTTTTTTAATTTGATGTATATGTTCCAGGTGGGATCAATAATATTGATTGCAATTATCAGTCTTTTGTTTTTTATTTCTCTGTATGAACTTCTAGGATATTATACATTAAATAATTATTAGTTCTTACTGAATTTCCTTCCAATTCATATTGAAGCCATACTGTTATTTTTAAAGAGACGGTTATGTAAACATGAATATAATGTAATGGAAATTGTAATGTTCGTACAGAACATAAATGGTTTTAAATTAATTTACTTTTCTTCGGTCAATTACAATTATCGAACAAAAGAGAATAGATTCATCATTCATATGACATCATTACATTCATTTATTTCTTCATTATTTTGTCATTCATTCAGCACAATACTTTACGAATTATTTTTTTCTCACAGAACATTATGAAGCTTTTAGTGATGAGTATAAGCAGAGATTTCAACAAAATATGTATTCTACAGAAGGGAGATATAAGGGTCGTATGAATGAACCAATGCTGGAGAGCTACTGATGGAGTCAGCCCACAAAGTTGTCCTGGAGTTGACTTACAAGAGGCAGGCTAAAGGTAAACGCTCTCATGAAGTTACCTCTTGACCCACCTGCAGAAACTTTTGTTTGGTGTTGAATTTTACATTCATTTGCAAAAATAGACAATATTGATAATGTTGAAGATCAGATGGTTAGGGATTGAATGCAAAGCAATGAAAGTTAAAAAAAAAATATATTATTACCTTCATATTATTTTACTATTCTACTTTCCCTAAATATTATTATTATTATTACTGTTCACAATTTTCTCAATATTAAAATAGTTATCTTGACTTTTCTTAGCTCTGAAACTTAGACCGAAACGTCGGAAAAACAATCCATAATCCCCAACCACCTTCTCTTCAACAATAACTTCCAACAGTTAAAAATTATCCACCTTCAATATTGATAATCACTTCCCATGAAAAAATGCGATGCTAGATATTTTTTCAATTTACATTAGAAAATTGTGCTAATTCATATTACTACGCATGTGATATGTATTACGTGTAAATTTTAAGGTGCATTTATACGTTTTACAAACTATGGGAAAAATAATTATTTAACAAAACTAATAGCACAGGAAAAAAAAAAAACATATAAATATTTGTGTTTCTCATGGTTTGTGAAATGTCTCAACGCACCAACAGATATCTTGAAACAGCAGCTGGATCTTGTTTACTTCATTACCTACATATCACTTTTTAATAAAAAAAAATGATTTCGTTTTCATTTATTTTAACTGTTAACAATAGGATTATTTATTGTGTACATTCTGGAGGGTTTATGCACGAAAACAGCCCAAAAATCGAAAACAATCAGTCCAAGATAACTCCAAGCAGCGATAGTGCATAATTCAAGAAAATGTTGGAGAGAGCTCATAATGAAGTTGTATAATTGACGAGAAGTCTGTTCTCGTTGGAGATCATATAAGACGGAATGCAAGGTAAATACTAGTACTCTATCAGCAACATTGTTTGATAAATGTTCTTTATCAAGACAGAAAGTATATTGTCTATTTATTCATGAGCGACCGAGTATACTACAATAAAATAATTAGTTATAAGCTCCAGAAGTATTACTTTAAGTGTATCTTCATACCAGAATCTTCGAAGGAGTTTGTAAAAAAGTAAAAAAACGAGTACTTCTTGTATGAAGTGCTGAACATAATTTCGAAATCCTGACATCTTTGAGCCTGACTGTATTAATTCCTCCAGGGACTACAATATATTATATTCTACATTTGATCATTTCAATAATTTCGTAGATAAGGATAGCGCCACCCATTTTTTGGAAAAAAGATAAGAACGGCAAAAACCCTGGGAAACTTTAAATTTAAGCAAGGTATTTGAAAAACTGAATTTATTATAGCATGTTGGAAATTCCGGTATTTTTTTTTAATACCGAAAGGAGTAAATTATATTAGCTACACATTTATTTAAATACAGGTAGGAACTTTTTCTTGCTCGGTTTTGGTATAACTTTCTTGAGTGAATTTTCCAGATAATTACCAAAATCTCAAATTATCGCAGCTGATTTTTCAAACAGCATTTCAATTACTGAAAGATCGTGGCGGTTGTTGGCGCGAGGTACTTTCGGAAGGAAAAAGGATATTCCACGATCCGTTTAGTGATAACTTTTTCTATGAAAATACGATGTTTTAAAATTTATTTAGAAATAACTTGTTTAAGAACTTATTTGATTCATTTCCAAAAACTACACAACAAAAAAAATCTTTTAGAATTCAGCAAAAACGCCTAAAATATATTTAATGATTTATAACAAGTTGCATGATTATTTTGACAGAAAAAGGTGTATTTTATTGAATATATTTGAAACTGGTGTTTTTATTCGTGCCTAAACTTTGGGAATGTATGAGTTAACTGTGTTAGACATTAAAAATATATAAATTTGAGTCATCATAACACCTTGAAAATAGGGATTTTTGGCGATCTCAGACCACTGTGCGCCGTCCAAACTCAAGGAACGCTGTTTTCTAGCCTCAAAATGAGAAATAAACGTGAGTGTGGAACGCACTGGACCACGATAAATTCTTACCTGAACGAATTCGTTTGGCTTAGATAGTACGAGAAGGAAGACCTAATCGGAGTTATAACGGAAAACATAAAAGACAATTGGTATCTTTCATGAACAGAATAGAAAATTTATTGTTTATAATAATTTCAAATAAATAGTTCAATTTTGTCAATTTTATTTGTTAAAGGTAAATTTCTTTATTTGAAAATGATTTAATGCTGATACTAACAAATGTGCAAACAATTATAAAGAATATGTTTTCATTGAAAAGTGATTTGGGGTAGCGAATTAATGAAGCTAATAATAAATTTCATAGTAATATTCGTTTTTTCCAATCCCAAATTAGTAAGAATTAGCTTAATATGGTGAATAAGTATTCACAATTAGTCAGGAAAATGGCTGAAATTAAGCCAATAATTTCCAATTTGTTAATGAAGATTGGTGTAATAATTAAGTGCTATATAATATAGCTCAACGGTTACACTTCCTGGAAGTTACTACCACTGGTATAGTTTCCAGGAAATGCTTATGAGCCGCAGTATTATAATCCATTGTACTCTGAATGTCATACGGATATGTTATACTGCGTGTAAAGCATCCAACAATTCCTTTGAATACCTCTTTAAGGTTAATTAGGAATAGTTACAGACTTTGTAATGCAGCTGCTCAACAAATGTTGTAAATTAATGTTCACGTAAAAATATTTGTGATTACGGTTGTTACAGGTTCCAGACTAATAACTAATGATATGAGAAGTGCATACATATATTATATTAAATTTCAAAATATTATAGAGACTTGAAAAAATGATTTAATAAAATTAAAAAAAAAAAAGTGTTATGATTTCACCATAATTTATATTATAATATAATTTATATTATAACTTCTCATAATGATTTTCAAACTATTTTTTAAAGATGGAATAGTGAATTAGAAATAATACAATTTAAATTAGAATAGAATAAAAATAGTAATAAAATAAATTACTAATCGGTTGTTGACAAGAGGTTCTGGAACAGAGTTTTTCGGCATATATCTTCTGGTGACTGAGGAAGTGGGACAGAAGAACTTTACGAGTGGAAATTAAGTTTATATCTGTGTCTCGGAAGTATAGGACACCATGTCCATTTTATATATTAAATAATTTAATAACTAAGAAGCAAATTTTAATAACTCAAAGTTACGGATAATTGGCTCCTTGAAGGAAAACAAAAATGAGACGGAGTGAACTTTACCTCCGGAGTACAAATTTAATAACTAAGAGACAAATTATAATAGCTCCATAACTCAAAGTTATGGAACATCGTCAATCCTCAACAAATACAATAATGGACATGGTATTCTTTACCTTCGGGGCACAGATATAGGCAATTGATTGTTAGCAAGATGTAGGGGAGACTGGATACTGGTTTGTAGTCTTCATATTAGCAATTCTATAAGGAATTGCCGATAGGTTTATGGGGATGAAAGAGATGTTGAGATGATCTGAACTTATTTAAAATTGAACGATTGAATTCATCGTAACATTTTTCTGCTTGTTTTCGGGAAAGTATGTTATACACATAAATTAAAATTGTTTCAAGGGGAAGACTTTAGCCAAGTTTCGTTAAAATCGCTAAAGCCGCTATGGCGCTACAGTTTAAGCGACACATTTTTTTTGCCGCTTTGAACAGAAAAACATTTACAGTTTTATTTTTTTTTACATACATAAAATTATCGTAAGACAGAAGTACTATGCCAGAAACCTTCCCAGGAGTGAAACGGAACAACTTCCCAAAGTTTCATGCCGATTGGTTGAATGGTTTAGTAATGCACTAAGGACAAATAGACGGACATACATTCATTTATATATATTTAGATAAAATAATTACAAATTCGTGTTCTAGTACCGGCGGTACTGTTAACTCTGATATTAATCCTCCTACTCTCCTCTGAAAATCCCCGTATAATCTATAAAGGGAGTGATTAAAAAAATACGATATATGTTTTATAATTTTTAAAATACTGTGAAAGGACCAAAATGTTGAATATTTAAAATAGCTTCTCTAAACGAACGTCGAATACGATTTATTTGAAATATCAACAGTCCTTATGGCTAGTAGTAATGTTATTAGAAATGACCAACTTTAAACTAATTTGAAAATTAATACAGAGAGAAAATTTGTCCACAGTTGAATTTGTAATTAAGTGAAACAAGGAGTAATAAAGTCATAAAACCATAACAATTCTCAAAAACAGGCATACGAATTCGGTTAATTTAGTAATTTAATAATATTATGGTTTTCAAAAATACTTTTTACTAGATGATGACTCCGGGTAACAAATCTATACAAACTGTTTCTATGGTTCTCAGGAAAGTTAAAAATGCTAAACTTAAGACTAAATGTTCCTCATAAATGAAACTTAGGAGCATCTCATGCCACAAAACACTCCTGGAAAAACAATCTCTTAGTATTTTTCTTTATAACAATAGTATTTCACGCATCAATATTAAGTTAACATCAAGATATTAAATGTAACCACCTTAGCTTGAACTTTGTTTACATGCTTTGGTTGAAACTCATCGATGGAAAATAACCTAACTCGCAACCAATTCGTTTCAAAGGGACTCGTGCATTTGCAAGTTCCCAACTGTTGATTAAACTCTAAACTAATCCGGGCGTCTTAAAGTTCCCCCACCCCTCTCCTGCCTAGGCATTGCCTTTGACATCCCTCTGAAAGGAATGGAATTTATTTTCTGGCTAGTTTTTGATTAAGGACTAAAACTGCTCCCAATAATGGTAAAGCCAATTTCTTTGAGGTTGCAAGTAATTCATAATTTTTGATCTGAATAATTAGATTTTGGTAGCATAAAGGTATGTTCCTTTTCATCGTTTTCTTTAAAAAAAAAAAATATATCTAAAAGTTCTGGTTCAAGGCTTATCCCTTGAGCAAGTAATTTATCTCTTAGGTTGCAAAAACAAAGTTATACCATAATAAATGTTGACAAATATGCCTTAATAACTCCATAGGCCATAGGCCTTAATAGGCTTAATACGCTTAATTAAAACTTAATAGGCCAACAACGAATATGTTTTGGGCTCAAAAATAGTCAATTCATACGTATTTCTATATTTCTAATTCAATAATCACCATAAAATGACATATTAGCTCTTGCTTTGGAGATAAAGTGACATTTAATTTTTCAGAGTAAACATTTTCAATTTGGAGGAATTTTTCGGGGGGTGGGGGATTTGGTACACCTGTCAAATGACAAAACACAAATTCTCTTCAACTGTTTTTAAGTCATATACATAGTTAATGTTAATGTAATTGTGGGTTTCATATAGTTTATGCTATAATTAATCAAGGATTTCTGGTTTGAGACTGTTTTTTTAGTGTAAAATTCGTAAAAATGCAGAATGATTTTTGTTATATTTGTTGCGAAATAAAATTTTCATCACAGAAACGCAATTTGGCGCCTCTTGTAAAGAATGCCTATCAGCGGTATCTTTTTTCGGTATAAAAGTAGAGGACCAGGATAAATTTTATGCTCCACATATGTGTTGCAACGCATGTTCAATTACACTGTAAGAATGGATGAGAAAGAAAAAATCTGGTGCGCGCAACACACAACTTTCACTTACCGCTCTACTTTGAATAGCAATTACTTTCTGGAAATGCTGGACTATTATAAAATTTTTTGAAGTGCATTTTAAACGGAGATAAAGCTTAAAGCTTACAGATAACAAGTCATTAAGACCATTATAATTACAAAATGTCTATTTAATATATCGACGGTAGGCAATATAAAAATTTAGTCACTTTATCTGCTTTTCTAAACCACACAGCTTTCATTGCTTTTATAAACCACAGAATGACTAACTCCAATTTCAACATTTTTTAGTTATGTCATTTTAGTGATATTTTTAGTTGAAAAAGTTATCTATGCATACAGTGAGTAAGTTAATTCCGGAGGCGGTGATTGCAGTGTTGAAATATATAACGGTGTATAAAGGTATAAATTTAGGTACTTATTTCTTATGACAGATACTTTATTAAATATCTGTAGAAAAAATGTGTTTCAGCGTTGATATAAAGTGGCACTTCTGGTTAGCCGATTTTAAGGAAAAAGTTGCTGTCACAACTAAGGCATATACCTATATTAAATACGTGATATCAGTTTCATAGGACTTTTCATTCTTTGAGCTAGACTACTAACATACAAACACACAGACACACAGACCATTTTTCGGGACTTGGTTATTTCGACTCAGGGTACCTCAAAACGTGTATTTCCGTTGAAAACTCAGATTCAAAAATTTTCCCGATCGCAATACTTACCCTTACTATATATTACATACATACGTAAGTGAAAGTAAAAAGGATCTACGGCTTTCACGGTGCCTATGGTTTGGCCGGAGCCTGCAAACCATACAGATGGCTGATGTTTCTGCTTTACTCCACCTATAAAGGCAGGAATAGGAATCTTCGATCTGCTGTTCGACCCATTCTGCATTCAGATAGTTGACAGGTTCCTACTCCACCCGAAAATTGTGTGTTTGAAGTATACAATGAAGATTGCGTGAAACAAGAAGAAGAACCAAACAAGCATTCCACATCCCGTGACTCTATTTTTGAGGGAAAAGATTATAATTCACACAGACTGAGTCAAGCGGAATTGAGCGATCTCTTTAGAGATCTTAGCCTCTCAAAAAAGAAGGCAGAAATTCTTGGGTCTAGGCTACAGAAATGGAATCTTTACGAAACTGTCAGGATCCCACAGTACAGAAAATATCACAGAGAACTTCTTCCATTTTTTGAGAATAAAAATAATCCTGTTGTTTGCTGTGACATTAATGGCTTGATGAAATCTTTGAATTTAAACCATAATCCAATTGAATAGAGGCTATTCATAGACTCCTTCAAACATAGTTTGATAAATGTGTTACTTCACAATGCCAACCTTCTTTTTTCTATTCCTGCTGGTCATGCAGTTCACATGAATGAGACGTATGAAAATATGACAGCCCTCTTGGACTCGCTCAAATACCATGTGTGTAATATTACATTTAAATAATTAGGTGTTTTTAGGTTTATTACGAAAAGTTGTCATGTAAAGTTTTAGAAAATTTAATTAGTGAATAAATTGATGAATTTTCCTCTTTCTGAAATCCCAACATTATTCTTTTACAATTCGTGTAACAACTTTAACTATCTATGACAGACAATAAAAATCTCTTAATTCCCTTTTAGTAAACTTTACATTGCAAAATGACAGTTTAATGACTAATAGTCTTACAACCCATAATCATTTATAAGTTAAATATTCAGATTTACTTTTAAATCTCTCTAGGCATATATGAGCCTTTCGGTTGACAGAATGAATAACTCCAATTTCAACATTCTTTATTATTAATTTTAGATTAAATGTTTCTAGTGGAAAAATGTATGTATACCTTTATTCAAAGTTCTATATTTCATCACAGCAATCAACTACTCTGGAATCAACTGTATCACTGCCTGTACAGATATAACTTTTCCAACTAGAAATATCATTAAAGTGACACTACTCAAAAATGTTGAAATTGGAAGTAGTCATTCTGTCAACTGAAAGGTTCAGAGACTGAACTTGTGTGGTTTATAAAAGCAGATGGAGTAACTAGATTTTTAATGTCTATCGTCGATATAATAAGTAGGCTTTTAACTTTAAACGTTAAATGTTTCAAATGCACTTCAAAAATTTTATAATAGCCCAACATTACCAGAAAATAATTTCTATTCATAGTAGCGGGTAAGTGAGAGTTGTGTGGAGTGTTGCCGTTTGTACGAGGATCCTCGTATTTGTACGAGGTTATGACGTAATGTACGAGGTACGCGGATAGACCAGCCTCGTACCTCGTACATAAGTTTTGCTGACGTATGCAATGCAAGGTTATATTTTTATGAATGAAGTTTAGAATTATTTTTACTGTATCAATATTTATATTAATATGAAATACTGAACTTCTGTTGCTTTCTAGACAAATAAATTGGAATTATATCTTCTTTAATTAGAGTATGATTATTATTGCATTCATAAAATCATGACTGTAAATATGTTTTTTTTTTAATTTTCTAGAATTTTTTTTTTTTAGATTTTATCCAGCATGAAATAAAATATAAGAAACTATATCCATTATTTCCTTCATAAACTTTTTTGTAAATATATATATATATATTTTTTTTTTATTTCTTTATGACATTTACAACTGTATTACATAAATACATCAAGTAAATATATTTTTTTAAATGTGTTGTAAAGGAAAATTAAAAAGAAATTTTTACCGTCATTTTTATCGTGCATAAAATAAAATACGAGAAAGTATAACCATTATTTCCTTCGTAATTATTATTTCCTTCATAAAACTGCAATTGTAAATATATTCTAAATAAATTAAATTAAAAAAAAATATTACTGTAATTTAAAAAAAAATATTTTCTATTTTTAATCGAGTAAAGTAATTAATTGAAAAATGAACTAGTATTCATAATGGAACCATATTAAATAATGGGAACAAAGTATTTTTTAGTGGTCCACATTTGTTTGGTCCGAGATCTAATTGTAAGCTAAATACTGAAACAATCACAATCTATTCATTTTTTTATATCATAATGGATATCTCTAATAGCATCAATGCTCCAAAATTAACTTTTATTGGCCTTCCATAACCACTAACGTCGTTTCATAAAAGTAGTTGTTTTGTTTTTACAAAAAAGAAAAAATATTAGTCATCCCCCAAATTAAATCTTGGATCTACTAATGGATACTGATGAAGAGTACTATAATCAGTTTATTTTGCTATTTCAATTTTTATATAAAGTGTCCAGTAGTTTCTAATAAAAATATATAAGCTGTTTTATATATTTTATTAAGCAAATTTTACTTCTTGACCCATTAATTTAAAAAAAAAAAGGTAATGTCAAAAGGCTTTAAAATATATGAATAGAGTTAAAAATAAAAAGCTCTGATCTAATTTTACTATAAAAAAACAATAACACTGGGCTTACAATAGTACGATTTATGAATGAGCCAAGCGTACGAGGATGTACGAGGCTTCAGTACGAGGTTTTGTCACAGAGCGCGCGGCAACACCGGTTGTGTGTTGTACGGACCAGATTTTTATTTTAGTATCTCAAAAAAATTACGGACGTAGGGTGGTCAAAAATGGATCATAACGGTATAATATCCCTTCATTTCATTCACAGCTATTTAGAAAGCTGAAATCAGAAAATTTTGCTTAAAATAGTATGAATTAAATAATTGAATAATCATAACACAATTATTTTAATTAATTATAATAATCCTGTCCCCTTAATATGGTGTACAGTGGCTACTATGTCGGCCGTAAGACTGAATTTGTCAATGTTGGTGTATGCACGAGTGAGTTTGATATAATTTATTTTAAATAGTTGCTTTGAACATTGAAATTGTTTGAGTTCCACAAGCCCACCCACCTACCTACTCTCTTCGGCATGCCAGAGAAATAAAAGTTTATAACGCTTGTTCTCCGAAAGTTATGTGATAAAAATTTCTGTTTCGAATTTGATAAAAAAAAAAAAAAAAGACTCTAGGCCTATCATAATGTAAAATGAACCTTATATTTTTATTAAATATATTTTTTAATTGTATCGCTTATAAATGAACTACTTTTCTATTAAATATTCGCTTCACTAGTTTTTTCGTCCGTTTAGTCAAGAGTGAATACGATGAAATCAATCTTTTTACAACTCATTTTCTGATATAGATTTTATCATATCAACATCGGCATGTTCTTCATTTACCAATGTCAATGAAGTAATGACAAAAATAAGTTTTATAAAAAATTCACTTCGCAGTTGTTTTTTTTTTTAAAGAGATATGCACTAGAGTCTAGAATAATTCATATAGAAATCTTTCCAGTAATTACTCAAGATAGAATTTTGTTGTTTTGGTAAGATGGATTACTTTAGTTACCAAATAGTTCTTTAGGCAAACTGGAAGGTGCTTATCAATGCTTATTATAAATGTAACATATTGATTACAATAGCTACTAATTCGGTACACATGATGTTTAATGGTGCAGATAAAATACTACAAAATATGCATTTTTCAATTATAAAAAAATAAAATATAGATTCCTGAAAATCTGCGAATACTTAAAAAGATCTTTATAATAATTCTCTGATTATTAGATTTCGAAAATAATTTCTTTGGCTTTTTTCATTGTTTTCCTTTCCTCATATTGGAAACCTGTGGAAATTCACCTTTATTTTTTATTTACATTCCACCCTACCTTGCCTGATGGGCCATACGGGCGTTTGCAATAGTGGGCTGTTATGCATGACTGCATAACAGCATACTACTGCAAGTGAAACAGTTTAAAATATATCTTCGGTGACGTCTTATCAAGGGTGTCCGTCTTCCGGCGGTCTTCTTGGTGGTGGTCCTCTTCTCCCTGCTCCGATGTTGAAGTGGGCTGGACCCACTGCCTCCTTCCAGTCATAAATAAATTTCTTGAACCGAGGGAAGTTCTCCTTACTTACCAACTGAGGAAGTTCATCCTCTGTTAGGACGTAAATTCCTGCGGTTCTCATCATCGTTGCCTTTATTCCTTCAAATGCAGTACAGGCCGTGACCACGTGCTCGACAGTCTCCAGGACTCCACAAGTGGGGCATTGGGGATCTATGTCCTGGCCAAAGCCATGTAGCTTAGCTCGAAAACCCCCATGCCCCGTGAGGAACTGTGAAATCCAATAGTCCGGGAGGATCCCTTGTGCATCTAACCGCGACTGTACGGTGGGGAAGTATTTTCTGAAAGTACTCAGTTTCGGGGTAGCAACCCACCGACGGTTCCATTCCTCAATCGTATCCTCCCGGATTATCTTCTTCCATTTGTTGGGACTTTCCACAATCCTCACCCGTAGATTCTCTGGAACTCCAGCCAAGCCTTCTTTCTTGTATTTATGCTTGGTTACATCTTCTCGCAGGAGGAGGTCGAGAGGTACCGCCCCCGCTAGGACCTGCACTGCTTCATGTGACGTTGTCCTAAATGCTCTGGTGACACGCAACAGGGCCATCCTCTGGATCGACGCCAACCTTTTTTGCTGTCGCTGTGTGAGGTTCCTATACCAGGAGGGAGATGCATACCTCAAGATACCCAGCACAACACCTTTATAGATCGTCATCGTTGCGGGGTATCTGAGGCCCCAGAATGCACCCCCAAAACGACTGAGTCCGTTCAAGGCTTGGGTCACCTCAGTTATCAATTCCTGATAACTGATAATCCAAGATAATCCAAGTGAGGTGTTATATTTAGGCCTTTTCCTAACCTTACACCAAGATATGTTACCACCTCACTTGGGCGTATTATTTGACCTTCTATATCCATGCTAATGGGGTGTGCTCTATCAGTCGTGCGTTTCAAGAGGATGGCTTGCGTCTTTTCAGCAGCCATACGCATTTTCTTTCCCTCACACCATCTGGCTACAAGGTTGGCACATCGCCCTGCTGCTAGTTTGATCCCCGCCCTGCTGTTGGATGCCACCACAGCAGCTAGATCGTCAACATAGGCAGTGGCAGAGAACCGCTCATTTTCAAGCACTCCCAGCAACTCATCAAAAACCAGCTTCCATAGAGCAGGACCAAGTACTGATCCCTGAGGGCATCCCCTCTCTACGGAAGCTTCTACCTCGTAATAGCTGCCTTTGATCTTCACTCGCCTGTCCTGAAGATAGCTCCTTACGAGGGCATATAGGTTGCTGGGAGCGTCATATTTTTGCAGCTGCTGGAGTATGCAGGGCCACCATAAACTATCAAAGGCGGAGGATATATCAAAAAGGAGCAGCATGACGTATCGCTCCGCCCTTTCTTCAACATCTCTGCGAACTCTCAGCAGAGCATCAGCGGTTCCTCTGCCTCTGGTAGAGCCGTATTGCCGTGGATGGCTTGCTTGATTGAGAACTGGCCGTAACCTGGTCATCATGAGGTTCTCCAGGACCTTACTCATCACAGGGAGGAGACAAATTGGTCTATATGACTTAGGAAGTTGTTTGTCCCTGCCTGCTCCCTTGTAGAGGACTCTCAAATCAGCGATCTTCCATTTCCTTGGGAAGTATCCCCTATCTAAACAATCATTAAAGATTCCTAAAAGTCGCTCTTCAATATAGGGGATACTGTTCTTTAGGATCGCTGCATCTATAGCATCAAGTCCTGGAGCGCGGACATTCTTTTGCCTACCCACGGCAATACGAATATCATCTGCGTCCCATGGTGAGCAAAAGTCAGTGCCTGGCGGGTATACCGTGGTATGTCTCACAAAATGTTCCTCTTGAGTGTCTTGAGATGGGTCGTCCTTGGGGTAAGTCGCTTTGACGAAGAAATTAGCGGTCTCTTCTAAGGTAGTAGCATGGACATCTTCATGCCTCATCGCCGCTATCGTTTGCAGCGGAGTCAACTTGCCCAGAGCCACCTTATACGGAATACCCCAAGGATTCTTTGAAGATTCTTCGACGATAAAATCGTCCCAAGACTTCCGCTTTCGTGAACGAACCTCATTTCGGTATACCCTGGCCATGGACTTATATTCGTTACGAAGTGCAGTGCGCCTCTCGTCGCATCTGCACCTCTGGTACGACCGCCGTGCCTTGTAGAGGTCTCACTTCATAGCTGTTAAGGCCGGCGTCCACCACGGGACAGGTCGAGCCCTCGTCTTCCGGTGCTGGAGGGAGTTCTCGGCAGCATCACGGATGGCATCAGTAATCCTTGACACCCTATAGTCTAGGTCATCGGTGTTTTCTGAATCCTCAACTTCCCACTCTTCGTCGACCATTTCACCATCCATCATGCACCGAAAGACATTCCATTCACTTCTTCTGGTCAAATAGCCCTTCACGTTGCCATAGGAACATCCTGGATCATCTACCAGGCCAAATGCAATCGCATTGTGGTCCGAACTCGTCTCTGATCTGAGTGTCCAATCGAAGATGTATCTAGATAGCGTTGGTGAAGCTAGAGTGATATCTATCCAGCTCTGCCCTCTACCTCCAGAGAAGGTAGGTGTAGCAGATGGATCATTTATCACCACCAATTGGTTTCTAGCAATAAATTCACCCAGCTTGACGCCTCTTCTGTCTGTTCGATTGGACCCCCAGACCGTGTTTCAGGAGTTGGCATCTGAGCAGACGATCACGTTTCTTGTACCTTGTAAGATCGTTTCCATGGCGGATATATCCTCTTCAACATCTCTTCTATCGTGCATGTAGGCAGATATCAGTGTAAAAGCAATCCTGCCCCATCTTATGTAACATACAGCACGGTCCGCCATGGTATACTGCCTCAGTTCCATCACGTCAAGGTTGGGGTTATTGATAACTATAGCAGCCCTGGGCCTCCCCTCTCCACTGCTCAAGGCTATAACCCTTGACGTGAGGCCAACCCCCGTGACCATGTTCCTATAGCAACCTGGTTCTTGAACCGCGAAAATATCATAGCGATGGGCTAGAGCTCGTAGCTCATCAGACACAAGACGCCATCGGCCCATATTAAGTTGTAGGATAGTAATCTTGTTACTCATACTTGGTTCTCTTCGCTAGTTCTTGGGTCTTCTTTAAATGGACTGGGCAAGTTTGACAGCCCGCTTGGTGCTTGGCCAGGTGTTTCTGTTTCCCTTCTCGTACACAATTCGCACAAATCGGTTCTGCCCTTTCCTTCTTTCTTGGGAACTCCTTAGCTATGTGACCTGGGCAGGCACACCATTTGCAAACCAGAGAGTCTGCTGTGCAGGACGCCTTAGAGTGGTCATATCCCAGACACTTCATGCAGCAAGGAGGATCTATATAATCTTTAAAGTTCAAGGACCACCATCCTCCATCAATAACTGATGTTTGTATTAGGCCAAATCTTATCATCGGATGAACCTCTATCACCCAATTCCTTGTAAGGCCTCCTCTTGCTATTGAAGAGAAACATGCCTGGACATACTCCTTTCTTTCTAGCCCAATGGGTATTGTCCCCTGAGGCAATCTTCCCCATATTACCATTTCCAATTCAGATGCGGTCCAAGAGTGAGGTGCTCTCCTTACCTGCAGTCTAGGCTTTCTCCTCAATGCCATCTTAGTTTCTATCCCTTTCTCTAGTAACTTTTGGCACTGTAAAAGCTTGATGGCTTGATTTTCATCTTCTACGCGTACGAGAACAGCACCAGCCTTGGTTGTACGGATCACTTTTGCCTGTACTCCTAGTTCATTCGGAGATGGTAATTCGCTAACAATTTCTAGAGCAGATTTCCCTCCTCTAGCCATTGTTACAAACGCATGCCGCGGTGCATTTTCCTTAGGTTTAATCGGTAGCGTTTTAACTATGTCCGCCATAGTTTTCTTTGCCGGGGGTAAAATTGAGGCATTAGAACTATTCTGTACTCCTTTCAGTTGCTCATTTACTTCCTCGTTCTTTTTGGCTATCATTTTAACGTTTTTCTTTTTTCTTCGACTTTGAACTATAGCAAAATCTTCTGATTCTAAAACTTCTTCTGAAGGTTTAATTATTAATTCATTGTTTAATGAATTGATCCCAGATGTTCCAGCTTTAAGCGGTGGGTTGTGGTTTTGTGTTTCCGCTGCTGGAAGCCTCTCGAAAATTCTAGGTAGAGATCGTTCAACGAGAATGTCCGTGATTTTCTCAAACACGCTAGGAGATGATAGTGTCTCCTTGACAACTCGTTCAATTAATGCTCTCTGTTCTTTCGATCTATCGATGACGGTTTCCATGATATCGATAAGATGACTCACTTTACCGTTTATATCTTTTTGTGTTTTCACACTTAATCTTTTATCCACGTTCGTAAGGTAAACTCTTAAGTTTTCTTGAATGGCCTTCGCCTCTACTAACAACGGATCCGTTTTACTCTCTTTTTGGTCTGTTATATCAGGCGATCCATTCCTGGCTCTCTTGGCTACAGGTCTTGATCTTTTAGGTTTTTTCTCATCTTCTATCTCTTCTTCCATTTCTATAACACTATCGTCCATAGTAAATAGTATTTTAACACTAATTACTGCAGTGATAACAGTTCTAACCTATCTAATTTAAAATAGCTTAGGAACAGTTATCAGCAATTGTTTGTATAATTCTTTTGTAGTTCCAATGGGAACTTCCTATTATATTTGCTAATAAAGGATTCTAATTTTTTTCTTTTGGTAGTCCTTGATAACTCAATACAATAATACAATTTATTAGACGAATTTGGATAGGTTATGAATAACTTACCTCAACCAGATTTCAAAAAGAGTCTTTTCTGATAAACTTTAATTATTCTAATTATGATACTCTAATTAGATATTGATATTTAGTCTTTCTCTATCTCTAATATCTCTAGATATTAATAGTGTTTATGTACTAAAGTCAAAATTTCGTGGAAAACCATGCGAGGCTTTCTAACCTCAATATTCAAAACTATTTACACTTATAAAAAAAAACAAAAAAAAAAACACTACAATTAACAAACCATGTCTAAAAAAGTTAATTAACAGTAAACAAACATAAAAAACAACAACAACATAAACAACACAAAGACAGCAATCAGAAAACACACTATACCGCAAATGCGACTGGCCACAAGCAAGTACAGAGCTACTCTGTGGAAATTCACCTGTGGGAATTCCGTGTTTTTGTTAATTTTACATGTTCCTAGCATTTTTTTTTTTTTTTTTTTTTTTATATTTGTTTATTTAGAAATATCACATTCTGTCACATTAAGGACATTTGTAATAGTGTTCAGAGAACACACTCACACTCAATTTACAATAAAAAAAATAATAATAATACAAAAACTTAATAATAATAAATACAATAAAATAAAATAAAAATAAATACAATAAAATAAAATAAAAATAAATACAATAAAATAAAATAAAAATAAATACAATAAAATAAAATAAAAATAAATACAATAAAATAAAATAAATGTATATAAACAAAAGAACCAACCTAATCATACACACTCGGGCTTGAGTGGAGGATCTGGCCATTGCCAAAACTCCTATAGATGCTTATTTACAGAAGGTCTCTGGGCCACTGCCGCTTCAACCTTCGAGGAGGATTGTAAGGATGGGTGGTGCTGGATAGAGATTGTGCAAGGGGATTTGGATGATAGGTAAGGTTCTGGTGAAATTTGGAGAATTTTTCTGGAATAAGGTCTAGGACAAATGGGATATTAAGGTCATGGTGTAGGATTTTGTTATTTACATAGAACGGAGCATCAACTATTGTTCGAAGGACTTTAGATTGAAAGGATTGAATACGTTTGATGTTAGAAGCTTTTGCTGTCCCCCACAGTTCAAGTCCGTATGTCCATATAGGTTTCAGTATTGTCTTGTAGATAAGTAATTTGTTTTCAATAGAAAGTTTGGATTTTCTGTTTAGTAGTCTGTATAGCTGGCCGTATCGTCGGTTGAGTTCTTGTCTTTTGAGTCTAGTATGTGGGTTCCACGTTAGTCTTCGGTCTAAATGAAAGCCAAGATACCGGACTGTGTCTGAGTAAGGAAGCTGGATGGAATTAAAGTGTACTGGTGGACAGGAACTGCGTCGGAGTGTAAAGGTAATATGTTGGCATTTAGATTCATTAACTTTAATGCGCCAGTTATTACACCAGTGCTCAATCAAGGTGAGGTGGTTTTGGAGATTTAAGGATGCTATGTTGGGATCAGAGTTGGATGATAAGATTGCGGTGTCGTCAGCGAATGTTGCAAGAAAAGTATCGGGATGAACAGGGATGTCAGCAGTAAAGAGGATGTAAAGCACGGGACCCAAGACGCTGCCTTGGGGAACACCGGCTTTAACGGAGTAGATATTGGAAAATTCTGTTCCACAGCGAACTCGAAAGGAGCGGTCAGAGAGGTAGGATCGGAGGACTAGGTACAAGGACTGAGGTAAATGGATTTTAAGCTTGAAGAGCAGTCCGGAGTGCCATACCCGGTCAAATGCCTGTGCAATGTCCAGAAATACACCCGAACAGTATTCCTTGTTTTCTAGAGCTGAGGAAATATGATCAACAACTCGGAGTCCTTGTTGAACAGTAGAATGCTGGGAGCGAAAACCAAACTGATGGGAAGGAATATTTTGGGATTCTATAATGGGTAGGATTCGTTTCAAAAGGATCTTTTCAAAAATTTTTGAAAGGATTGGGAGTAGGCTATAGGATGTTGAGATATTGGGAGGTTTACCTGGTTTTGGGAAAAGGATAATAGTGGAGTGTTTCCATAGCAGAGGGAAGTGGGTGGTGCGTAGGATACAATTGTAGATATATGTAAGGAATATGACTGCTTTTCCTAGCATTAAGCATAATATATTCACCCATGTAATAAAATATTATATATATCTTACTAAACTTATATATTCAATGATGATGATTATAAAATAAAGTTCGATTTTTTTTTTCAAATTACTAAAACACATGAAAAAAGCAAAAAAAGAAATAAACATAAGATTATATTGAATTATAAAAAAAAACTAGTTTGTGATAGTATTGAATCATATAAAAACCAAAACAAAGAAAACAAAATTAAAAAAGATAACGATAATATAATCATTAGTCATTTTATACCTGATTTAAACTTCAGCAGTAAATTGCTTCATCTCCTTATTCCATTTCTTGAAAACATCATTTTATTTTATCGGTTAGTAATCTCATTGTAGAACTTTACTTCTTATTAAGTGATAGCGTTTACTGTTGGAAATAGAATGTCAGAAATAAAATGTCTGAGGAGTTTGTCCGTCGCAGATTTTAATTGTAATATTTTTTTAATATAAAATTTATTTGAATTATAAAAGTATAAGATGTATTCAATCCGTTAGTTTATAGGAATTATGAATTTGATCTATTAGATAAAAGATATATTTATAATATAAATTATTACTGCGAAGTGATAATAATCGTGATTGTAAAAGCTCGGTTCCCGAGAGTTGGTTCGAAAACAAAGATGAAGGAAGTTCATACATAATAAACTTTTTTGTTTTGTGGTGCGATTATCCAAAACCCTCTTATCAATAACAGCAGGAAAATTATTTAACAAAATTTAAAATATAGGATTTCAAAAATAATTACTTAGGATTTACGAAGTGTACTAAGAAATTTATATGAAAATTGTACAGATTAATAGGTCTCTATATTTTGGAAAGAAAATAAGTTAGAAACTATACGGAAGATTAATATTATATAATGAAAATGGATTTCTCAAGCGATGGAATATATTTGAACTATGGGTTCAAATCTAATTTTTTGTATTACTTTTAATATTATTATTTTGCCGTTTATTTATTTTTATTTATTGTGCATAGTGTGAATGAGCTACTCTTTATCGCTATTACTATTGTCCTTAAATGTGACGGATTGTATAAAGAATTTCTTAAGCCCTAAAAATAAATATGTATTTGATTTTTTTTTTTTTTTGGTTTATTGATAAATATTACAATCTGTCTCAATAAAGGACATTTATAATAGAGTTCTGAGAGCACATTCACACCATATTTACAAATTAAAAACAATAAATAAATAAAAAAAATAAGCTAACTTCAAATAATATAAAGCTACAAAAGAACAAAATAAAATATCATAGTGAGAAAAAGAAAAAAAATACCTATTACACTATTTACAGTCGGCCATAGGAACTCCGAATCCACACGTGGAGGGAAAGCAAGGTTTTAGGAGATCCCTGCGCTTCTTCCTCAACCATTTCACTGGCATTGAAAGCCAGCGGAGATTGAGTAAGGGCGCTACAACCACGGACACTCATGACTTGAGTGGAGAATCTGGCCATTGCCAGAACTCCAGTATATACATGTTACAAAAGGTCACGGGGCCACTGCCGTTTCAGCCTGCGAGGAGGTATGTAGTGATGAGTGGTGCTAGATAGGGATTGTGCTACGGGATTAGGGTGATGGGTAAGGTTCTGATGAAATTTGGAGAATTTGTCTGAGATAAGATGAAGAATAAATGGAATATTAAGGTCATTGTGCAGGGTTTTATTAGAGACATAAAAGGGAGCATCGAATATTGTACGGAGGACTTTGGACTGGAAGGATTGAATGCGTTTGATGTTAAAAAATTTGGTTGTCCACCACAGTTCTAGTCCGTAGGTCCACATGGGTTTTAATATTGTCTTGTAGATCAGTAGTTTGTTTTCAATAGAAAGTTTAGATTTTCTATTAAGTAGTCTATATAGCTGGCCATAACGTCGGTTAAGTTCCTGTCTTTTCAGTCTAATATGCGGATTCCACGTTAGTCGTCTGTCTAGGACAAAACCAAGGTACCGGACTGTGTCACAGAAGGGAAGCTGGATGGTATTAAAGTAAATTGGTGGACAGGAATTACGACGAAGGGTGAAGGTTATATGTTTACATTTGGATTCATTGACTTTGATGCGCCATTTCTGGCACCAGTGTTAAATCAAGAATAGGTGCCCTTGCAGGTTTCTGGACGCTGTTTCAGGATCTGAGTTAGAAATATATTTGATAAATAGTTGATGGGCGAACCTGGATCCATACTAATATTCTTCGATTATATTCTTGGCGAATCCCTTAGAAAAGAGAACGATTTATTGCGATCCATCTCCACTATCCTTTTTTTAAAAATGAAGTAATAATAGATTCTTTCCATTGTTGAGTTTTCTCAATAATTGTATTTTATAAAGGCTTCCCCTCTCACCCTGGTTCTTTATTAGGATATTGTAAATTCCAAATGTTCTTTTATTTTCTTTATTTATTTTCTATTAAGATTCGAATTATCTGTTTGCTATTACAGCATTATTCGTAAACCTATTCCACACTGGTAGATATGTTGCGCGATTTTGATCTCTGACGCATGTCTCAGTTTGTCTACGTAGACATATGTTTAGACCAATCCCCGTCTACAGGCCTGTTAAGAGGCCAAAAATAAAAGTTCTGAAGTTGACCAAACGGAATGGGAGACATTTTGCAACGTTAGACATGTTGCTCAATATTTTGAGAGTGTGGACCTCACTCGGTGTCAAGACACGAGATCCGTCCCAGCTCTAGCTAACGAGTTGTTGATTTGGCTGTTACAGTTATGTTCCAAAGTTTTACAATTTTTTAGTAAACTTGTGGTCTAACGAGAAAGTTATAAAACTAATTTAAGATTACCGTGTCCTAATTTATTCAATAGCACATTACCGACCTAGGTCCTTCGATGCATCCACCAACGTTTACATTTTCGCGTTATTTCACTTGTAATTAGCACTAAGCAGGAACTCATCCCACACAAAACTATGTCCTCCACGACGGGATGCGAAAAAGAGACTGAGAAATTCTAATTGTAGTGTGAACGCTTGACGAGTTAAAAAACAGTGTCTATAGACCGTGTCTTTAGACGATCTATAGGACAAATTGCCCAACAATGTCTAATGTTTACTACGCTTTACATATTCTTGCTATTTATTGCACCAGAAATTATGTATTACTATGATTATAATTTAAACAAAGACAGTGAGTAGATAAACTTTTACATTTATTAAATTGGCTTGTCCCAGAAACTGTGATGGATTTGACTTCAAGTTTAAAGATCCGATATTCAGGATAATTTATCAATACTCTAGGATATTAGTTATTTCTCTTTTTATCGTGGTTTCATGTTGCTTTTCTTATATTTTTTATTCTTTGTATTTATAATTTGTGATAGCAATTCATGTTCGTCAAATCCAATTTTCTAAAATATTATAGAATCGCTTTGCCACTTGTTAAATAATATACTTTTTTCTTTTCCTCTTTTCGGTTAACACCCCTTAATATCGTTCTCGCGTGTCAGGATAGTTTATCAGATACTTTTGTGGATTATTATGAAATTATAGTTTTTACTTCTATTCAACCTGTGATTTTTAACCGTTACGATATCCATGAACCTAAATAATTATATTTACTTTATATATATATATATATATATATATATATATATATATATATATATATATATATATATATATATATATATATATATATATATATATATATAAATAATTATGTAATAATTGTCTTTAAATATCAGCCTAATCAAGACTTTGGAGAACTGCGCACTTTCAAGGGCTTAATATTGAATGACAGAAATCATTCATTATTAAAATATCATATTTTTTTTGTTTCAGCATGTTGTTTTTCTTCTAAGAAACAATTATTTTATGTGTACATATTAAACGAATTTTTTTTAAAACTTGTTTATTGAAAATATTACAATCTATCTTAAAGGACCTAAACGAAAAATAAACATTTATATTTTAGAAAAAAAAAAAAAAAGTCTTAACCTAATTCTCAGGCCTAAATATTTTTCAATATGAATACAAGAATATATATATTTTTTTTTTTACGAAAATATGTGAAGATTCTTTGTGTTTTAATATTAAAATTTATTAACAACCAAACTGTCGGAGCCGTACGAATAAGGAAGCAGGAAAAATCTTTGTCACTAGAGCGATCTATATAAGTACCATTTTTTGCTATTTCTCTATCCCTATATAATACTGAGACCATCTTTTTCCACCTCTCTGCCAAGGTAATATGCAGGGAGGAACATTTATGAGTTAATAAACACTGCTGCTTGACAGCGGGGTTATTGAGTTCCTGGTAAATGCCAAACTATGTCCTTACTGGCAATAAATCTGTCTTTCAAATTTGATATTATGGTATTACCGTGTTATTATCTCTTTCAATATGTAGTTCTAGATATGATTTAAATATATGGTTTAAATCACTCTCTCTCTCTCTCTCTATATATATATATATATATATATATATATACACACACACACATATATCTGCCAAACTCCAGGGAAAAAAGCACAAGATCTATGTGCATTTCTTAACAAAACTATATACATGCATATATATATATATATATATAATTGTAATAGACTTTTGAGGATAACAATTTTTATAAACTCCACATCATTCTTCTATTTGTTTTTGCCAAATCATATATGTTTTTTTTTATTCATTTATTTATTTATTATATTTTCTCTTTTTTAGAACATTCTATTACTGTTCACTCATATGATACTGTTATTTATATTTTTTAATCATCTTTTATTTATTTTCCTCTTGTAATATATTTTAAGTATCCTTCATTTTTAAATATCTTTAGCCAACACCTCTTGTAATAAGCTATATTTTATATATTTTTTTGTAAATAACAATGTAATGCATATAATATGTTTCCGTATGGTGTGTGAACATTTCTAATAAATGTTCTGCAGTGTTTCTACAGCTGAAAAAAAAATATATATATATATGACAACAAAATGTAATATTATTCAATAAAGAAATGTTTACAAAACTAAATTCCAATTCTTCATCAAAATTTGTTATTTTTCTTGTTTTATAGATGGTATAAATGAGTATCACATAGCTCTTGTGTTTCTTGCTCTTGAGTTTGGCAGAATGTATTATTTTTTTAATAAAAATAGATGAAAATACATATGAACTAGCTAACAGTAAGTAGGATATATCATTTAAGTTACGAATCAAGAAACTGAAGAGGTACATTTTTTTTATAGATTTTAAAATATTTTGCTTGATGATTCTGATTAAGCATATCAATAAAAACGTAAGTATATCTCGAGAAAATTTATAAAAGTAATCAAAAGAAGCTTCTTTTTTTCAAATACAGAAGCAATCACTTATCAGCAATGGAAGTTTATTCGGATAAACTGTAATAATTATTTTTATTTTTATTTATTTGTGTTGTTTTTTTTTTCCTCTATTCTGTAGGATTATTGGCAACATCTTATAATCACTCTCTGTTATAGAGTAATTTTTATTTTAATATTCCTTTGTATACGAAAATTCACCATGTGAAAATTATAAGTAGATAGTGAAGACCATAACATTAATTCCAGAAATGGGAAAAAGAGGGTGCGGGGGTGTATATACATATGGATACACATGCGTGATAGGGAGTAATTTCGCGGAACACGACAGAAAATATTATTTTAAAAAATAATAATTATTATTATTTTTTAAACGTTTTTATTTGTTTGAATTTTTTTTTCTTTCGCATTCCACAGAAATGGCGAGGAAGGTACACAAAGCTACCTACTTAACAGAAGTTTGCCATCCTAGCCAATTAAAAAAGCTAAGTAGTTTGACTTTTCAATTATCTTAATCGATTTCATGTTCGTTCAGTATTTAAGCTTCAATTTTGTAGAATATGCTTAATTATTTAGTATTTTTTTCCAACAACAAACAAGATAATTTTGCACATTATTTATATTTTCTAAAGATTTCGAGGCTCAATCGATAAATATAGAACTTTATTTTGACGACCCGTTTCCAGAATTCAATTTATCATGTTCATACACTATATTTAAAGAAAAAAAACAATTATAAACATTTTTCAAAAATAGTTTTTAACTACTAAAACACTAAATAATTAAAATCCATATTAATTATTTTATTATTACGACTAAATTAAGAAGATTATAAATATAAATTGTCCAGCTAATTTCGGTATCAGCTGCCTTTTTTGATTGGATAACAATGCAGTAACAATTTGGATTAGATTGTGTATGCCCACAAGATTTTTATCGGTTTTCCATTAATTTTATTTTAAGGGTTATGCATACATATAGAGCATCTTCAGATTGAGTAAGATCGTTTAAAATATTTATAGCAATAGAGTTGTTACTGCAGTGTCTCTAGGAATGTCTCGTTTTTTCTTTTATCCCGTCTATTTTTGTACTGCTTTTCCCGGATTTAATGGATTTGCAGTCCTCAAAATTAAGTCGGTTAACAAAAAGTTGACAGATGAAAATAAATTTTATAGCCAAAAAAATAAAAAGTCAAAGGGTAAGAAATTTATATGTTTTCAGTTGGTGTTATAGAAGAGTCTTTTATGGGTATTATTTTTTTTTTCCTACCGACTGGCCATTTTGTTTCCGGCTTTTAATGTCGAAGGCTTCTCTAAATTCAATTAAAGAGTATAAAATTAGTCAGTTGTATAGAATTGTTGTCAGAAAATTGTCTTTGGGGGGTTTTAGCTTTTCTCTCCCTCCCCCTCCCACCATCCTCGTCTCCTGTCATTCATATAAATTAAATTCGGAAACAAATTATAATCGTTTGTAAATTAAAAAAAAAATCTTTATTCCATTAATTTACCAAACAAAACTGAGGAAAAAATGTTTTCATTAAATCATTTGACCTCTTCTGCCGTATTGTTGGGCTCTATGTGAAAACGGGTCCTGTCAAATCTGAATTTTAGAGAGTGCCTAACAAAAATTAGAATTAATATCGAACAGAGATATCAACATTTTTAAAAATAACTGCCAGCTAGTTACATAGTATAGGAAAAATAAATTTATGTGAAAAATTTGCAAAAATTAGTTCACCCTAAATAACACCTTTTTTACACTACTACTATTAATAAATGGGAGCAACAATATGTTTGTTGAAAATCAATAAATAAACAACAACGGTGTAATTTTTTTTTTCAGCTATTCTAAGATTTATCTCACATAAAATAAAAGGCCTCTAAGAAATAGGCCTGATTAGATTAAATAGTAACAGTTTACCCAAGAAAATAATTCACATAGTATATTAGTAAGTGAACGATTCATAATATAATATGAAAATATACTATATAATAAACAAGTTTTCGTTTCTTGATCGAATGCAATAGTTTATTCAAATATACACAATTAAAATATATAAAAATTAAATTTGCTGTTTTTTTTTTTCGTCATCCCCTCCCTCGACTTCTAGGCTATACGCGGTTTACCGGCCCAGGGGTTGAAGGCGGGGGATAAATGCCAGAGTTGAAAGTCGTCTCGGTACCGGGGTTGCTGGGCAACGCGGTGCTGTGCACACGCGTTAGCCCGCTCGGCCACCTACCCTCAATAAGATTATGAACTCTACAGTCTTGAACTGGATATCTCTCATATAACAGTTTGATACCCTAGCTACCACAATTCACTTCGCTCAACTACTACGTCAACGAACTTCATATTTGCTTGATCTATATAGGAAACCTGTAGGATTTCAATAACTTTTATGTATTTTTTAGAAAATATAGAACGTTTTAAATATCGTGAAAGGATCCCTCATAAATCGCATACTTTATTTTGTAGTTAAAGTTTAATTTTCTTTATAATATTTATTCCTTTTCTGGCTACGAACTTATTTTTCTCCTCAAATGGCGAACTATTTTATTAACTTTTAACTTTGATTGAGATTTAGCACTTATTTCACTTCTTGCACCAAGTATTATTTATTACAATTGGCGCCAATGTTACAAAAGAAGTGTCGTAGATGTATCTCATGTATTATAAATATACAATATAATAATATATATTATAATTATGAGTAACAATTAGATTGAGTGCAGTGCGCGCATCATATAACCTTCACTTACCATGCTAGTTAGAATCCAATTTATATTTCTTATTATTAAATTACTACTTCTTATTATTAAAAATTAATTATTATTAAAAAATCCTTATCTTCATATGAAATTATGCTCTCGTATAATAAGAAATATAAATATATTTGGTGTTGCCTCTTTTTTGCCTGTTTCTTATTAATATCTCTTTTCTTCTTATTTCTTATTAATTAGAAACGTAAATATAATAATAATATAGTAATTCAATAATAATAAATATAAATAACAACAACACTTTAAATAACAAGATAACTACAGTCCATAGAGCCCGCGTCGCTCACCGTACCGTATAAGTACATAGTCCAATTACTACGATGTTTTTACCAATCGAATTAGTTAAAAATTAGACGTTTGAGTCACTTTCTATTTTGTTTTATGACTGTATATATATAATATAATATGACTGTATATATATAATAATATGTATATAATAATATCAATGATTGTTTTTGGGTAATGGGGATTTTGTAAGAACTCTGAGCTTTATCTTAAACATAAATTATGAAACTCGTTAAAAAAAAAAAAGAGTTATTAATAGTCCCAATTACGATAAGTGGATTTTTACGACACAGTTGCAGTAACATCTCGGGCCTGAATCTACCTTAAATACTTAAGTTAGTCCTTTTAAATACTTTGTATTTGAGTTAGGTAGTTCACACATACAGACAGACACACACACACACACACACACTGACCTTTGAGCGAAACTCGTTCCTTCAGACTCAAGAAATCAAAAAGCCCATATATGTATATATATATATATATATATATATATATATTATATATATATATATATATATATATATATATATATATATATATATATATATATATATATATGTATATACATGTATTATATTTTATTGCCAATATTATGATTATTTTAGATGATAAAATATCGGCGATAGTGTTGGTGTATTGAATGTCTCATATAAGAGATATTTTAGGGCTGGAAAGAATGATAATCACAATACTTTCCACAGTATCACAAAGTTGTAACATTATGTGTTCTTTGTGATATGTACTATCCCAAGAGGCTGGAGCAATAGAAAAATGAAGTAAGGCCAAAGAAGAGCCATATAAATGTTTTATAGTTTCCCTCTAGCAAGATAAGGGGCCTGCTGGCTTATCCTCCAGTAAATCCCGGGTGATGGCTAGTAATTCGCGGGAACACTGACCCCAAGAATTATCATAGGCCCTGCATATATTTCTTCGGCGTAACCTCGTGCCGTTCCTTCCGATCCAGTTGACTCGCTGTCGAATCGTGATCTGCATAACAACCAAATGTAAATTTTTAGCTGAGTAACGAGGCTCAGATTCTTTCAGTGATAACGTTTGTTTAATGATTTTGGTCGCGGGGTGATATTTTGTTTTTATAAGTTTAGCATGTTTTCCCTAAAATCTCTTCTGTTTTTTCCATCAATTTTGGATAGATTCTGATATCTAGAGACTAAAGTATTTGTACTTATGGATTATTTGATTAACCATGTATTTTTGTTATTTAGGGCTTAGGGATTTGAGATTTTGGCCCTACAGACCTTGTTGGTCTTTGACCGCGAGATGTGGTTCTGATCATTCTGATTCCTGATTTAATTACACGGGGGTAGGATCATCAGTCCATGGCCAGACCGGTGTGAGTTGCCTCCAGTAGTCTGACGGGCCTCACGAACCCGGGAGGGGGTATTGGGCTGTGTTGTGGTAGAAATATGTATTATATTAAAGATTACATAGTTTTAATGGTAAAAGTATAAACATACCTGTGCCTATTTATAGTATATATTTATATTGAGAATATATTTCCCCAGTCCTTTTTCAGATAGCACAAGGTAGGCAAACATAGCCAGAAGGAAGGAGGGAGGATACATTTCTGTTTGTAGAATTTAAATAATTTGCTGATTAAATATTCAAGATGTGTACAAGATTTGCGTTGTTTCTTTCGTTTAAACATAATCAATATAAATATAACATAGTTTGATTAAAGGTATTCAATGGTTAGCCAAATAATTGTTATAATAATGATAATTGTAAGGAATTGAAATGATACGTAGGACAATGTATTATACAATATTTTAAGAATAAAAATATTAATCATAATAGAAATATGTATTATATTGAAGATTACATAGTTTTGATATGACATAGTTGAGAATGGACATTATATATATAAATATAATAAACGTAGGAGTAGTTAGTTACCTATGTAAGTTGAAAGGGAAATGAGGAAAATGAAAAGCAAACTTTTAATGATTACAGGCTATTGTTTTAGGAAACAGAAAATATTCCTTGCAGATCTTTTCTTTGTCTACGTAGGGATTTACCGGATTATTTTTTCCAAATTAATGGATATAGTTTCCATTTCAAATCACCAAAAATTGTGGCAATTGTGGTAGGATTTTCAAAATCAAATGCGTAGTTAAGGATTATGGCATGTTCGGCTAGTTTCGTGGAGAGCGGGTTTCGTGTGGAGATGTTGTATTTTATGTTGATATATTCATTTTTACTTTCCTACCTATACTAGGAAGTATTGCTATCCTACTAAGAAAAGTATTGCAATCGGGTCAGATTTCCGACATACGGTTTTCGACGGATCTGTACATTTCACAGCCTCCTGAGTCCGAAAAACACATTTTTAGCCATTCTTCTGTCTGTCTCTCTGTGCCGAGATTTTCTCGGGAACTACTGAACCGATTTTGCTGTTTCTTTTTATATTTTGTAGGGTTTTGACTACTGATGCCTGTGACAGAAATTCGTTGCTCCATGCGCAATAGCTTGCGTGCAATAAATTACTTTTCTATGATGTTCTAATCACTGTCCTTTCAATTTTCGTATATAGACTAAATTCCCGAAAAAATTCAGGAAAAAAAGTTATAAAGAAAAGATAAATGTTATGGAGCCTAACTACCTTAGGCTATTTCTTCCTTCAACTACCTTAGGCTATTCCTCTACTTTCAACAGAAATTATTGTTTGACAATACTAAGCTATGGCAAAGTTTTTTGATCAGCATTATTAGTGAGTATTGAAATTTTTACACTAATCTACCTTATGCCGGTTTCATTGCTTTAGTTTATCAAATAAATCGTACTCAAATCTTTTGTCTGATTTATTTTCAGGAAAATAAATTTAATTCAATTCTTTTCTGTTTCCTAATTAACATATGTAAATATATAAAAACTTTTCTGATATAGGTAGGAAAGTCGTGTGAGTGGACACACCAGATATTTTTAAATCGTTTTTGGTTTCTCCAGCAATAACAAATAAATTGGCTGGGAAAGCAAGCAGTAAAAATGAGTTTTTAAAATCAACATTTATATTGTAAATTGTAAGTAATAAAAACAAACTCTTAACACTATTACCTAAGGTCATGATTTCAAGCTGTTATAGTTTATTTATTTTATTTTTAATATTTTTGGTGCTCTAGGTAACATAAACTATTATTAAATCGTATAATTTCAATTATAAAGAAATACGACATTTTCTGTGAATTGTCTTTAATACGCTCGAAACATTTTCAGAGATTTATTTTCATTTTCTTCATCTATTTTACTTTATTGCTCTTTCAATATTTTATTATCATCAAATAAAGTAAGAAAAAATGGATTCTTCTTAAAAGTATGGTAGTATAAGTTACTTGTCGGGCTTCTTCTAGGACTGTTGGCCTACTTATTGGAAAGTTTCAAGCCCGAATGAAGCAATGTTTAAAATAGTTTCAAAGAACTTATGGAGGATCTTATTTTCATACTGACTGTGTATTGGAAAAAGAGAACTTAATTTTTTAGCTACAAAATGCTAAAGTGGAGAATCTTTTTTTAAAATATTAGTATTCGATTTTGACACTCTTTAATTGCTTCATCGTATCTAACCTACTTCAAATGGACTAAGATTTCCGCAGCATGTTCAAATTAAAATTAAAAAAAAAGATCATAATTTTCTGATTTTTTCCGAGAATTTAGTCTATATACGAAAATTGAAAGGACAATGATTAGAACATCATAGAAAAGTCATTTATTGCACGCAAGCTATTGCGCATGGAGCAACAAATTTGTGTCACAGACATCAGTAGTCAAGACCCTACAAAATAAAAAAAGAAACAGCAAAATCGGTTCAGTAGTCCCCGAGAAAATCTCGGCACAGAGAGACAGACAGAACAATTGCTAAAAATGTGTTTTTCGGACTCAGGAGACTGTGAAATGTATAGATCCGTCGAAAACCGTATGTCGGAAATTTGACCCGATTGCAATACTTTTCTTAAATGTTCATCAAGCTTTAAAACCAATAATTCAAAATTAAAACAATTGAGATAAAAATTGGCAGTTAGAAGCGGAACAGGCTGGTTTTCGTCCAGGCCGACAGACGCAGGATCACATCTTTGTTCTCAGAAATATTGCTGAAAAAGCTTGGGACAGAGATAAAAATCTGTATCTTGCGTTCCTTGATCTGAAGTCAGCGTTTGATGTGGTTCCAAGAAAAGAAATTTGGAATGCCCTAATAGCCAAGGGTGTACCTGGAGACTTGCTGGCGGCCATACAGTCAGCCTATCAAGGAGCCATGGCACTGGTAAGGATGAACGGTATGGAATCGGAACCTTTTCCAATTGCGAGAGGAGTTAGACAGGGAGATAGCTTAAGTCCCCTTCTATTTATAAATGTAATGGATGAAATCCACAAAATCTGTAAACGCCGAACTGCGTGGACAACAATTGGGAAGTGGAATCTGAGAACTGTCCTCATACAAAGCCTTCTATACGCGGATGACATAGTCCTAATAGCCGACACAAAGACCAAACTACAACAAGCTTTGGTAGAGTGGGAGGAAGAGTTGCTCAGGAAAGGGATGCAAATTAACACCTCCAAGAGTAAAGTGCTGGTTATGACGAGGGAAGAGCGAGAAGATGTTCAGCTGATCTGCAATGGTGAGACACTTGAGGTGGTGACTGAATATACCTACCTGGGGACCGTAATTAGTAGTTCTGGTAAGATAGACGCCGAAATATCAAGTAGAATATGTAAGGCGAATCAGGTATATTACCAGACTACTAATAGCATTATCGGCCATCGCGAAGTAGACAAGGAGACCAAAATGCACGTATATAAGTCTGTTTACCTACCTACACTCACCTACGGCGGAGAAAGCTGGACAATGCTAGACAGGCACTCTAGTCGCCTAACGGCAGCAGAAATGAGGTTCCTTCGCAGATCTGTTGGCAGAACTAGAAGGGATCGCATTAGGAATGAAAGCATTAGAGAGCAGCTAGGAGTTGCCGAACTTAAAACTACTTTAGAAAAAAGCAACTCCAGTGGTTTGGACACGTCTGCCGCATGAATGAGAATTTGAATCCTATAAGGATATTAGAGGCTCGACCCACAGGAAGGAGACCACGCGGACGCCCCAGACTCACGTTCCAGGATTACATTCAAAGGATTGGATGTAAAAGAGGCAAAACCCTTAATGAGATGAAGCGACTAAGCAGGGACCGTGAAGAGTGGCTGCACTGGTTGAGGCTCCTCGACGCTAATTAATGGCATAAGAGAAAGACAAAGAAGAAGAAGAAGAAGAGATAAAAATTGTAAAATAAAAAAAGCTGTACATTTCAATATTTGAAACGTAAATTTTAAAGATTTCAATTCATCAAGAGCAATCGGAACAATGAGAAAAATACTAGAAATTTGGCCTACAGAATAAATTATTCTTTTTCATAGCCTGCAGTATGCAGTGGGCGACGAGTTTTATATATATATATATATATATATATATATATATATATATATATATATTATATATATATATATATATATATATATATATATATATATATATATATATATTGAAGGGAGTTAGTCGATTGTTCTACATAACATGGGTGATAAATATTAAGGGCGTAGTCATTATATCAGAAATAATGATAATACCTTATCCATTAAATGGTAAACCAAACCTACCTACTCCGGCCGTCTCCTAAACTATTTTTCCCAACATCCTTACCACCAAAAACTAGCTAAAAACCTGATACACCGCAATCTTACGTAACCCGACCCGCAATTCCACGACAATAACCTAACTAAACTACACAAGATCCTGAAATTCAACGCCTTTCCTGGTCAAATTATAAAGAATCTAATTTAAAATCAATCCAAACCTCATCTCCACCAGTCTCCCACAAACTGCTCTCAAAAATGTTAACGGTTCCTATCTCAAAAAATCAAAAGAGCTTTAACTTCCAAATGCCCCATTCACAATTAGTTTTAAAAAATATCAGTAAATTAAGAAATTTATACACCAAACTCAAAGATCCTGTTCCGCTCCTACAACAATAAAATATTGTATACCATATCACATGCTATAGCCCACTCTGCAATTCTTGTTATATATGAGAAACCAAAAACTATTTAAAATATATATATATATATATATTAACACAAATACAGCATCTCCACACAGCAGCTCGCCTCGAAAGTAACCGAACACGCCATAATCCTTAACCACACATTAGATTTTGAAAACCCAACCATACTTGCCACGGTTTCCCATCACCAAAAACGACTACTTTCTAAATTATTCATTAATTTGGAAAAAATAGTCTCTTAAATCCCTACTTAGACAAATAAAAGATCTGCAACACATATTCAAATATTTTTTGACTCCTAAAACAATAGTCTATAATCATTAAAAAATTGTTTTTCATTCGTCAAATAAAAGTATTTTTAACTTATGTATTTATTTATTTATTTAATGAATAATTGAAAACAATTGAGATAAAGAGAGAGAAGTGAGAGAAAGAGAAACTAAATGTTAAAGGAAAGAGAAAAAAAAAGCATAAACAATGAAAGGAAGGAAAAGGGGAAAAAAAATGGAAAAAAAATAATAAAAATGTATATATATATATACAGCTAAATATATATATATTTTTTTTTATTAATTTTTATAAAACATTTTTTTTAATTATAGCCATTGTTCTCATTAATATGTTTTTTGTTTTTATTTTAGATGAAAAACTGCTGCTGATATAGGTAAGTCTTTCCATTATTTAATTTGAAATAATTTATTTTCGATTTAATTAAAAATTACAACTGATGTTATGATCACTTTTTTTTTCTTATCCTCCAATTTATTTTTCAACTATTACAATATAAGCAACACTATGTACATATATTTCTTGTTGCTTTATCCGGAAACTGTTGATGATTACCTAAAAATTTAATATTCCTGGTTCATAGCTATTACAAAGAATATAACATAGTTACATGAAGTACAAAAGATCTCAATAAAAAGTATCTTTGACCTACATCAATTAATCAACACACAGTAGATGAGCTATGAGGTTCAAATCAAACATGATGGACTTTAAATTTGTAAAGCTATGGTATCATGGTATCATGGCCTCAGCAGATGATATAATGGGATTTTCTTCCAATTAATGACAGAATCTGAAAATATCTTAAATTGTCAAGTTGAGATTTTTATGTTTACAGTGAAGAGTTAATCATTCTGTAACTTTCCTAAACTTGTCCTCGTTCCTTTGAATCATTATTTTACAACCATTTTTACAGAATACTTCTGGAAACATCTTGGAATGTTGCTTTTCAGCCAGTCAGTAAGTCAGTAGTTTACTACAAGCAATATTGATTATTTTCTTAGCATATCTTAGAGCCTAAGCTTTAAGACGAAAACCCTAGACAGGGTACTCTTAGAAAACTGTAATTCCAGTGAGTCCTGCTACCCTTTAGACATTTATTTTATATTAGTATATAAGATTACTTAACGCTACTACTTCTGACAGTATAATGGAATAGCCAAGTGTGGAATAGCCTCTATTGACTCCTGTCCGTTGGTGTAGGATATTATTTGTGTTTTCGAGCTTAGTATCTAAGGGCAACTATATTTGATAGTACTTTTACTTAAAATTATGTAATATGTTTGCATCGGGGAACCGATTTATATATGTATGTGAATAATGCTTTCATATTTTTGAGTTATACTGTCATTGTAGTCAAAGTAGTAAACATAAATTTACAAGGCACTAGTGTTGCCCAAAATCGACCCAAGACTGGTAAAAAAATCGATTTCATAAATAAAAATTAAGGCAAAATAGTTACTAATACTTGACAATTTTAGTTACTATATGTTAATAATTGGTATAACCAATATACTTATGCATTTAACTCCTCTAATTTTTCATTCGGGCTTAGTTAGGTTTCTTCTCTTTAAAAAATCACAGTAATATCTCTATAGTAATAAGCTAATATGTAACTGACCGGACTGGTAATGCCGGCGACGCGGATGGGAGAGAAGCGCTGGGATCTCTTAGAGTCTCGCATTGTCCTTCACACGTGGGAGAAAGGGCAGGACTCAGAGATCTCTTGACTGTTTGTAAATATTGTATTTAAGTATGAATGTTTTTCTATTTATTTCTATTACTTATAATTAATTTAATTTAATTTTGCTACGAATTTCTGTATTTAATTTAATTTAACTCTAAGTTATATTTCCTTGGTTTATTATAGTTTTTGCCTTTGTTATATAGATGTTTATATATATATATATATATATATATTTTTTTTTTTTTTTTTTTATGGTATTGTATATATGGTATGAATGTGCCTCCCTCATCCTTAGTACTCAGTGCCCTTGAGTGTGGCAAAATGTATTATGACCAAGACTGAGTTGCAAGACCTAGACTCGGTCTCGAATTTGGGCAACACTATCAGGCACGATGCATAGGCAATGTAAAATTCCTGTAAAGGCCTGTCTTTATTAAAATATTGATTTAATATTTAAGAGAAAGCAATAAGCAATAATATTTTTATGTTGTAATTCCTTTTATGCTGCTTTTCTTTTCACATGTGGAATATTGTACATCAATTTCAAATATTTTTTGTACTACTTTTTTGTTGTTACCACCACTTTTTATTTATTTATTATTTTAATGACTCATATTTATTTCCCTTTTGTACGTATATATTTTCTGAATCGCCACTTATACATTTTGCCCTTCGATGCGGAAGATTGTCATATTACAGGTATTTAATTGAGTTATTAATAATTAAAATTATTATTTCTTTACATTAAAGAAAAGTGTTTTCATTCCAAATTAATTTTTTCTATATCATTTCTTTATATTATGTTTTTCATTATAACTTGTAAATCTTACCAAGAAATAAATTTAAAATCACCAACCCACTATATTAAAGCATATGAAAAATACCTAAATGTATTATTATATTACTACAATACATTAAACGTTACATTATGGAAATTATAGTATCAGTTAAATTTTCGATAAACCATTCCGAATAGTTCCACAATCTTGTATTTAAATTTGGTTCAAGGTATTTATTGGTATTTTGACTAAATAAACTGTTCTACGATGGTATGTTGCTGTTATCTGTGTCCCTTTTGCTCTCATCTGTTCGAAATATCGAGTACTTCCTTAACAGAAACTGATCCCGAAGCCCAACAGAGTTTTCCAAAACAAACAAACGAAACTTAATTAGTAACAATAATATTTTAGATATATTTCATTCAAGACATATTTAAATTTCTTTTTAGTTTACGAAAGTTTCTAATTTCTCACAACCAGTGTAAATATTTTATTTTTTATAATCGGTTACATAAACGTATGTGGGGATCCGGCTCCATCTTCAGGAATTTTCCTCAATACAATTATTGTTATTACATATACATATATATATATATATATATATATATATATATATATTATATATATATATATATATATATATAATATATATATATATATATATATATATATAAGTATAAACTATTTAAAATAATTAATCTTAACATTACATATATAATAATTTTAAAAAAATTAAAGAACATTCTAAACAAATTTAGAAACATCAATAAGTTATCTTTCACTCAATATCCAATGGCTTTAGCACCAGTGATGCAGTTGAGAGAGTAGCGCAGGGATCTCTTGGAGTCCTGTTTTTCCCTCAATAGTTGGAGGCGCAAGCCTGGCTTGGGATTCCCTGCCTGATTGTATATTGATACGAGTGTATTTTTTATGTTTTTAATTTACTTATCATTAAGTTATTTCATTTATTATTGTATTTACTTTTTAATTATTATTTTTCTTTTGTTTATTTCATGTTTTCTGCACATGCAGAGTCAATGTGGTCTTAGTTCACTATAATTATTGTCTGTGTGACAGATTGTTATATAATTAATATTTTTTAAAATTTATTTATTTAGAAATATAACAATCTGTCACGTGGACAATAATTATAGTGAAATGTGATGTAACACATTCATACAATATAGTATGTTTTTAAATTATTAAATAAATAATTTAAAAACATATTATAATAACATCAAATTTAAAATTATATTTATAGATAATAGTGTAACTTTTTTATTATTCCTAAATCATTCTTAAAATTATAAATTCATAATTTGTTGTATCCTCAAAATTTTAATTGTTTAATTCACGGGCATCCTTAACATCTTGAATTGTTACAATAATCAAAAGCTAGCCTCTATACTATTATTTATATCACCTCTTCTCCCATCACTTGTATATTGCTGTCTGTTTAATTTTTCATTTTATTATATTTTGTGGTGAATGAAAATTTATGTCTAATTATGATTTACATTAATTACCAAATATGTTTTATAATTTCAACTTTTTAATTATTTCTGTTTAATGGTAAATGAGTTGTTTTCTGTATATTTTATAATTAATCGTTACTCTGTTCTATTGTTTTATATCCTGTGAGCCACCATAGCTTTTCTATTGTTGTTATTGTTTTCAAAGTAAAGTGTCTGGATTGTTTGAAAGAAAATTGTGGTTAAGCAGAATGACATTTTTTTTTAAAGTAGTCTGAGCATCTATCCACCAACAACTAACAAGTGAACAACAATAAGACCCAACAGTCAGATTAATAGCTGTTGAAGCCTTCTTCATGGGGCAGGAGTAGTGGACTGAAGCCCTAAAACCTGTCGGAGATTAAAGTAAAATTAGTTTAGTGGACAGTGCCTTGAGGTGCTTCCATTGACAAAGAGCTATGAAACCATATTGCTGTATACGCTCCCTCTCTCCACGTTCTTAGAAATATTTATTGTACATTTATTTATTTCTATTATTTTTTAAGACTTTAGGATATGTGACGATTAAATTAATACCTGATTAATTAATTTTAATTTATGAATTTAAGCTGTAGAATGATTTGTGAGATTTGTTTTACATTTATGTATCTATACATGAAATATGTTTTCAAGAAAAATATTACGATCCCTATAACTATATATAAACTTAGTTTTTTAGCGAAATTGTATGTTTTAAGTTCCTCTGAGTGAAAAAAATCAAATATCCGAAAGCGACCACTTCCATACAATATACCATAGTTGAGGAACTTTTTAATATTAGAGGCTGCAGCAAGGTTAGGCAGTGTTAATAGAGGCTGAAATAATTTTTTTATATTTTATCTTTGCTACTTTATTTATCACTAAATACACGTCCTCACATACATACCTTCTTCTTAATTACGAAATTGTTGCTAGTTAAATTATATCATTAGATTAATAAATATCGCGCAAAAACATTTAGAAGCCACTGTTCTCTTCCAATACCATGAACCATTAATAGCGAGAAAGCGGATTATCGAAAAAAGAAAAATAAGATTGAATCATGGAAATTGTAGTTCATATTTACCCTTCTCCACCTTAACAAACGACTCACTTGGAACCCCCACACCAGACAGAAACGACGAGAAACGACCGACGTTTTCTACTACTGCAACACTTACTAGACAAACGTTTTAAGCTTTCAATCAATTACAAACGACTCATATATATGACAATAATAAGAACTATTTGGACTTACGGAATTGAGCTTTGGGGCTCCACTAAACCATCGAATTCCTCTCGTATCCAATCCTTCCAATCCAAAATCCTTCGTAAAATCCTCAACGTTCCTTACTTTGACACAAATAAAATCATTCATAAAGACCTTAACGTTCCATATGTTTCCGATTTGGCCCTATCCAGATACCTATCCTTCCATAACAAACTGCAGAACCATCTGAATCTTCTCATTTCAAACCTTGCTTACTCCTCGATCCCTGATAATCCTCCGATGCGTCTGAAAAGAAGATGGCCTCGGGACCTTCTAATATAGAACTTTAATTTGAGTTCTACCAATGGGTATTTTCTCTTCATGTTGTACATGTCATGTTACAAATGTCACATTTACTTATTGTATTTTCTATATAATACAGTTGTAAATTTCATTAAAATAAAAAAAATATTTACCCTTGTTTTTTTTAGCATAAAAGTTCTTAGGTACGGCTAGCGAGATAGTTAATAACAGAAAAGCAAACTTTTCTCCCAATACGGAAATGGGTATGTAAAAAATCTAATTCGAAAATGAAAAGTTATAAGTTATAACTGTAATTATGTTCTTGATGTTGGTCTATGTCATAGGTAATAAAGCAACCTTATCGTCGAAATTGAGTTATGAGAAGTTCCACTTTATATCATAAACTACGCTAACGATTTTTATTAAACAAGTTTTAAAATTATATAAATATAGAACTAAATATTAGTTAAAATATTACACAGTTCCAGTACTTGTACCCACTTTTGATTTTGTATTTTGGAATGATAACCCTTTAGTAATAAAAATAATTACCTATAACCTACTAATGGATTTGATAATTAATTAAAGAAATAAAAATATAAGGTGTGCCGAGTATAATATTTGTAATATACCCATATTTATAACATACCGTTGGATGGTTTAAGATTTAAGATAAAGTTATTAAGGGATTGTTTTGGAACTGTTTTATCGTGAATTATGAAAGAAAACATTAAGAAATGTATGCCATTGAAAATACCAGGTCATCCAACTGGAAATTTCTGTATTTAATTGCTGATATAAGGGGTCGGACAAAATCGATGAAACATGTTCAACCTAAAATGTATTTACCGTACCCTTTTGATGTCTTTAAATTGTATCAATGATTGTTTTACAACATGTGGCCTCGCATTGCCATGGTGAAATAAAATGCACTGACTATTGATAAGTGAGGGACATTTTTACTCAATTGCCAGCCTCAATCGATCCAGCTGACCACAGTAGAGATCTTTAGTGACAGTATGGTTACGATCAAGGAATTAATGATAAAGGATCAAGTTTCTTTCATATTCCATCAAACTGATATCATTATATTTATCGTATGAAGTCCTGTTGCTTCTGTTCTATGACGTTATATGATATGACGTTTTTTCTATCAATTTCTTTAAGTTTCCGATAATTAGAGTATCACTTTCTCTTTTTTAGAATTTCCATAAAATGGCGAAATGGTTTTCGAAAGATTCATTTTAATTGAAATTTACCACTACATAAGCACTTTTCTCTTACAAAACATGTCAAACAAAAGAATATGCAGTGCTATAATAAACAAAATATGCAAAACATTTTAATTGTAAATGAGGGATTAATAATATCAACATAAGCATGCAGATTTTTAAAAACCGACATTATTTATGGAATCTCATCTTCATACAACTACGTATAAATACGTACTTCAAGCAGTGGTTACGTGATGAAGGAACACATGGTAATAGCCTCTAATAATTTTAGTTAAGTATAATAACTTTGATTCTATTATAAATTTAATGTACCTAGTAAATATGTAGATTGGTAATTAAAGTTTTGTTTTTATAGAAGTATAATTTCATATAATTTACTAATAAATTTAATTTAATTTCCTTAATCCTAACATTAATATTTAAAAATATTGTATTATAATATACTCCATCCAATAATTTCAACGGTTATCGGAAACTTATAAAAATTTATGGGGAAAAAACGTCATATAGTTCAATAGTGGTTAAGCCCTGAGAAAACGCCGAGAACAGAAGCAACTACGATTAACATAACGATAAAGTAGTATTGTAGAGAATTCAAACCGAAGCTCTTTTAGACCATTGAGACTAAGAGAAAATAATACAGGTTCAAGCTTTATATTAGCATAACTCTTGAAAGATTAAGCTTAAAGATTTAGAGGCTCGTTTAAATTTAACTAAATGGATCATAAAAATAGAATCAGATCACAATAATGTGTGATGTGTTGGAGAAAGATATGAGATTTCAAAATGTTATACTTATTTTTCTTTCCCACCGCTCCTAGAGAAGTCACATATTCTAATCAGATCAAATATTTGACGTACAGTTTTAAGAATATATAAATGTTCCACAGCTTCTTGAATTACGACTGTTGCTATATTTCTATGCCTGTATCAAAATAGTATTTTAAAGGAATTAAACATTTTTTATTCGTTGAATTTCTGTCGTCAATTCATGTGGATCAAGTCAAAAACCGGGAGCTCAAAAGACAATAAACGTGTTTTTCTCTAAACTATCATGTCAAAACAGTTCTAACGATGTTGATAATATTCAACTCAATTCCTCTTCCTTAAAGTTCTTAATTGTGTTTTAAATAATAAATTCCCGAAGCAACATAAAAGAAATGTTATGACTACAAGAATATTTACGAAATCAAAATTAAGTCTTAATTCTCAAAGACTTTGTATTCCTTTTTGTGAACTTGTTTTTCAATATTGTTATGTATTTAAATTTACTCATTTCTAAAAATATTTCTTAAACAATCCATGCACTTGAAAAAAAAATTAAATTTCATAATAATAATAAAAAAAATAACAATGTTATTAAGGTTTTATTTTTTATTGAAAATCAGATATACTGAGAACAATTTATTCAACTTAATTTCATTTTTAAAACATTTTAGAACTTAATCAGCCGAAATAGTGAGGGTGGGAATAAAAATATTTAGACCCAAAAAAAAGTATTTTCTATTACCAATTTTCAAATACAAATTTCGAACCCTCGAAACTGAGAAACTGTGAAGGTTCAGAACATAACCAGATAAAATGGTTTAGATCTTATATACGTGCCCTTGGTAACTAATATGGACCCATGAAAAAAAAAAGCGATTTGGGATTTCGGGGTGTGGGAGGGGAGAGCTTTTGTGCCGAGAGCTATCCCTCCTCCCACGTAGATTCACTAATGACACAATCTAATTTATAGTAATTTTGGAAAATGTTTTATTTTCTGAAATAATCGCATCAGTATTTTGTACCACTTAAGATTGGAAAAATTGTATTAAAACATATAAAACAAAATGTTACTTAATGACCTTCTGCCATGAACCAATTTTTTTTTTTTTGGTTGTCGATTTTTGCTATATGAGTTGAATATTTAAAATAAAATATATTATTGGAGACTCGATTTCAAGTCCATTTAGAAATTCTCAAACTAAGATTAAACAGTACTCGCTTCGGCAATACATATACTAAAATTGGAACGATACAGAGAAGATTAGCATGGCCCCTGCGCAAGGATGACACGCAAAATCGTGAAGCGTTCCACATTTTTTCCTATCCTATCCAATCCTTACAATCCAAAATCCTCCGTAAAATCCTTAATGCTCCATACTTTGTCACAAATAAAACCATTCATAAAGACCTTAATGTACCATATGTCGCTGATTTAGCTCGAGCCAGATATCTATCCTTTCATGATAAACTTCAGTCCCATCCAAATCCGCTTGTTTCCACTCTTGCTTCTTTCTCGATTCCTGATAATCCTCCTAGGCGTCTGAAAAGGAGATGGCCTCGTGATCTTCTTACTTAAAATTATTTAGAGAGTGCTACCACTGGGTAGTAACTCTTCAAGCCTGTACATGCCATTATTTATATTTGCGCATATTTACTTGTTGTATTTGTATACAGTTGTAAATTTCATTAAATAAACAAAAAAAAAAAAAAAGATTAAACAACCTAAATAGATGAAACCATCTAAAAGTTATGTCAACTAAATGAAATTTATGACTGCGTCAACACGTTTTTTTTTTTTTTTTTTTTTTTAAATGAGAACATTTATAATATTGGATTGGTCTAGTGTTTCCTTTATATTAATCCTCTATGTAAAACTGTTTAAGTTTGAGATATTTTTTTTTATCGGTGTGAACACTGTAATTATTTTTTCGGAGGTGACAAAGCGTGAATTTGGCACAATTTTGTTTAACCAGTTTAAATATCAATTTAATTAACAGTGCTCATTATAAAAACATTAATGAAACATTGGGTAGTACCATTCAACGACGTTTTAAAAAAATTCGACGCGGAAGAGAAAGATGGTCGAGTAAGGATTTCTTTCTTTGTTGATGATGATGTTCTGTGAGTCCCGTTCAAGGAGAAGCTGTTCAAAAACTTACATAAAAACTCTCACTTAGCAAATCTACCGTCGCTGACCAGCCAAATGCAGTTTTAATTCTAAGAAAGTTTGGAACTTGGGATCCTCGTGCAATAAACAACTGCAAAAAAGTTTACGTTGTGTTTTTGCTCCACTTATGTTTCGGAACAGGAACAAACCTCACCATAATCTCCAACCCAACCCTCTCTCCTACCAACGACCATTTTTTAGACATCTGGGCCACTTTTAAAAAAAAATAAAACTCTTTTTGATAGGAAGTTATTAGAACATAAATTTCTTAATAATAACGATGCAACATTCCATTCAAAGAGAACTGAAAAGTTACCAACACATAGAGTTATAAAATTATTTTCGTATCACTTCTTTTGTTTTAAACGAACAATATATATTATTTTCGAACAATCCGAAAGTTTAGTAGCATATGAAAATAATCTCTAATAATGTGTTGCATTTACTTACGGACAACACTTATTGAGCTAGAGTTGATATGACCTTATCTTGGAGTTGTTGAACGAGCGGTTTAAGATTTATTGGGGTGTACAGGAAAGATTGATCCGGCATTACTGATGGTTACACACTGGTCCGTGGTCAGTAACGTACACCGAACGATCCAAGATCAATATCCAATTTCGTTCCTTGACGGATAATTCAAAATTGAAACATATTTCAATCAGAAAATCATGGAAAGAAACAAGTTCCAATACGAAATGGAATTGAAAAAAAAATTAATATCCTGACGCTGACACCTGAGAAAACGAGAGATGCGAAATAGCGGTCGTCCGAGAATTGAGTGGGAAGAAATCGAATTTCTAAGAATAGAAAAAAATCCAAATTTCTAACTAGGATAAATAATATTTTTATCAGTCTAAGGATAATAATGATATAATAATAATAATAATTTATTATTATTTCCGTACAGCTAGTTGATAAAATATAAGACTGTCGAATTTCATACATTAATAGTCTGAAAATAAAGTTTTATTTTATTTTATTATACTTTTTCTGCAATTAATTGTTTACTTCTCTATAAATTTTTATAATTAAATTAATTAATTATTTTATTGCTAGCTGTTGCCAGCGACATTGTTGGTATATTCTTCAATTTAATGAAATAACTTATCACATCCATACGGATAGAATTTTTTTTTTAATCTGTTTTTAAACCTTTGAGCACCGTCAAAAAGATCATATTTTCATTTTAAAAACAGATGAAATGTGATTTAATTGTTCCGCTAATGTTTACTTGAAGAAGTTGAATAGAATTTCAACATCAATTTAGTTCTCCTGATTTGTTTTTGAAAATTTTAAGTTATTTGAAGTACTGGAAACCTTCATTGGAAAACAACTAAAATTTGAAAATACCCAATTTTTAATATACCTACATCTAAATGTTATAAAATATATTATTTAGTGTTTTGAACTCATATTGTTTCAACAAATTTACGAGACCTCACTGAATGATTTAAATCATCCAACTTAAAAAAAATTGTTCCAGCCGTTCCTTCAAATGATCATTACATACCTATTAGTGGACAACCAAAACATGTATCTTTTCGTGTGGCTTCGTCGTCACATGTACAAAATAAACAGATAAAAACCGAAAATACAATCCAAAGTTTGACGAAATTACACAAAATGCTATTAAATTCTGTTTCAGTCATAAAACAATCCCTGGAACTAGATTATAAATCTGTTTATACCTATCAGTTTCTAGTTTATGAAAATCCTATCAATTCTTGTTCTTGAGATCCTTAAATAAATATAAGATCCACCCCTGCTTTCAGGCATACTCAAACGGTGGTTACAGCCACATCCAATGTAAAGGGATTAGCAACAGACCATTATGATTTACAGGCTCTTATAGATTTACTCTTACAATAGTGGGAAAGTTTAGATTTACCCCTTGGGCCCATTACGGAATAATTTCAAACTTTCCAGGCCGGATTCGAACCTAAGCCGTTACACTTGTTGTTTCAAAGATAATGCATCAACACTGTCCACCTTCATGGCCTCTAGAATCCATCCGATTTTTACGTATTGGTTTTCAATTCATTTCAGAAGTCTTATATATTTCGAAACACGTAAGAATAAAAGTAACCAAACAATCTATTATCACTTTTAACAGATTATCATGGCACAGACACATTGTCAGACTAATGGTTGAACATGTATTTTTGGGATTTTTCTCCAAGGCACAGAACCGAAGAAAAATGAAATATGTTTCTTACATCTGAACGATAGAAAATTAAAGATTTATATAAATATTCATATTAAGAAGATGTAAGAAGCCACGTCCAGTTTCAAATCATGTTAGAAGAAAAATAATTATTCTGGTTTTTTAGGTTGTACTGGTTTCCTTTCCGTAAAATCTTGTCTTATGGAGTCTTTCGTTAGAACAACAGCCTTGATGAAGGTCTGAACCTTAGTCCGAAACGTCGGCAAAAATAAAAATACATATAATTTATTTATTTATACTTTTCTACTTTTGACTGAATATCCCAAACAACTCCTCTTCAATATATCCATGACAGTAAATTACTAATCTACTATCATAAAAATTATTCCATTAGTTATGAAATAACCTTCGAATTTTTCGACCGTTTTGGGTTTTTCTAACATAACTAGCACTTATAACTAAATTAATGTTAAGAAAATCTGAAATGTTATCATTTTATGACTTATAATTAAGTATTGCGGTTTATTAGTCATTTTCAAGAGTTCATACCTTGTAGTTATCAAAACCTTCTTTTATTTTCAATAATTTCAAATTTCTTTTGAAAAATTATTGTCGGAAACATATCGTACAAAATTATGTTGAAATAGTTATCAGCACCTTATACGAACTATGTTCCTATATGCAGATAAGGTACGCATAAGTGTTCATATATGGCCCATTAGGTAGGGGATTTGCATGGAATTTATAATGAGCTAAATCATTCCAAGCCAACATCCTCAAAAGGTAATTAGGCTAAGTTCACGTTCGAACACTTTAATCAAGTCCAATTTACATAAGCCCGTTTAGTAAATATCGAAGTAATTTGAATAATATGGTTGAATCATCATTCTTTTTCTTTTCATCCACTGATCAAACATATTTTTCTAACAGATTCTACGTCAAATTTTCCAGTACTTAGGACTTTAGTGCGTTTAAACTTCTTCATATATCAGTACTTTCGGCTAAATATTTTCAGCCGAACCTGAATGTTCGCTCTTACCCTTATATCATTGAATGTTTTACATGTTTCTAATTTAAGATAAGAAATTTGATTCACGCATCGAACAACTTTCACTTACTACTCTACATTGAATAGAAATTACTTTCTGGCAATATTCGAATATTACAAAGTTTTTAAAGTGCTTTATTTAACAAATTTAAACCTTAAACCTTATAGCTAACTTGTAACAACTCATTAACGCCATTAAAATAACTCAAACCCTATTCATTATATCGAAGGTAGGCAATAAAACTCCACATGTTTTTGTTAACCACATAACTCCATTCTCTGAGCTATAAATGCCTACAGAGATAAATGATAGTAGATCTGTATATTTAACCTGTAAATTATCATGGATTGTACAACTATTAGTTATTAAACTCTCATTTTTCCATAGTAAAGTTTACTAAAATGGAGTCAGAAGATTTTCATTTTCTAACATCGATAGATCAGAAGTTGTCACACTAACTTTATATAGATAATGTTGCGATTTCACAATGGGAAAATTCATCAAATTATTCACTAATTAAACTATCTCTAATAATTTAAATATAATATCAGATTTAGAGTTATTATACTATAGTGAATGTATTTAATGATATAAACATATGCTTTAAATATCCATGAAATATTTCACTTCTTCTTTTGCACAAGTATTATAAAATAGATTTTTACTAGGATAAATTTACTTGGAAATTTTGTTCCGAAGTTAACAAATTGGTTATTAACAAAAATTTATATTTTTCCTTCCTACGGAAAACAAAATTATAACGTACCTGTATTCATGATCAACAAAATATTTTTCATGTTTACATTAAATTATCAAAACATAAATAAATAAATAAATATATATACATATATTTATTTATTTATTTTATAAATATAAAATAAATACCATAACTTCATACAACAGTGATTGATAAATTTGAATAACAAGTTTGCACTGTTCATGGAGTTTGAAATATTAATTTTAAGGGATAGATAATGTACATTTATATATTTTGCATTGTTAAAGAAACTACTTGTTCACTGCTTTGCCTGTGCGATTAATGATATTAATCATTTAAGGGTTTTTAAATAATTTTATTAATAATATTTTGTTTATCAGTTAAACAGTACAGCTATAATTCCCTTGGACGTCACAATTTCGAAGATAATTGGAAAGAATACTCATTAAAAATCTGTTCTTTAAATCGTGTATTTATTTTAATTTTATTTTGTATTTATTTTTATTTTATTTTGTATTTATTTTTATTTTATTTGTATTTATTTTTATTTTATTATGTATTTATTTTTAATTTATTTTGTATTTTATTTTGATTTTATTTTGTATTTATTTTTATTTTATTTCGTATTTATTTTTATTTTATTTTGTATTTATTTTTATTTTATTTTGTATTTATTTTTATTTTATTTTATTATATTTATTTTTATTTTATCTTATTGTATTTATTATTATTAAGTTTCTGTATTATTTATTTTTTTTATTTTTTTTTATTATATTTATTTCTATTATATTTTATTGTATTTATTATTATTAAGTTTCTGTATTATTTTTTTTTGTATTTATTTTTATTTTATTTTATTGTATTTATTTTTATTTTATTTTATTGTATTTATTATTATTAAGTTTCTGTATTATTTATTTTTTTTGTATTTATTTTTATTTTATTTTATTGTATTTATTATTATTAAGTTTCTGTATTATTATTTTTTTTTATTGTAAATAGAGTGTGAGTGTGCTCTCTGAACACTATTATAAATGTCCTTGATGTGACAGAATGTAATATTTCTAAATAAACAAATGTAGTGTAAAATCTTTCTGAAACTTAGATTTTCTTGTAAGAAATTTATTCAGACTAACGATAATTATGCACTTAAATATCAAGACCTTTATTTTTAAAATAATGATTTAGTAAATACAACTGTATGTTTCTGTAAAAATGACAAGTATCAATTAGTAACTGAGTGTAGAAAAATTAATAACAGACACATTTTTTTCATAAATTAACATCTCTAATTTTTAAATAACCATATGTTTTTCGAAGATTTGTAAACATGAATTTTTTTTTTCTATAGAATATGTATTTGCGCCTGTCAACAATAACTTGACTATCAGCAAATATGATGGCGATAATGATATAATGACATGACAGGCATGGGGAAGGAAAGTACTCAGCAGTACCTCTTCCCTAACTTGTTCCAATTACTTATGTTGTCTAAGGAAGGAGATCCCTCATCCAACGCCTTTTTAGTCTCCTGCTCATGTTCTGAGGTATGTCAGTTGTGAATTGAAATAATCATGGTTTTATCAGTTTAAACCTTTTTCAATTTTATGTCGCATTGTTTGGATTTTTCAAAAACTTTCCACCGTAACAAGTAATAAATTTTATATGGAGTAGTTTCTGATAAAATTTACTAGTTCATATATTATCCCATTAATATAATATATTGTGGGTAATATTATTTTTTCTTATCATTTATTGTAATACAATAGATTACCCGTATTAATAGAATTTTCATAGGTCGTATCAGTGAAAAAAATTAAACATAAAAAATTGGAAAACATTTTACATTTGGAAACAATAGACCAAAAGAATAAGAAAAAAGACCTTGGTTAGAATTAGAAAAAAAAAGTTGGTATAGGAAACATGAAAACACAGATTGGAAAAGTTTAATAAGACACACAAAGGACACCGTCAAAGTTAGTTTCAATATATAACGAAAAACATGCGTAGCTGCCTGGAAGTTTCATAAGCCATCATCTCAGTATAAGAAGGGAACTATATTTTGGATATTATCATATCAAGTTCATATTAATTTCATACTGCTCTTTTATAATGAAAAAATATAATTTTGGCCACACAACTTTCACCACACACCCCATTTAAATAATAAAATTTCTGATCAAATAGTGCAAGTCAATATTAACATTTCTAGACAAAAGACTACCTTGGAACCCTTATATCTGATCCATAATACAACAATTTATCGACAACTTGGCCTTCTACAAGGACCAGTAAACAAAACATCTCATGTCTCAACTGAAAACAAACTATTATTTTACAACCGCAGGGAACATATAAATATTCGAATATCATAAGCATCGAATCCTTTCAGTCGAGATCATTTTTTTTGTCTGTCTTCCCCTTCATCGCACTTTATGCTATACAGGTTTTTCCCGGGCCAGAAGATAGGACAGAGGATTATTGTCAGAGTTGGAAGCTCCCCTAGGCGAGACGTGAATTATTAATATCCTGTCAGATTTTCTTTAAACTTATCTAATTGCCGCTCGACCATCCCCGCTTCTGGTGCAAGGTACTTAAACAGCAGCCAATGCTCCATATTATGTTACAAACAAGGCCTCAATTTCCCACTTATCCTTGACATAATCCCATCCTAATTCTCATGATTTCACCAAAGCCTTATCCATCATCTGAATCTTCTAGCTGAGTTTCTATCCAGCTACAATCCTTTCTAGAATCCTCCTCGGAAGTAAAAACGGAACTCTTGTAATACGTTATGGGAGCTCTAGTAATTACCAGCTTCGAATAATTGTAAAATCTGCGCGTCAGTAGCTCTAATTATCTCTTTCAGACTCCACTGGCTTCCAATATCAGTGACGCGGTTGAAAGTTATAAGTACTGTAATCTCCACGAGTATTGCCTTGCCTTCCAACCTACTGCTAACCGATGGATTTTGTTAGTATTCCATGAAAGCTATGGGACGCTAATGAGAAGGGAAGAGAGAGTTTTCGGGGTGAAGATCCTTCCAAAAATAGAAAAATATATATATTTTTTTCATTGACCCTTATTTGTTTATGTGATTAATCTAAGCAATGGACTTAAACAATTACAGCATATTATATTTTTTATAATAATGCATATACAGCTATTAAATGTAAGCACATCCCTCCTTAAATATTTGAAACCCAGTCAAGATGTGCACTTCTTAAAAATTTTGATGCGCCCAATAAACTTATTTGTGAACCCTCATGATCTGCATATCCCTTATTATCACGGACTTGAGTGCCTTATGGGCTCTGGCTGGCCCTTCCGGGTTTGTTGTCCCTTGCTGGATGCCTCATCGAATTAGGATTTGCTCATACTCAGGGGATTTTAATTAAATCCAACTAAACCAAAGGATGTTATGACCTGGTTGTTGTACATCCTATCAAGGCGGTATATCGCCTATTGGCTTATGTCATATTTGCGCGATTCATATATTTTCAGCGATATTCATTAATTTAGTGCTGGGATTAATTAACGTTTAATAATTAAGGTTAAAAAAAATTTAAAATTATTTTGAATATACGGATATAGATCGGAGTGGGTGTGTATTTACTTATGAATAAAAATGAAATATAAAACATCGCGGCCTCCACTATTACTGCCTAACCTTAATGCGACCACTAATAACTCAGTTATCCACCTATTTCCTAGATCATTTTGTTTGCAAAATTGTCAAAAGAAAAATCAGCAATTGTTTTTGGGGATTGTAATTTTGGCACATGATATTTTCTGATGTGGACGAGATCATTTGGGGTTCGTAAAGTGCTGCTCACCAGTGCTGTAACCTGAGTTACTTTTCGTCCATTCTTAACGTTCACCCAACCTCGTTGGTACTGAGCTACTTAGACGTTTACATACTTAAATATTTTGGTAAAAACATCGATACTTCATTTAATTTTGAAATCGAATCAGTTTAAGTTATGCTCGCAGTTAATACTAATTGGAATAAAGTAATAACTAGTAAAATTGTCCGTGTAGAGAGACACAATTTATTGTTTAGTAGTCACCCCGGAGCCCAAGTTTGGTGTTTATGTTTACTAGAAGTAAAGGAAAAAAAAAATTTTTTGAAAAGGGTTCTGCATTCTGTCTTAATGCAAACACACCTGATCACATATTACTTTCAGAAACCTCAAACTCTGCAGTTATACATTTAATTAAACCTAAATTATATCTATAAAGTATTAAGAAATAATCTCCACAGTAGATTAACAAATAATTTGGTCAATGTAATGAAAGAAGTGTCTTGGTATAGAAAGTGCAGATTTTTTGGTGCAATTGAACATAAATATGAATCCTGAGAGTCGACATGGTTAGATATTTGCCTTTAGTTAGATATTATTATAATAGTTTTTTTTTTTGTTTGATTATTTTTTTATTGATAAATATTACAATCTGTCTCAATAAAAGACATTTATAATAGAGAGAGCACATTCACACCATATTTACAAATAAAAGAAAAATAAATAAGGTAATTTCAAAATAATGTAAAGCTAAATAAGAACAAAATAGAATATTATACTGAAGGAAGAAAATATAAATAATAGTAATCATAGAATAAAAATAAATGAATAAAATAGAATTGAAATTATCTTTAAAAAGAAGTAATGAAAATATAATAGTTATTAATCATATAAATCACGATCAATTATTATCTATATAAAATTATCAATAAATTAACCTGGATGTGAAGTTCAATTAGACATTTTCTGATTCTCCTATGTGTAACCAAAAAACTGAGAAAATAGATACCCTTTGATTTGTAAGACAACCACCTTAATACATAATAAGCAGAGCTGAAAATCGTATAGCCGGGGAATCGACCGTTTTAAAGACTGGCGATGGTGCCTGAGGGGGCCTTAAGTACGTGGCGGGAATCCAAGGGCGGGTCACATTTAGTCTTTAGTGACCGCTTCTATTGCCGCCCCCGAAATTGGATTTTAAAAATTACTGTGTTGAGAGTTTCTGTAACGGCCAACTCCTGTTAGAATCCTAAGCATTCTGTTTAGTTTAGCACCACCTAAGTCCGATTTAGCGGTTTAAAAAATGATAAAAAAAAAAACGAGAAAAAAAATAGAGGCCACTACGCTACTCCCTATTTGAATTCCTATCCTCTAGCAACAGAACATTTACAATTTTATTTGCATGTCACATACCTGTTGCAAAGAAACTCAACATGATCGAAGCACTTTTTGGTAACACGTGGTAAATAACGAAATGTATAATATTAATATGTTAAAGTATTAATTATTTACAATGATTTAAATTCAACTAGCAGCGCACAATATATTTCAATACAAACATTGTTCCTTAGAGAAATAAATTTTCTAGAGCTTCTATTTATAACTTATTATCAGGTTGTTGCAAAAGTTCTTGCGCATAATTATAACTTTTTTTCATATTTCATATTTTAAACATTGAATATTACTCTTTGGGCTTTAGGCAGGATGAGTCAAAACGTTTACTGCTTAATTTTCCGATATTTCTTGTTCTGTCGTTTCTGAAAAGAAACGATGTGCATTGTCGTGTTGCAAAATGGCTTGGTTCTTGTTGACCAAAATTGTGTACTTTGCATTCAAGACTACATAAACTCTGCCTACCGATTCACAATAAAGGTTTGAATACAATGTCTGACCATTAGAAACTAACTCAAAATGCCTATGAAGTTCCAACAAACACAAAACATCACTTTTGACGTTAATCGAACTTGGTGAACCTCCGGTTGTGCAGTTTCACCTGGCCGTACTCACTGGTTATGTTTGCTATGGCTTTTTTTTTTTTTTACAAATATTCAATTTTTGCCACTTGTTATGCCACTTATGATTTTTTTCAGAACTGTCATCGTTTGGATTTCGAAGAATAATTTTGCAAAGATCAACTTGCTACTGGGCTTGGGAATCGGTAAAGTCGGATCTTGGTCTTGAAATCTGTACTCCCAATCTTCTAAGATGATGACGAGCCACTGTGGTCTTAAAAGGCCCTACTACGGCTGATAAATCACGAGTAGTTGTAAGTGGGTTCACATATTCAAAAAGAACATCATCATTAACGACCCATAGAAGACCTGATCTGGGTTCATTTGCTTCACTAATATTCCCACTATTGAAATTATTATTGAAGTGCCTGAACCAAATAAGGCATTGTTTCGATGTATGACTTACTTTACTTCTATGGCACAAATTTGAAAATAGCGTTTCAAAAATGTAAATGACCCAATAAAGCCAACTCAAGACACAATGAATTAATATCAAAGTCAAAATAAACATTGACATAAGTAGTAGGAACAAACACATTCTTATACGATTAATTATGAGGCTTTTAATTAAGATAGTGGTCATGTGAAGGGGTATTCGTAACTATCAGATATGAGTTTTGCCTAAAATTCGTATTCACCAAAACATCAGATAGCATGTTTATTGAACTGGTACCTCATCAGTTCCTAATGGAACATTGGCGCAACAAGTGGCACATCAAAGGAAGTGCATCCAAATTCAACCTCATCACACTTAACCTTTCTTAAACGCATCCAATCAATCCACTCCAAAGTCCATCGAACAATAGTATATGTTCCATTCTATTGCAATAAAACCCGACATCATGACGTTAATTATCCATGTATTCTAACCTTTATCCCAGAAAAATTCTACAAATTACACCAGAAAATACAACATCAAAATCCTTTTCTAACTCTAAGATTCTCCTGGAAGGTTGAATCTGTAGTGATTCCACGTTCGTTTGTAAATATGTAATGTTCCTGAAAATGCACAGACTCTCCATTCAAGAGATAAATGTTTATGCCTCTAGCGCTCTTGTTTAATTACTCTGACATTTTGTACCTGTGAAGCAGTTGAGAAAAAAGTTTAAGAATAGACTCAGAGAGAATTGTCTCAAAACTGGAGGGTTAAGCGAGGAGATAAAAGGTCTGGAGTATTCTTGATTAGTACACTATAAATAGTGTATAGTGTACAAATATGTTTTTAAAATGTTAATTCACATTAGTTATCTTTAAGTTTATTTAATTTTTAATTATTGTATATATTTTTAACTTCAATATTATTATTTAGATCTTATTATATTTAATTTATTTTTATCTTCTGTAAATATGATATTAATGTATTATTGTGTATCTCTCATTATAATTAATTTCCTTCATAATGACTAACCGTTATATAACTAATAAAACAGTTTCTAATAAAGTACTAATCTCTACTGGCTTTAGTACCAGTAAGCGGTTGAAAGAGTAGCGCAGGGATCCTGGAATCCTGCTTTTCCCCCTTTAGTTGGAGTGAAAAGCCTGCGTCAGAGCTCCCTCGCCTGGTTGTAAATAGTGTATATAGGTCTGCATGTGTTTTTTTTTTTTAATTTACTTATCTTTAGATTATTTTATTTATTGTATTGCTATGTATTGTAAAGACCGTCGGTGGAATAATTAGTTTAAAGGTATAAACAAATAAACATCAGAAGTGCTAACATCTGGCGGTTGGGTACCTGAGGGAGGGTAACCCATTACGACAACCTTTTGTAAGTGGTAATAAAAACCCTTAAGAACCACCGACAAAGACCGACAACTAAGTATTTAAAAAGGATCCCGAAAGACCTTTTCACACCTTCCACCAGAAATATGGAAATCTGTACCTGCTGCTTTACCTTGGCCTGGGGGAGAGGGCGTGGTCATCCCTTAGGCTGAGAATATTCAGCCAATCAGGAAAAAGACTACCAAAAGAGAGGGGGATGAAAAAAGGTGGGAAATAGAGAATTGGGACTGGACACTTCTTCTTGGGACTCGGCTGAGGACACTTCTTTTTGGGACGCAGCTGAGGACAGCTGGATGAGGAGAGGCTGATAGAAGAGAGGCCTGATGTAGCTGCCCGGCCCTGAGGAGGTCCCTGATGTTTTCTTCTAGCTAGAGGATGTTTTCTTCGCAGATGCAGCCATGCCCATCCACCATTTCCAATATATATTAGATAAGTAATTCCCAATAATTCGTTTAAAGATGTTTAAATATTTAATGGCAATGTAATTTTAAATTCCATCCATCTGAATCATGCCTTCACAACCAATTGTATAGTTCATTAATTTTTGTAAATATAATGTATATAACATTATTTCTTATATCATTTGTAAATAAACATAATTTGTACATAAAAGTTATTTTAATCATGCCACCTATTGATATCATTATAAGCACAGGTAATGTTTGGTAATTAGAGAACAGATAAACACACAACAAGCCTTTGTGAGAAGTAATCCAATAGATGAATCAAGGACCAATATGTCAAATGACATAAATTGTTTAACTAATATTTTATTAATGAAATATTTATATTAATTAATTCTGGATAATTATCTTCAATAATTACCAATGGCATCCCGTTATCAAAATTCACTAATCAACCCATTTTGATACGTATCAGCTTTTTGCTTATCATTTAGTTATTTTGCTTTTGTCTATTTTATTTTATTTTTTTGTCTCGGTGACAGAATCTTACATTATTCAATAAAAAAAAATATATTAGCAGCAATTTTTTTCTCTTGTTTAGATTACAAGATTTTATATAAAAAAATTCAATTATATATAGAAAATTTAGGGAGTGGGATAGCTCAATGGTAGAGTACTGAGCTTCCAATGCTTAAGGTTCCAGGTTCGAACCCCGGCTCATGGCAGAAAATTTATTTATCTGTTTCATTGGCCGTAGTGCTACCCTGGTTCGGGAGACCCTCCCGGTGCACATCCAGCCTCTCTAAATTGAGTACCCTTAATTAAATAATTAATTAAGGAGGAAAACTTGGTGATTGAGCTTGATCTCGTTCAAATCACCTCCTTGCAAAACCGTTCACCTAGAGACAGTGCTTTTCCTAAATAGTACTGAACCCAAGACCCTTCATGGGTTGCAGTGGTATAGGTTTTATATAGAAAATTTACCGATTCCAAGACGCAATATATTTACACTATTCAGCTTATAATTAGTGCTAATTCTTCTCTTTTTTTTCTTCAGTTAATTTATAATTTATTCGGCCTAATATTATCATGGTAGAATATTCTTCAGTTTGTCAACATTACTGAGCCAGAGTAGGAAGGTTGATATCTATTATATGCTGACGTTACTCAAAAAAATGAATCTTTTTCGCCTCGTTTCTGCCCGCTATTGCTATAATGAATGCAATTTTTTTTTCTATTATCAGTGCGCTTCGTTCAAATGGTATATGATAAAGAATAATCTGTAATCATGTCTTACTTTTTTAGTGCAATAATATCATTATTTACTGATTTATTTATATTTTCTTTACGAATACGCTTGAACTGTTTTCGCTTTTAATATTGCTGTCTTTAAAACTTTTATTCAACTCCGTTAAATAAATTCACTATATTAAGGTGCACGAAGTTAATATGATGCCTAAGATATGCTCACTGCCAGTGACAGAGTAACGTAGGGAATGCCCTGAGTTGAATTTAATATAAGCTCACATTTCTTGGTGCTTTTTCCAGGATGGGGCCATAATAAAGTTTTTTTAAAATGGGAATACAATTTTTATATAATAATCTAACATTCCTCAACGAATATTGTGAATTACTTTTTAGAAAATAATATTATAAATAGATTTAACGAATATTTAAAATTTATCTTTTTTTTTTTCTCAAATATTCATTTAATATTAGTAGCACTTCATTGACTTGTTGTTGATTGAATCTAGTTTATTTCTGACCGGTTGTTTCAAATTGTACACAATACCTAAATCAAATATTCTTAACAATAGTAAATAGTAATCGTATTTCCTTTATCATTTTTATTTGGGCGTTTCAGAGATAATTAGTTCCCTTCTTTAGCATTTAATTTTTCACAGTATTGGGTTAGTTCTTGAACAAGTTTGTTCGACAAAACAGATATTAATTTTAAATGAGATATTAGCATTTTCAATTTTCAGGAATAGCTAATCTCTAATCTCCTTAGAGAATACAGCTTTCTTCAGCATCTTGCTATTTAAGAAATTTATTATTGCTTTATTTTTATGTTAAATGTTCATCATTTAATTCCTTTTATAATTATAGTTATATTATATATATTACATATTATAAACATACAGGTTGAGTTGACAGGAACAGGACAAACTCATGGAGTATATATGAGGGTTCTATCATCATTCATTGATCGTTCTATTATCTATGTCTTATCCTCATTGATGTCGCTTAACAGGACTTACATGCCGAATCTTCAAAATTTCATGCTCCAAAGTACCTTAAATTTGGTATATTTTAAATAAATAACTGTTTCTCATTGTTATTCTTAATAAAAAAAGGCTGAATATAAACGAGGAAAGAATTTGATAATTTACTAATTTACGGTTTTTTTAGGTCGAAAATCATAGTCAGGCGGTATAGGTATAATATATCGTTGGAAAGTTGGGAATAAAAATAAAAAGTCTAACATACAAAGTCGTAAGAGATAATAGAGAGTGATAAAAAAATTATAAATAATAATTTCTGAAAACTAATATTAGTTGATAGAAACCACGTGTAACCAAGAAAACGAAATGAAATTTATACTAAATTTATACTTAAAAATTATTTGTAATTGAAAAAAAATATATAAAATGCACAGAATTAAAGCAATGACATTGTTAGAAAAAACTATTTTATTGTACTTGTGTGAAAGAAGAAGTATACAAATATTTCATAGATGTGTAAATTATGTGTTAATAACCTTAAATACATTTTCTGTAGTTTAATAACTCTAGATCTGATAATATATTTAAATAATTAGATATCTGTCGTCGGTTAATTTCGCAAAATTATAATGTAACATTTAAAAATATTAAATTATTGCATAATTTGACATATTTTACCCGTGTAAAATCTAATCATTATTCGCTTACAATTAGTGTGATAACTTATCGATGGTATGCAATGAAAATCTCGTGAGTTTATTTCAATAAATTCTACTATGGAAAAATATGAGTTTAATAATTAGTAGTAATGCGATCTATAATCACTTATAGGTTAAATATACAGATATACTATCAAATCTCTCAAGGCATAAATATCTCAGAGACTAGCGTGGAATACAAAAACAGATCGAGTTAGGTGGTTTTGATGCCCACAGTAGATATAATAAATAGGGTTTGTGTTATTTTAATGGACTTGAGGAGTTGTTCATGGTTAGCTATAAGTTTCAAATTTTGTATCCGTTAAAAATGCACAACTTTGTAATAGTCCAGTATTGCCAGCAAATAATTGCTATTCAAAGTAGAGCGGTATGTAAAAGTTGGGTGATGCACGCCCCAGACTTCTTATATATTTAATTAGGCAATAAAATTTAAATAAATTGAAATTGGACAAGAAAATATGATTTTTTAAAAATAATTTTGCTGTGTGCAAACTTCTCTTGCAGTTTGCCTCCCAATTCTTGCATCATTTTTATTATTACAGTTGAACAATACCTTCTTCTACTCTTCGATGAATTTAGGAGACAAGATTTGTTTCTGCAAATATAATTACCATAGTTGTTAACAACCATAATTATTTTACTTTACATGTTTCTGTACCATATTTATTCAGAAAAAAATAATGGCATAAAAAAAAATATTAAGAAGATCCCTTCAGGATGGTTTGTGTATTACCCTCTTCCCATTTATCAGTGTTAATATTCCTTTCAAGGGAATAATAGTTTATCTTCTTGCGGGACCCTTCTCTGGAAAATTAATGGCTCTCGTTTTCTTTTTCTTTTTTTTTTCGTTTGTCTCTGTAATGAGATTTCTAACAAATACCGGTATGAAAGGATATAGAATACGGTGGGTGATAATATTTATGTGATGAAATGAATCTATTAGTAGAACATAATCTGCTAGAGAAATACAAAGAATTATGTAACATACAAAGAATTGTGTAACAACGCACATTAAATTTACAACAAACAGACTGGCTAAATTAAAAATGCTTCTAGATGGTCTTCATTCTGTTGTTCTATGTTCTGTGATAAATGGATTCTATGATGATACTCGGCCACTGCGTTAGTGACACTGTCTGCTATGACAATTCATAACTGTGTATAAAATAGTTTCCATTAAAAAAAAAGACATCCACATAGCTAAAAATAACGAAAATTTTATTTCTTTAAGCGCCAATGTTCAAAGGTCATGTGACAACTAAAAACCATCAAAGGGGGCAGACCTTAGTTTGAAATTATGATATGTCGGGTATGCAAAAAGATATTACCCTACAATACATTTTTTCTCACTTGATTCAGTTATTTTTATGATTGTTGGTTAGATTTATTATTTCTTATGGTAGCTCATGGAGAAGGATGTATCAAAAACATTCTCTTGATTTGTTTACTAACCGTGACTCCCACCACTATAGCTCTGCGTTGAAATCACCTCTAATGAAACCTTAATTTTGAAAGAAAATATGCCAAACATGATAAATGTCAGAAAGTATCTTGAAAGGCTATAAAAATAGGTTAATATGTTTCATATATATCGTGTAATGGACGATGTACCTGGACTGAATTTCAGGAGTAATAGGTAAGTATGCATGGTTGTGTTACAGCGGTGTTTCATAATTGTATGAGAGTAAATAAATCAACATGAGATCAAAACTGTTTATTTATTTATTATCATTCAACCGTTGACTCCTGGTAGAGCATTGGGAAGCTACAAGTGCGTTCCATTCCGCTCTTTTCGATGCAATCATTTTTGCTTCTGATCAAGTCCGCCATATTTCTCTAGCTCTTCCTCTTTTTCTTGTTCCTTGGAAATTCCATCAAAGAGCTTCTTTTTCGATCGCACAATCAGCTTTCCATAAAGTGTGTCCAATACATTTTCAATTGCTTGTCCTTATTTCTAGATGGATAGGAAGCTGTTCAGTAGTTCTCCAGAGCTCCTTGTTAGAGATACTCGAATTTCCACGATTCCTCGCAAGCAACAGTTGATGAAGGTCTAAAGAGATCGGGTAATAGTTTCATTTATCTTCCATGTTTCACTTCAGTATACCAGGAATGAATTTAAGTTGATGTTAAACAACCTAATTTTTATTTTATTCTTGTTCTCCCATATTAGATAGTGTTGAATAAACGCCTAATTAGATTTTTTGTTCCTTTTTTAACATCTTCCAACGAGCACCCTTCTTTAGAAGTCATGCTTCTCAAGTAGATAAATGATTCCACGCACTCTACTATGATTTTCCTCAGAACAAGGGGGGGGGGGTCTTGCAATTAATTTAGTAAGTATTATCGGTAGAAAGGTTGAACGTTACAAGTTCCAATAGATATACATTTGGCCTATGATCGAAATAGCCGAGACATATTTAAAAAATCATTAATCAATTAGTTTCCCATCAGGTCAAGTTTGAATCTGAGCTGTTTGTTTATAAGACATTTACTTTTTCTACATTTACATAATGTTATATCAGAGAGAATTGCTTATATACCTAAGCATTAATTCATTTCAAATTATAATTATTTAAAAAAAAGAAGAAATTAGAAGATTATAGTGCTGCATCAGTGTGCTGCATGATATTATGTGTTATACTTATTACTTTAAGTTTCAACAAAATGTCTCAAGTTCGTTGAGAAACGAATTAACGATTAAAATTGTTGATAAATATTTATTAGTATCACTCATTAAATTTATGTTATCGACTAACTGATATCTAGGTTACAATGAATAAGAGATCTCCCCTGAATTTCCCGATTTAATTTGAGCTGCTGCCCATGGAACATATGCTATGGTTTCACTGCTCATTCAAGAGAGAATCAGGATCGGAAACATCTCGCCTTTCTAATCCTTATATACTCTTACTCAAGCCTTTGCAGTAGCCACGTATACATTAATCACTCACAAATATACAAGATTTATAAAAAAAGAAAAAAAAAAGACTCTTACATGTATTTATACAATCTTATAGTTATCACTACTAAGTAAATATGATACTTGCTTATTTACTGTAGACTATGCTAACTAAATGTAATTCAGAAATAAAATTAAATATCCGTTATTGCAAAAATAAATAAATTTACTCCCACGGTTCATCCATTTTCTTGTATGTATCCAGTTAAAACTTGGTATTGAAATAATTAATTAATTACTACACTTATTAAAAATGAGGTTCATGATCGTTTTATAGTATTATAGTCATACGATTTTTTAAAAATATTTCACTCCTTGAAGGATGCTCCATTATGATGGGCAGAGCTGCTAATACTGCAGTGTATGAAGGGTCAATAGCGAATTTTTAATATCAGAAATAAAATATTTTAGGAACATAAAAAGTAAAATTGTTTTTAAATAATACTTAATCTTCCAACTTGCGAGATCTGCAATGTTCAAAATACAGTCAAACATATTATACAAGACTGCCCTACATTTGACATTTCTAGAAAAAAATTAGGCATGACACAAGGCCTAAAACAAAATTTACAATACAGCGAAAGAGCAGTTAAAAAAATTTAAGATTCTTAAAAGAGGTGAAATTCTATAACACAGTTTAATCTAAAAGTGTTGCCAATGACCCTAAAGGGTAGAGGCAACAATACAATAAATAAATATTATAAATAACAAAATTAGGTAATATCTGAAAAATTTAAAATAAAATCGAATATAAAATTAATGTATGTTGGTTGACCCTTTTATCATTTATTCTTAATTTTAATGATAATAAGACGATAGCTCTCCAACGAATCAGTGTACCTGAAGGAGAATATGACTAATGTAATTACAAACAAATTTTATTTGTTTGGAACTTACCACATACTTATATGTATTTAAGAATATGGCATAAGTGATCTTGTAAGTTTATTTTTAAATGATTAAATGTCACCTAATTACAACATACGGCTTAACTTGTGTAGCAACAATAAAAAAATTGTTTAACTATTTTATTATTTAGAAATTACAAATTATTTCACAATGGTTTATTATTTTCAAACAATTATACATCTAAAGTAACATTACCTTCCGAGTTACAAAGAAAAAAAAAAACAAAAGGTGATTCCAATTATTGGACTAAACTTTTTTTCTTTAATCATTTGTAATATGCTAAAAAAAAAATAGCATTAGTTCAGTGACACATTCAATATTTAAAAACCAAACCAAGGATATAAAATTTGGAAGTAGAACATATAAAAAACCCGTAGACCATATCTTTGCTCCTAATTGTCCGAATTTAACGATTTTTTTTTTGTTTTAAGGAAATTTCGTAAACTTTTAAAATACCATACAATACAATATCGACAAAAAGTATAAACTTTTCGAGTTATTCGGAATTTAATTTTAGCATCCCTCGTAACTTTTTTTCCAGCTTCTTTTCGTTGAAGTATGTTATATAGATAAATTTAAATCGAAGTATGTTATGCTTTTTTCGCTCTTTTAAATAGAATGACTTTAGCGAAGTTTCATTGAAATCTGTACATTCGTTTAGGAGCTACAGTCTATAGCAACGCAGGTTTTTCTGCCGCCATTTTGAAAGTAAAAGGCGGAGAGTAACGTCAATGAAAGAGGATCATCCTCGGGTGACATCTGATTTTATATCAAAATTTGAAAAAAAATCGGTCCAGTAGTTTCGGAGAAAATGTGCGGACGGCGGTCGGACAAAAAAAATTTATTCGTTTTTCGAATTCTACGCGTCCTGAAACGTGAAACTTCAAATTTTGAGAGGGGGTTAAGTTTTTGAATTTTTCGGTCGATCTAAATGGTTGATTATTAAAATAATTAACCAAAATCGTACGAATATATTTGAGACAGTTTATAACTCTTTGCATTTTAGCGGTGATGATTCTTAGAATTACATACTAATTTCTCTATTATAGTTTCAGAGCCCAAACACAGGTGGTGCTAATCATCGAAAGGCAATCCTGGCTGCCAACAAAAACGCCATAATTGAAATCGATTTGAGCTTGTAGACTGGAGGGGACAATGCTTCCACTTCTGCCCGAATTGAAGTGCCTCAGCGAATTTCAATTCTGAATTTCGATGAGCATTGTCCTCATGTTTTCCCTCTTATTGGTCAAGCGCCCATAACTCATCAACATGGATGGCCCATATAGCTCAATAAAGGTTTTGTGTCGTAAATTATTAGGGGAAAGCTGCTATTTCTCCTGGCGAAGGGGTAAAGATAAAGGGTGGTGAAGTATTTTCTCTGATCTTGTCTCCAGTCCGTCATGGCGCATTCCTCACCTTCTCAGAGGTCTTTCTCAACATTCCTTGTATCTCAGTGACAACAGTTTGGTATATTTCTTTTTTTATTCATCACTATTTTTAAAACACATGATGTCCTGTTCAAATCATAATTTTTGCCATAGAATGATTCTTTTATCTTGATTTTTAACAATAAAGGATTTTCAGCTCCTTACTCTGGTACTACGTCTCAATATAAAAATAATAGGTGTGCTATACAAAATTTCTACTTAGCTATCCATAAGTTGATGTACTGTGTTAAGAGTTTCGAACTTTCGAGTTTTTATATGGAAGTATTATAAATGATAGCTGGTTGATCTATTCAATGTTAACTAATCAGGAAAAACATTAAACAGGTATAATGGATATGTAATAAATATTAAAAAAATTGTCTTCTTTATTTGTTCATTTTTGAACCTTACCCATCATCCAAATCCCTTTGCACAATCTCTATCCAGCACTACCCATCCATATAATCCTCCAAGGAGGTTAAAACGGCAGTGGCCCCGCGATCTTTTATAGTTTCTAAATATTGGAGTTCTGGCAATGGCCAGATTCTCCACTCACGACATGAGTGTATGTGGCTAAAGCACTCTTGCTCAATCTCCACTGTTTTTAGCCCTAGTGACGCGGTTGAGAGAGGAGTGCAGGAATCTCCTGGAGTCATACATTTCTCTCCACAGTTGGAGGGACAAGTCTAGTTTGGAGTTCTTTCGCCAAATTGTATACAAGTGTGTATGTGTTCTTTTTATTTATTTTTTTTTAGGTTATTTTATTCTTATTTATTGTATATATATTATTTCTCTGTATAATTTATTTTATTTATTGTACATAGAGTTTGAATGTGATCTATGAACTCTATTATAAATGTCCTAGAGACAGATTGTAATATTTTTCACAAAAAAAAAATTGAATCAGCCGTTGTTAAGTAGTATTGTTTTGAACCTAACTCTACAATCCTGTCAATCAGTGGCAATAAAATCCAAAAATAATTGCTAACAAGTATTTTGATAACCGCCATTAAAATATTCTCATCAATATGATCATGAAATATTAGAACGCGTAATCAATCCCGTATGTGTTGCTTAAAAGTGAATTATTATAATTTCTTGCAGGAAAAGAATCCCTGCAATATTGGTTTAGTTAAATATATATAGCCTGTGTTCTATACATTTTTATTTTAGTTTATTTTTTTCAAATTTCTATATCATTACTATTTTAATTTTATTTTTTTCGTTTCTCCGATCCAATTTTGTTGACATAATAATTGTTCTCATTCATTTATTTCAAGTTGTCCACACCTCCATTTAATAAATAGTAGTTTTCAAATAGTTTACAGTTAAGAAATTAGTTTAAAAAATTATATAATTACAAACAAAATGATCGATAACCCGAATAAATTAAAAAACCCAAGAATATGATAACGAGTGCCTGAATAAAATAATTTAAAAAATACATAAATGAATGTGAAAGTGTTATAAGTGTGAAAGTGTGAAAGTATTAAGCAGATATCAAAAGCTAAAGATTTATTAATTACTATTACTATTTATTTATTATTATTACAACATTTAGAGTAACTGTTCAAAGGGGCATCCGTTTTGTTGAGTGCAAAATTTAGCAGGACGAATCCATGCTTCTCTGGCTCTCCGTATAGCATCAGGATGGTGCTTGATAGTTACTGCGGCTTCAGCGATCCGATTTCTCAGCTCTTCTTACCTGCCAACTGCCAACAAACCGATGAGCAACTAATGTCATTGCTCATCATTCATTTGTTTATCAGGTGATTAAAACCTATTATTTAGTATTAAACACGTTAAACATTGTACGGTCTCTCTTTATGTAGTATATAGATTATAAATCTTTAACCTTTGATATCTGTTTAATAAATGAGTTTGAGATATATGTTAATATGATTTTTTTTGTTAGTGAACATATACCTAAAACATTGCCGTGCCATTACGAAACATCCTTTACTTTAAATTAATTTGCTAAATTTTGTTCTGATTGATCGTCATTTGTCATATCATATTCTAAAAATGAAACAATAGGCTTATGATAACTAAAGTATGCGATGAATGCTTTTGATTGAAATCTATTTTCAAAATATCTATCAAAACGCAATCAATGGTTGTTCCATATTTTGTTGTAATTTTTAATAGCGCATTGTTGATGTTTTCATCTCCGTCCTCTGGTTTTAAGCCCACACCGTGTTTTTTTTCCCTCTACCCGACGCTATGATCCTAATTTTGAATTACAGCTCATTACAAAGATGATAGCATTTTGAACATTTTCCTAGCTTACAGTATGCACAGCCAATTCTTAGTTTCTGAGATATTTTAATTCAATGGGGAGCCAGATCCACAAATTCCCGAGGGCGAACATTGCTATCTGCACTTAATTCCCATCGCAGCAACATCCTTTCACCTAATACACCCACATACTGGCCAACAGATCCCAACCGCAATCCCGACCTTCTAGACTTTTTCCTCCACAAAGGTCTAGGATCACTACACTGTTCTATTTCAAGGTTTGATGATCTTTCCTCAGACCATAGTCCTCTAGTCCTAACCGTTTCCACATCTCCCATTCCCAAATCATCCCCACCTTCATTTATCAGGGGGCCAGTTAACTGGAACCTTTTCCGTCAAATACTGGAAGATAATATTGACCTCAGAGTTTCCTTAAAAACACCTGAAGACCTCGACGATGCAGTGCATTCCTTCACTACCCTGATCCAGCAAGCAGCTTGGACTGCATCCTCACCTGATCGTCCCAAAAAATACCATAACATAAATCCTTTACCTCAAGATCTATTGGACCTAATCCATAGCAAACGTTGCTCTAGGACCCTTTGGCAAAGAACCAGGCATCCTGATGACCGGAAATCATATAATTATTATTCTAAACAGGTAAAAAAGAAACTGGAAACTTTTAAAACCCAATCCTACAATTCCTACCTCTCCTCATTATCCGCTAGTGATAACTCCCTCTGGAATGTAACCAAAAAAATCCTTAAATTCCAGTCCATTTCCCATCCACTTCGCCGTGATGATGGTTCCTGGGCTTCGTCAGATGCGAATAGAGCAGAGGAGTTTGCTAAACATTTATCCTACACATTCACCCCTCATCCCGAACTCCATCCCAGCCACACTGCTGAAGTTGAAGAATTCCTCTCTTCACCAATTCCTCTCTCTCTACCTCCAAAACCTGTTAACCCCTCTGAGGTCAAATTCCTTATAAACAAATTAAAACCCCGAAAATCCCCTGGATATGATCTCCTCACTTCACAAATCCTCAGACAACTTCCCAAAAAAGCAATCATATTCCTTACCTATCTATACAACTGCATCCTTCGCACAACCAACTTTCCTTTGGTGTGGAAACATTCCATAATCATCCTGTTTCCAAAACCAGGTAAACCTGTTAATAACACATCATCCTATAGACCGATAAGCTTACTCCCGATCCTCTCAAAAATCTTTGAGAAAATCCTTCTCAAACGCATCCTACCCATAATCGAATCCCACAACATCCCTTCTCATCAGTTTGGATTCCGCTCAAGACATTCCACTGTCCAACAAGGCCTTCGTGTTGTGGACCATATATCCTCTGCACTTGAAAACAAGCATTATTGCACTGGTGCCTTTCTGGACGTAGCACAAGCTTTCGACCGGGTGTGGCACGATGGCTTGCTTTTCAAGCTCAAAACCCATTTACCCCAATCCTTATACCTAGTCCTCAAATCCTACCTCTCAAATCGTTCCTTTCAAGTCCGTTGTGACACCGCATTCTCCACTTACTATCCAGTTGAGGCTGGTGTTCCACAAGGCAGTGTCTTGGGCCCAGTTCTCTATATCCTCTTCACTTCCGATATCCCTTCAAATCCCGATACATTTCTAGCTACATTTGCTGATGATACTGCCATTCTATCTTCCCACTCAGATCCTCAAATAGCATCTCTAAACCTACAATCTCACCTCTCTTTGATTGAGCAGTGGTGCAACAACTGGCGCATCAAAATCAATGAATCAAAATGCAAACATATCACTTTTACCCTGCGACGCAGATCCTGTCCGTCAATCCTTTTTAATTCAATTCCACTTCCCTACTCAGACACAGTCCGTTACCTTGGCTTCCTTCTTGACAAAAGACTAACTTGGAACCCACATACCAGACTTAAAAGACAAGAACTTAACCGACGATATGGCCAGCTGTATAGATTACTAAGTAGGACATCCCATCTTTCAATTGAAAATAAACTTTTAATCTACAAGACCATACTGAAACCTATCTGGACCTACGGACTTGAACTGTGGGGAACTGCTAAACATTCGAATATCAAACGCATCCAATCCTTCCAGTCCAAAGTACTTAGAACAATAGTCAATGCCCCATATTATGTCACAAACAAGACCCTACACCATGACCTTAACATCCCATTTGTCCTCGACATCATCCCAACCAGATTCTCAAACTTTCACCAAAACCTTATCCATCATCCAAATCCTCTAGCTCAATCCCTATCCAGCTCCCTTCATCCCTACAATCCTCCACGAAGGTTAAAACGGCAGTGGCCCAGAGATCTCTTGTAAATATGCTTCTGGAGTCCTGGCAATGGCCAGCTTCTCCACTCATGTCCCGAGCGTCTGTGGCTCTAGTGCCCTCTTTCAGTCTCCATTGGCTTCTAATACTAGTGATGCGGCTGGAAAAGTGGCGCTGGGATCTCCTGGAGTCTTGCTTTGCCTTCCACATGTGGGGGAAAAAGCCTGGCTCGGAGATTCTTGGGCGAATGTATATATTGTATATAGGTATGATTGTGTTTATAAGTTTCTTTTTATGTTATTGTTATTTTTTTTTTCTTTTATTTTCTTTCTTCATCAGTATTATTTATTTACTTTTTATATTTATATTTATTTCTCTATTATTTGTATATATTGTTTGAATGAGAACTCTTAGCCCTAATACTTATAGCCCTCCAGTGGCTGATTGTATTATTATTCAATAAATAGATAAAAAAAAAAAAAAAAAAAAAAAATATTTTAATTCAAATGCGAAAATTAGTCGACTTGAGCGTGAAGGTTCAGTCTCATTCTGTGCCCAAAAAATTAAGTGCTAAGCTCACCTAAAGAAATTTTAGCTTCAAAAATAATATTCAGATTATCATAACATTGTGCAACTAATATTATTCGTCATAGCGCGCATAAAATATAATTTATTCTCCTTCAGGATTACTTTAGAAATAAAATATACATTGACGTTAAACAAAAAAAAATGATTTAGTTGTCTAGTGTATCGTCTCTTCCTCCAATATTGGTTTTATTAAGTGCCATCTTCCGTGTTCAAAACAGTGTTCGGAATTTACAAAATAAAGTTTTATAATAAAAATACTAATAAAACGCTGTTTATTTCGTCCGAATCGGTTTTCATTAACTGATATTAATCCAAGCCTCTGTAGATGGATTTATCAACAAAAGATAAAAATCAATTTAATTAAATATTTCCGGGAATATTTGGGAACCACATAAAAACCTAAGTCAACTCGATTCAATGAATTTAATTGACTTTTAGGTGAAGCACAAACATTTTTCTCTAAACTTGATACAAAACTACTACCTTTCAATCTTATTTCAACCTTATTATTACACTTTAGTCCAATCTGACTTATATTGTAACTTCTCCTCCGAACTCAAGGAGAACTTTATTATAACTTTCGATATTGATTATTGGCTTATTTGTTCAGTCCATGGAAGCTAGATGGACGTATCGGGGATAAATAATAATTCCCTTAATACTTTTAATAATTTATTTTAGCATTAAAAACCTGTAAAAAAGGACGATTCGAAAGGTTTTTAGAGGATAAAAAAAAAGAATAATTACTTTAAAGCATGACGAAGCCTATAGCTGTCAATAGACTAGGGAATGGACTTGGAAAGTTGTTCTCTGCTCCTTGTTTTCTCTGAGGTTTGAGGGCAATGTTTCCCTAAGGACTTTCAGAGAACAAAAAGTGTTTTGTTTTCTTTCTTTCTTTTTCCTTTTTTTTCTTGTTAATCTTGCTAACCAAAGATAAAGTGAGACACAAAATCGGAGACTATGTCAAACTACTTTAATTACAAATAAACCCCATAACCGGTATGAGTACCGGGATCGAAGATAAACGTTGTTGATTGACTTAGATAGATATATAACTGTGGCAATCTTAAATTAATCCGTTTATTGTCAATAATTAAGTATTATAAATCCAGTCGCCTTTCTGTTGGATTTTTAATTTAGTCATTTTATGAAACCACTACAAACCCAGCTGTTATTTAACACACCGTTGTTTTTAAGTAGCTTTTTTTCAAAAATGCACAATATGTACAAATGTCACAGCAGAATACTTTTTTGATAAAGTTACACTTTCAAGTACGTTATCATAAATTTCGACCTTATTTGTCTATACAAAAACGTATTGAGTGCATGTAAATGATGATATCCTTCAATATATAAAGTAGTAACAGTAAGGAATGATTTTTTTTGATTTCACGAAAAGAAAGATCATCAAGGTGTTTAGTGTTATAATTTTCTGAAATGTTACTTAATTTCTATTTGAGATGAGCCATTCAATCCATCGTATTCATTTAACCGACGGTATTTACCCCAAAAATGGAATATAATGTTCTCCGAAAAGTGCCTTTTTATATCCAGTTATCTTTTGGATACAGTAAATATCCCATATCGTATAAGCTCTACACCCTTCATGGTCGGAGGACTGGCTAGCCAGCGGATCACAGTATGTTATTTTTTTTTCTTATTTTATATTTCTGTTCTGTTGTCATTTCCACTGCCTTCTGATACCAGTGACACGAGTGGGACAGAAGCATTGGAAAATTCTGAGTCCTGCTTTGTATTCCACACTTGGCTCGGAGTTCTCTGGGCGAATATAAACATTGTACAAAGGTATGAAATTATTGCGTGAATCCATAAGTTCGTTAGGTTTTTGTTAGTAGTGGAAATCTCTATAAATTATCTCCAGTTCTAATAAACATATCTTACTATAGTGATACTTATCGGAAACGTCTCAGTCCGCTCTTTGAAACTGTTGTGTTTGCTTTCATTGGCATTAGTTTTGTTTGTGATAAAGTGTAGTGAATATGTCAAATGATAAGGTTCATGCCTATCACGAATTTTTTTTTTTATGTCTTATGATTGTGCTAGCTCATCTGCTGATTGTCGATGGTTGTAATTTACAGGTGCGGATTAATAAATAAAAGTGTTTAAAAAAAAAAGACAAGCGAGCTTCGGAGGCCCACCGAAAAATATGTAAGGTTTACGATGCCACAACAAAACGCATTGCTCAAAAATGGTTTGCCAACTTTCGTTCCGGAGATACCAGTCTCTAAGATGCACTCCGCAGTGGTTGACCCACCGACGTTTATTCGAGTTATATAAAGGTTCTATTCAGTCAACTACGGTAGCTTCAGATACAAGAAATTTCAGAGACACTGAAAATAGATTTTCAAACCGTTCAAAGGAATTTAAAACATGAGAACCGGAACATTAGAAACGTTAAAAACATTTATTTTTCAAACGAATAGTGATGGATGATAAAAAATGGATAATATACGACAATTTAGTGCGCAGGAGATCAAGGACAACTGTAACGAACTGGCTGATGAGCCGCCAAATTTCACGCCGAAAAAGATTTTGCTCTCCAAATGGTTGGATTATCGCGTCGAGCTTTTTTTCAGGTTGCTTTCACAAGGAAAACAAACGATTGATTCGAAGAACTACTGCACACAGCTAACGACATTTGACCAAGCATTGCGACAGAAAAGCACAGAACTAGTCAATCACAAAGGCGTTCAACTCCACCATGACATACAGACTACACTCCGCAATATTCACAAAGCAAAAGATACCGTGAGTTGGCTGGAATATTTTACTACACCCACCGTATTCTCCGACCTTGCACCATCAGACTATCACTTATTCCAGTCCCCCCAAAACTCCCTCAACTCGTTTACTGATTAGATAGATGTGAGTATGTATCAGTTTTAGAAGTCCTAGATGTTTTACGAGGACAGAATAATGTAATTGTTAGGAAGATGTCAAGTGGTCATTAATAAAAACGACAAGTACATTATTGAATAAAATTTATTCTTTGTATTAAAAAAAAAAGATTTCACCTTTCAAAAAGCGAACGAACTTCGCCCAATATATACGAAGATTACTTTTACTGATTTTATTTATTTATTTTTTTTTTCATTATTTATATATATTTTCCTTGCCTTGTAACTTTAGTACTTGTCCTTCAATGTGAAAGATTATATTGTGATTCAGTAAACTAATATTGTGTAAAAGCATGTCTGTATTTAACTAGTTATTTTGATTAGTTTAGTTTCTTTTTGTTTAGTTTATATACATTTACTTTTAGTACTGTTATTTCGCTGTTTATTTATATTTATTTATTGTGCATAGTGTGAATGAGCTACTCTTTATAAATATTACTATTTTTCTTAAATTTGACAGATTCTAGTAAATATAAATAAAGAATTAAAAAATAATAATAATAACTACTGGACATTCTATTCAGGTTTATAAATCATATTTCTTAGCCAAAATAAAGAATATTCTTTTATCCTTCATAACGAATGTTGAAACAACATTTTACTGAATAAGTTAATTAGTTTACTTCACTGTAAAATATCTCTGCATTTGAACAGTTAAGCCCTAAGGCTCAGCTATCCGTGAACGTTTACTAACCCACTATTCTAGTGGCTGAGACCTATTATGCTGGTACAAATGAGTAGGATGTTTGCTATGTAGTTCTCTCACAAACGTGTTTTTAAATATTATAATTTTCATTATATAATATCTGAAGTTCGCAAGGGACTTCAAAGCGAGTCCTTTACTCATTCATTAGATGTTTTACTTGTGATATAATAAAAAGTAATATTCTATCTTTTTAAAACTCTTAGAGTTATGTAATCATTATTTTATGACAGATGGGTACTTTTTGTCTAGGGGGCCGCTCCTGACTGCTATCTGCCAATGTTTATAACCTGAACACTGATAACTCCCATAACGCAGTGATAAGCCTTCTTCTACTTCATATCTTCGTATTATTGTATTAAATTCGTATTATTGAAAGTTTTAACAGATACTAAAACAAATGTAGAGAGAGAAACACTTTATTTACATAAAATATAAAGGATTGCTGCCCAATTATATTGGGTTGCTATACACACAGCATACTCTTCTATCCTTAGGACAATATATGAACTTATATATAAATATACAGAAGTCTTACTTAATATTAGTAATATATATATATATATATATATATATATATATATATATATATATATATATATATATATATATATATTTTACATATATATATATATATATATATATATATATATATATATATATATATATATATAATATATATATATATATATATATATATATATATACATTTTTATTATTTTTTTTTCCCCTTTTCCTTCCTTTCATTGTTTATGCTTTTTTTTTTTTCTCTTTCCTTTAACATTTAGTTTCTCTTTCTCTCACTTCTCTCTCTTTATCTCTATTGTTTTCAATTATTCATTAAATAAATAAATAAATACATAAGTTAAAAATACTTTTATTTGACGAAACATATATTAATGAAATAATAAAAAACACTTCAAGAAGATATGTACACATAAAACATCAAAATGAAATAAAAAAAATACAAATTTAAAAGAACATATTTTCATAGAAAAGACAAAATATCAACACTATAAACAGCATATATGTACACATAAAACATCAAAATGAAATAATAAAAATACAAATTTAAAAGAACATATTTACATAGAAAAGACAAAATATCAACACTATAAACAGCATATGTACAAATTATTTTCACTTAATTATTCACTTCCTTTTTTCTTATTTATTTTGGAAGGCAAAAGTGTTTTATGGTATTTATAATAGCGAGGAACGGGTCCTCTTCTCTGTGAGCCCTCCGCCACAAAAATTCGCACAAATATGAATCGAGGTGTTGTCTCTTTATCTTTACTGTTTATTTCTCCACTTCGCTGAGCCCCATAGTCGTTCTATGTGTTGAGTATGAACCCCAGTTGATGGATCGACAAAATTATACCGGTGATTCATTTGGAAATGGTCATAGTTTGCTTCGTTCAGTTGTCGGGTGTTGTATCCTTTCCAACAGTCCGAATAAATGGAAGTTCCCTTTTCTATATTTTCTTTAATTGCTTGTAATAAGGTTGTTGCCTTTCTTTCAATTATTTTGACGATAAAACATTCATCTGATGCTCGGCAAACTCCACCAAACATCCACTGCTGTGGTAAAATTCTCTCCACATGATTTTTTCGTTTAGAAAACGTCTACTTCAACCACTTTGCCAGGTCCTCCAATTTTTACTTTCACTTACGTATATATGTAATATATAGTAAGTGTAAGTATTGCGATCGAGAAAATTTTTGAATCTGAGTTTTCGACGGATTTATACGTTTTGAGGTACTCTGAGTCGAAATGATCAATGGTCTGTGTGTCTGTGTGTTTGTATGTTAGCAGTCTAGCTCAAAAACGAAAAGTCCTATGAAACTGATATCACGTATTTAAGATAGGTATATGCCTTAGTTGTGACGGCAACTTTTTCCTTAAAATCGGCTAACCATTGATATAAAGTGACACTTTACATCAACGCTGAAACACATTTTCACAGTTTTCTCAAAAACGGCTCTAACGATTTTGATTAAACTCGGTGTATCATTGTATAATTAAGTGGTCTTTAATATAAATTAGGTCTTATCCCCATTGATGTTACTTTACAGGGCTTAAATGCCCAATGTTCATATATGTCTTCCTCTAAAGTACCTTTAATATGGTTTATTTTAAAAAGATAATTATTTTGCATTATTAAAAGTTATGAGAAAATGCTAAATATAACTTTTGAATGAATTTGATAAGTTAATAAAGGAGAAAAAAAATAAAAATGCAGAAAAACATAGCTATAGACTGTAGCTCCTAAACGAATTTACCGATTTCATTGAAACTTCGCTAAAGTCATTTTCTCGACACCCTTCAAATTTATCTATATAACATTCATCAGCGAAAAGAAGCTGAAAAAAAGTTACGAGGGATGGTAAAATTAAATTCCGAATAACTCAAAAAGTATACACTTTTTTGGGAATGTTGTAATAAAATGTTTCAAAGGTATTTAAATTGCCTAAAAAACAAACGAAAGTTTCATCGAAATCGAAGCACTATTAGAGTTAAGTAGAGATATCGCGAATTTTAAATATTTTTACTTTCACTTACGTATATATGTAATATATAGTAAGTGTAAGTATTGCGTTCAAGAAAATTTTTGAATCTGAGTTTTCGACGGATTTATACGTTTTGAGGTACCCTGAGTCAAAATGACCAAGTCCCGACAAATGGTCTGTGTGTCTGTGTGTTTGTATGTTAGCAGTCTAGCTAAAGGAGAAAAAAGAGAAAAAAGCTAAAGCTTTAAAGAGAAAAAAGGAATTTTTTTTTATTTTAGAAAAGTGTTTATTATGCTATGTCTATTGTTTAATATGGCTTATTGTTGATAATTTGTAAGAGTGTTGTTATGAAGGGGGAGAAAAATATAATATAAAATTAATGACCGTATGGATTGATAAGTATGCTGTGTACGAAGCAACCCTATGTAGTAGGGCAGCATTACTTTTATACTTTTAATAAAGTATTTCTCTATAAATAATTAGGTATTAAAGGTAATTCCAAAATATTGTCATATAACTTTTTAGAAAACTAAATTAGTGAATAATTCGATAGATGTTCTCTTTGTGATATTCCTCTACAATTTCATTGTACTTGTGTGAAAAAAGAAGTGAAATACAAAAATATTTCATAGATACGATTATAATCCTAAATATATTTACTGTAGTTTAATAACTCTAGATCTCATAGTATATTTAAATATTTAGATATCTATCGTCCGTTTATTCCGAAAAATCATCATGTAACCTTTTAGAAAATTAAATTAGTGAATAGTTTGATAATTCTTCTTTTTGCGATATTCCAACAGAATCCACTTACAATTAGTGTGACAACTTTTGATCTGTCTATGACAGACAATGCAAATCTCTTAATTCCGTTTTAATAAACTTTGCAATGGAAAATAACAGTTTAATGACTTATAGTCGTACAATCCATAATCAACGAATCGTACAATCCATAATCAACCGGTGATATAATAAATAGGACTTTTGTTATTTTAATAGCATTTGTGTTTTTTTAGCTTTAGCTCAGTTTAATATGCAATTTAAAACATTTTATAATAGCTTGACATGGCCAGAAAATAATTTTTATTCAAAGTTCAAAGAGTAAGTGAAAGTTGTGTGTTGCGCGCACCAGATTTTTTTTCTTGGCCTGTATAAAATGTCATGGGCACGAACCTCTCTTAGACATTTGTTCCACGTTACCATAGCTCCGTAGGGTAGTTTCAACTGCTCTTTGCCCAACTTCATCGTTGTCAAGCTATGGGACCACCCATAAATCGATTTTAAAGCTGTTAAAAAATGAAATCCTCAAGTCCTCCAACCACGTTCCTTTCCTTATTGAAAGTTTTGTGTCACAAGTCTTACGAAAGCATCTCCATTTGGCCTTCTTGGTTAACTTCATTCGATGACCTCGTTCACACAATTTCACGTCGGCAAGTAACCCAACATTTTGAAAATACTGAATTGCCTGTTCTTCTGAAGACGGTAAATCCCATGTTTTAAGAAGACCCATAATATGACAAAAATAAATGGAAAAAACAATAAAAAATAAACCTAAATGGCCACAATCTAAAAAAAAAGTAAAATAAACACAAACGGGCCAAAAAATAAAAATAACGAAAAATAAACACAAAGTAAAGAATTTGATAAGTGAACGTAATAAGAGGTTATGTGACGTGACGTTAGATAAGATAGTTTTGAAGTGTTTCAAAACGACCCGCTAGACAAAAAGTACCGACAGATGTTCCATTTAGAAGAATATTTAATGTGGGATGAACATTAGGAATATAAAAAACAATGCTTGATGTAATATCATTTTTTACACAGCCCGGAATTGATGCCATATGGGATTTCGGCAGCAGTGGGTTAATACGTTTCCCCCGTTTTCGTATTCTCTCTACTGCTAATAATCTACTATTTATTTTATTTTATTTCTTATTACACATGATATTAGGGGAGTATATTTTGAAAACAAAAACAGTAGAAAGTCTTGTGGCGGCTTACGCTGCCTGCCATCAAACCGACAGTGGGCAACTTGTCATCTGCCGCCACCAACCGGAACGTAGTTCACCGGCGTCCTACCTGGAAGCGCCACACGTGCGGGCTTATCAATGTATCTAAAAAATATATTATTATTTCTCAGTATTGTATTGTAAAATACCCAAGTTATAAATTTAAAATACATATATTGTGAATACTTTTTACTAACAAAGTTTAATGGCAATAAGGTATACTAATGAAAGCTTAAAAATAACTGTAACAGTAACGATTCTTGACAGCCAATTTAGTCATGACGGAATGATCACCGCATTCCTCCAAGAAATAAAATAGGGTTCATATCTCCATCCTTCGGGTTTTTTTTTTTTTTTTATTTGTTTTCCACCCTCCCATGCCACCAGGGCAACACGGGTGTATGCAGTAGTGTGATGTTAAGCATTAATGCATAATAACACACTACTGCCATAATATCAGTTTACAAAATTCTAAGCTGTGCACACAGCTAGCTCTTCTACTTTTTCCTGGCTCCTTTAGGCCTGGCTTCCCGAATCCGGAGGTCTTCCTGGGACTGGTCCTCTTCTCCTTCTGCGTGCACCTAGGTTGAAGTGAGCTGGGCCCACCGCCGTCTTCCAGCCATTTATAAACTCTTTGAACCGCGGGAAGTTTTCTTCACTCACCAACTGAGGAAACTCCTCCTCAGTGAGGACGTAAATCCCCGTAGTTCTCATTAACCTCGCTCTTAATTCGTCGAAAGCAGTGCAGGCCGTGACCACATGCTCAACAGTCTCCGGAACACCACAATCGGGGCAGTGGGGATCTATATCCTGTCCGTAGCCATGGAGTTTAGCTCTGAAACCCCCATGTCCCGTGAGAAATTGTGAAACCCAATAGTCCGGGAGGACCCATTTCGCCTGTAACCGAGATTCAACGGTGGGAAAGTATTTTCTTAAGGTACTGCCTTTCGGAGTCGTCACCCACCGTCTGCTCCAATCTTCAATTGTTTCCTCCCGGATAATCTTTTTCCATTTATTTGGGTTTTCAATAATCCTCATCCGTAGGTTCTCCGATAGACTAGTTGAGCCCTCCTTCTTGTAGTCATACCTGGTCACTTCTTCTCGCAGGAGGAGGTCGAGAGGCACCACCCCCGCTAAGACCTGCACTGCTTCATGCGATGTGGACCTATATGCTCTGGTGACCCGAAGCAGAGCAGTTCTCTGAGTCGATGCTAGCCTATTTCTTTGTCTGAGTGTGAGGTTTCGGAACCAGAAGGGAGACGCATACCTAAGGATACCCTCCACAACACCCTTATAAATAGTGATAGTGGCTGGATACCTAAGGCCCCAAAATGCGCCCCCCACACGACTTAGACCGTTCATTGCTAGGGCCACCCTACCTACCAGATATTCCAAATGAGGCGTCATATTGAGGCCTACACCTAATCTAACCCCTAGGTAGGTTACCACCTCACTTGGACGTATCCTCTGACCTTCTATGTACATCGTTATAGGGTGTGCCCTATCAGTCTTTCCCTTAAGGAGGATGGCTTGAGTCTTAGCAGCAGCCATCCTCATCTTCTTCCCCTCACACCATCTAGCGACTAGGCTGGCGCATCGCTCTGCTTCTCTCTTGACTCCAGCTCTGCTGTTGGAGGCCACCACAGCAGCTAGGTCGTCAACGTAAGCAGTGGCAGGGAACCGCTCCTCCTCTAACACTCCCAGTAACTCATCAAAGACGAGCTTCCATAGAGCAGGACCAAGCACCGATCCCTGAGGGCAACCTCTCTCTATGGAAGCTTCTACCTCGTAGTAATTGCCTCTAATCTTGACACTTCTATCCTGGAGATAACTTCTTACTAATGTGTATAAGTTACTAGGAGCATCATACCTCTGCAGCTGCTGGAGCACGCTAGGCCACCATACGCTGTCAAAGGCGGAGGATATATCGAAAAGAAGCAACATGACATACCGCTCCGCCCTCTCCTCAACATCTCTGCGCACTCTCAGCAGGGCATCAGCGGTTCCTCTGCCTCTGGTTGATCCATATTGCCGTGGATGACTTGCTCTAGCGAAAACAGGCCGTAAACTAGTCATCATGAGGTTCTCCAGGACCTTGCTAATCACAGGGAGGAGACATATAGGTCTATATGAATTAGGAAGTTGTTTGTCCCTATCTCCTCCCTTGTAGAGTAGTCTCAAATCAGCGATCTTCCATCTTCTTGGAAAGTATCCCATATCCAGACATTCATTGAAAATACTCAACAGCCGGTCTTCAATATACGTGATACTATTCCTCAAGATCGCTGCATCTATTGCATCAAGTCCTGGAGCACGATTAGTCTTCTGCTTATCCACGGCAATACGAAGATCGTGAATGTCCCATGGTGGGCTCAAATCTGAACCAGATGGATATACCGTGGTGCGTCTCACAAAATCATCATTTTCGCTATCCTGGGTTGGGTCATCTCTGGGATATATTGCTTCAATGAAAACATTGGCAGTTTCTTCAAGGGTGGTTGCCTCAGTATTATGATACCGCAAGGCTGCAATAGTCTGCATCGGGGACAACTTACCCAATGCTACCCTATACGGAATACCCCAGGGATTCTTCAAAGACTCTTCAATAATGAAATCATCCCAAGACTTCCGCTTTTGTGAGCGAACCTCGTTTCGGTATATCCTGGCTTTTGACTTGTACTCATTGCGAAGTACAGTGCGCCTCTCTTCGCATCTGCACCTCTGATATGACCGCCGGGCCTTGTAGAGGTCTCGTTTTAGAACAGTTAAGGCTGGCGTCCACCATGGGACAGGTCGAACCCTCGCCTTCCGGTGCTTGAGGGAGTGTTCGGCAGCATCACGAATGTTGTTGGTAATCCTGGACACCTTGTAGTCCAGATTGTCAACTACATCCATCTCTGCCGCTTCCCACTCCTCGTCTGCAATCACTCCTTCCAGGTAGGACCTGAAGACACTCCAGTCATTTATTTTAGTGACGAAACCCTTATCAGTACCGTGGGAACATCCTGGCTCATTTACCAGGCCAATTGCTATCGCAACGTGATCGGAACTCGTATCAGATCTGAGAGTCCAATCAGCAATATACCTCGTAAGCGCAGGCGTGGCGATCGTGACGTCAATCCAACTCTGCCCCATACCTCCAGAGAAGGTAGGGATGGCAGAGGGTTCGTTCATCACGACAAGGTGATTTCTGCCTATGAAATTTCCCATTTTAGCGCCTCGCCTGTCAGTAATATTGGACCCCCAGACCGTGTTCCAGGAGTTGGTATCTGAGCACATGATCACATTCCTCATCTCTCTAATGATCGCCTCCATAGCGGATATGCTTTCTTCTACATCACCATTCACAGGTAGGTATGCCGATACCAATGTGAAAGAAATCTTGCCCCACTTAACATAGCAAGATGCATAATCCGCCATGGTGTGTTGTCTCAGATCCATCACGTCAAGGTTAGGATTATTAATCACTATTGCAGCCCTGGGCCTCCTCTCTCCACTGCTCAGGGCTATAACCCTTGACGTGAGGCCGAACCCCGTAACCCTGTTCCCACGGCAGCTGGGTTCCTGGACCGCCATGACGTTGTGCCATGGCGCGAAGCTCGTCAGCCACAATATGCCGGCGGCCCATATTCAACTGCAGGATGTTGAGTCTAATCATAGTGAGTTCTCCTCACTAATTCTTGAGATCTCTTGATGTGCACTGGGCATTCTCTACTTCCTGCCTGGTGTTTAGCCTTACTTTTTTGAACACCTTCCCTCACGCAGTTAACGCATGTAGGTGCGGTCTTATTTCCTTTTGCGGGACAGTTTTTAGCAATATGCCCACTCGCCGCACACCACTTGCATACTATGCCATTTGCCTCACAAGTAGCTTTTGTATGTCCATATCCCTGACACCTTAGACAGGGAGGAGCATCGGGGTAATCTAAGATTGTCAGTGACCACCAACCTCCTGTAATTATTTCCTCCTTGAGTAGATTATATCTTACCATTGGATGTACTTCTAACACCCAATTATTGGTAATTTTATTTCTAGCCATTGATGAGAACAATGGCTTTATATTACCTAAATGGTTCTCAGAAATAACGGCCGATTTTGCAGCCAACCTTTCCCATAGCACCCTTTCTAGATTTTCCGCACTCCATGAAAGGGGAACTCCTTTTACCTCCACTTTTGGTTTTCTTTTTAAGGCTAGTTTTGCCTCCATCCCAACTTCTTTTAATTTTTGCCATTCAATTATTTTTTTCGCATGGGCACCCTCATCTACACAAACTAAAACTGAGCCAGCTTTGGTCGCCCGTACAACTCTCGCCTTGACTCCTCGTTCAGTTGGAGAAGGCAGATTGTTGATGATGTCAGCTGCACTTTTACCTTGAGAAGCGATGGTAACATAAGTTGGTCTTGTAGTATCCATCGGTTTTAATGGAAGCCCTTTAACAATATCGGCCATCGTAGTCTGATGTGTAGACCTTTTCTTGGTCAAACTTTCCTCTGCTATTGGTTTAGAGGCCTCGATCTCTTTGGCCACTTGTGGAAGAGCCTTTTTCCTTCTTTGCTTTTTCTTTACTTCCTGGAAACTTTCATTCTCCGTGGTCTCAATAATAGCGTGGGCATCGGCTAATAGCGGTTGTTCTTTAACGCATGGAAACTCCCGAGATGTCTGAGGTTCTGACAGTGGTCTTTGTATGGTTTTACTTTCCGACTTGAGTCCCTCGATAACCATAGGTACTGCTTTTTCCACTAATGCATTTACTATGATATCATACATTTCAGAGGAAGCTAATGTGTCCTTTACCACACGTTGTACTAAAAACGTTTTTTCATAGTTCTTATCATATATTGTCTCCATTATATCTATTAACTGCTGAATTTTCCCATTAACGTGCTTTTGTACTTTCGCACTCACGTTCCTGTCTGTTGCGTTCATGTAGACCCTGATGTTTTCTTTGATTCTACGTGCATCTTGCAGAAGACTATCGTCTACACGTTCTTTATCTGTTTCTTCTCGGGCGTCAGGAGATCCTTTCCTTTGCCTCTTTGCTGAAGGCCTTGGGCACTTTATAGCCTGTTCTTCCACCATTTCCTGCTCCATTGCTGATGCAATTTCATCAGCCATCTTACGCAATCCAAAATTAACAACTTTATACGTTGAAATAATGGGTGAACAACAGTAGAAGGAAATATTCAACACTCAAAATCTAACCTACGTTCGGGAAACTTATAAATTTCCTATCTTCAAAAGTAAGACTTTAATATGAACTTACCTTAGTGCTTCACCAACGTAATAGTCTCTAAACGTCCTTTTGGTTAGATTAAACCTTCGTGAAAACCACAAAGTTAACCTTAACCTCCACTGTTCACTCAAAAAGTTTATAAAATTAACTAAATAAACATAAACTAAAACTAAATCATGTTCAAAAAACTATAAAACACTAAAATAACACAAACAGTAGGAAACGATACAACAAAACTAACAAAACAAACTTGAAAAATACAAAACACTGAGAAGCACAATAACACTTTATCATAGGTAGATAACCATCCTTCGGGTTGCCAACCTGCCCAGCAGTTTGGTCTGTAAATTCTATATAAACTTTTAAGTCAAGAGGTTCTTCCCTTTGTTAGTATTTCATCCTCCCACAATGTTAGAAGTTTCATATCTTCGTTTGTGGTTTCCCTCCTGTAGAGTCTTAAGGTTCATTTCTTAGCCTATATACCAAGAGTGATTAGAGTGCTTATCCGCCTAATACTTGAGGTCATCCTGTCTTAGCCTCTCCCTTCATAAACAATGCCATATAACCCAAATTTGAACACGCTCTGTCAAGGACTTCTGATAAATATTTAAACCATACAATACCTCGACAATCTTCTCCACTGAGGATGAATAGGCGAGTATCTTTCATGAGCCGAGCTCGGAGTCTCTCCCTTTTGGTGCAGGCTACCAGAATGTGTTCTGCTGTCCGTGTGACTCCGCAGGAAGGAAGCCGAGGGTCGATATTCTTTCCATGGTCAAATAGTTTTCTCCGGAGCTCTCCATGCTTTGTGAGAATTTGCGAATTTCAAGAATAAGGGAGGTCCCAAATCGCCATTAATCTTGATTAGACCGTGTGGAAGAACTTCCTGAGGATTTATCCGTTTTGGCTTGTCACCCTTCGTCAGTTCGACTGGCTTCCCCAGATTATCTTTTCAGTTTGTTGATATTCCTGCTGACTCTCCTTCGGTGTCCGTCCGGCAGCGCCCCCAGTTACAGTCTCTTGACGCCATACTTCCTTGTGTCTTCCTTGAGGACTATCTCCGGTGCCATAGCTCCGGCCAGCACCTGCACCGCCTCGTCAGACGCCGTTATATAGGCCCTCGTGACGCCCATTACAGACTCAACACAAAATCAATCCTTTGAAACGAAATCTTGAAAATACAATATGTCTCATCCCGATCGACTTACCGCCTTCGGAGATATTCATCATTTCACCATTAAAATTAATTTTCTTTCAAGATTGGTCGAATAATGTATATATATTAAGTATTTATACAGGGTGTTCCGTAAGCACAAAGAAAAAATTAATGGAGTGATAGCAGACCGCAACAACTACAAAAAAGTATATATACACAATGATTCTATTTTCCCCAGAAAAGTAGGAAATTTAAGTTTTTTTTATTTTTTTATTTTAACGTTTTTGGTTTAATAGGAAACGGTACCTACTTCACAGTAAACTATAAAAAATTTACTTTAAAAAAAAATAGAGATTATCATTATTGGAACCATTTAAAGAGGACAACTATACTACAAATACCCAAATTTTGGCAAATCTTTGGAAAAAAAAAAATATAGAAGTATGTGTGATAAACTTTCATAAAGTCCACATAAGGTAAGGTGGAATTTATTATATAAATAAATTGAAATTTCTCTTAGGTATTGTGAAAAAAATGAAGTGATTTGATATCCTGTCACCTAAAATTATTTCGTGTCACCGTATTTTCAACAAAAATTTAATTTAACAAAGGTTCAATTTTTTTTTTATTTGTTACGTAGGTTGTAATATTAATCAATGTAAAAGCGTGACCCTATAGGGCAGAGGAGAAATCAAAAAAATAAATTCGTAAATACACTTTCTATTTAATAGGAAAAGTTTAAAATAACGATTTTTTAGAATTCTTACTTTAGTTTACAATAGATTAATCTGCCCATTCCTGAAATTATTTTCATTAAAACGTAAATATTAGGATTATTAAAATTTATTTCGCCACTTATATATATTGGTCAGTTCTTATAATAATATAGATTTGGGTAAAAACCCTTTTTTTTTGTTTTGTAAATAAATTGTTTATTAATACAGTTATGTTTTTATAATATATCCCAGGTCATTGTGAAATTAATAAAAGCTTTGTAATAATTAAATGTGATCATTTTTGCTAAAAGCAGGATTACTTATGAATGACAGGATATTAAATCATAAGAAACAACACCTTTTTTTTACATAACTTGAGGTGAATGTCAACTTAATTAATATTTACTTAAACAATAAAGTTTTTTAGACAAGAGGGTTTTCCTAAAAGTAGGATATATGTTTTGTGCACAATAATAACACCTAATATTTGCTATTTACAAATAAAATTCTCATTGATATAACTATCGCAAATTAAAAAAAAAATTGTAATTCAATTTAAGTCTTTAGACCTATTCAATTGTAACAACACGTTCTTTAAACAAAAATACTAACAACATACACATCCAAAATTTTACATACATAAGACGTATTGAAATGTAAATCAACAATCAAGATGGTGCTTCTAACCTATAAAGTTGCACACGGCACCTAAAATATAACCAAATAATAAATAAGTCTTTAGTTATCTTAAATTGATGTGTTGTCATTTATTGTTGATATAGCTGTTTAAAACAAACGATTTGAGATACATATACTATGATAAAATAACAATACAATGCTGTATTATGCAAGGTGGTCTTGCTTTTCTGTTTTGTTTGAATAATCTGAATCAAACTACTGATATTTTATACTCAGCTTTTAGAATCATACAAAGCTATACTAGCGATAATAATAAGTATAAAGAAATTAGATAGTAATTTGGGCTTTGATCAAAGTTACTATGGCCTTCAATGAATATTCATGACAGTTTTAACAAGTTCCCTCGTTTATTGAATTTAGAAAGTAAAATTACAACTTTGAAAAGTTTTAGTAAGTAAGTCTGCGGAACCAAACTTATTAGAAATGACGTAACAAACAAACAAAATACACTGTTAGTATCCTTCGAATTTCGGGCGGATCTGTCTGAGCAAAAACATGGAACCAGAAGATTTCCTTGTATATCCGGGAAAAGGTATTTTGATCAATTGTAGACATGGTTTAAAACTTGTTGGTTGAATTCGAGCGAGCGACAAAAATATATACAAAAATTATCGTAAAAAAAGACCAAACAAATATATTGTCGATTAAAAAAATCTGCTACCTAGGATTCCATCTGGACAAACGTCTAACTTAGAATCCTCATACCGGACTAAAACCACAAGAAGCTGCTCGACGTTTCCGATTACTTCAGCACTTACGGTCCATTTGGACTTACGGAGTTGAGTTATGGGGCTCTACTAAACCATCGAATTCCTCTAGTATCCAATCCTTACAATTCAAAATCCTTCGTAAAATCCTCTATGATCCCTACTTTGTTACAAATAAAATCATCCATAATGACTTTAATGTTTCTTATGTTTCAGATCTGACCTAATCCAGATATCTATCTTTCCATAATATACTTCAGAATCCTCCCAACCCTCCCGTTTCCAACCTTGCTTCCTCTCCAATTCCTGATAACATTCCGAGGCGTCTGAAAAGAAGTCCCGTGAGAGTATTACCATTGAGTAGTTTCTCAACAAGTATTTTCACGTCATTATATCCATATGTCCAAATTTACTAAATATATTTCCTTAATACAGTTGTAAATATATCATACCAAATATATAATCGATAAAAAAAAATAAATAAATAAGAATACTCTATTCTACTTTGAGGGTATTTTCCTTAGAATAAAAACATAGTTCGTTAGTCAGATTTGTAGAACATTGCTCATTAGATGGAACAAATATGCAACTGCAAATCATAAAATTTTACAAGAATTAATTCATGAATTTTCTTCAACAGATCACGCATCTTGTTCGTAATTCGTTATCTTAGGTACCGTCTTTTTTAATATTATGTTATGACGTCGATTTAGTCAAATAAGTATTTCTGACAACTCAACGTGATGAAACATTTTTCAAGACTAATAGTTGCATCGCTCTACCGGATAAACAATATAATTTCGAAAATTTCAAGAAACTTAAGCAAGTTTTTAATCAGACAATTTCCAGTTTTAAAATGGCATACAACCCTTCCTGACTTGATGAACTTTCTCAAAATCATTTAAAGCGGACATTTGAGTGGCCAAACTACTCTATGTTGTGTTTTTCATCAAATCATGGATTATTCGTAATTTTATGTTTTTAATAGTCCTACAAGTATACTTCAGATGCACCACTTTTATAAAAACTTCCGGATGTAATAGGCTTTTATTGCATATCGATATTTTTAAACGTTTGGTATAGATAATTAGTGTTAAGAAAATTGAGATTTGAATAGACATTTTTTCTGGTAATAATGTGATATTAAAAAAAAATCAAATGGATTACAGTTGAAATCAGTACAGATCATTAGAACCATTAAAATAACAAAAATTCAACAATAACAAAAAGTTTGTTATATCGAGGGTAGAATATAATAGAAACCTCGTTACTTCATCTGCCTTCGTAAACCACATAACACCAGTCTCTGAGCTATATATGCCTTTCAGTTAAAAGAATAGCTAAATCCAATTTCAAAATTTTTGAGTAATATCATGTTAGTGATATTTCCAGTTGGAAAATTTATAATATCTGTGCAGACAGCGAGTAAGTTCATTCCAGAGTAGATGGTTGTAATGTTTAAATATTGAACTGTAAGTAAAGGTTTAAATTTTCTAACATGAAATACCACTAAAATAAATAATAATAAATGGTGAAATTAAAGTTCTGTGATTCATATTAGTCATTATTTCAAAAGAAAGGCTAACATATGCCAAGAGAGATTTGAATGTACATTTGTATATTTAGCCTATAAATGATTATAAATTGTACGAATATTAGTTATTAAATTTATTTTTCATTATAAAGTTTATTTAAATGAAATGACGAGATTTTTATTGCCTGCCATAGATAGTTCAAAAGTTGTCACACTAATTTTAACTGAATAATATTCTCTTCTTTCCAATTATCGTATTCTTTCAAACTTCATGTTTAGCCATTTTTAATAGTTACTATCTATAAAAGTAGGTTATTTTTTTTTAATTATATGTATACCTTCTGAGTAGTATTTCCGGAGATTCTGACTAGTGTTTCAGCGTTGATATAAAGTGGCACTTCCGGTTAGCCGATTTTAAGGAAAAAGTTGCTGTCAAATTTAAGGCATATACCTATCTTAAATACATAATATCAGTTTTGTACGACTTTTAGTTTTTGAGATAGACTGCTAACATACAAACACACAGACACACAGGCCATCTTTCCGGACTTGGTTATTTGGACTCAGGGTACCTCAAAACGTGTATTTCCATTGAAAACTCAGACTCGAAAATTTTCACAATCGCTATACTTACACTTACTATATATTTCATATACACCTAAGTGAAAGTAAAAACAACATACATAAGGTTGGAAGGTTGAATTGGAGATTTCAGTAAGAGAAAACACACAAATAAAAATAAAATAGTTGGAACCGCCAACCGATTTCCCAACCATTTCGTCTTTATAGGTATTTTTTTTTTCTATATATATTTGTTTATTTAGAAATATTACATTCTGTCACATCAAGGACATTTATAATAGTGATCAGAGAAAGCACACTCACACTCTATTTACAATAAAAAAAAAATAAAAATAATACAGAAACTTAACAATAATAAATACAATAAAATAAAATAAAAATAAATACAATAAAATAAAATAAAAATAAATACAATAAAATAAAATAAATGTATATAAACAAAAGAACTAACCTAATCATACACACTCGGGCTTGAGTGGAGGATCTGGCCATTGCCAAAACTCCAATAGATGCTTATTTACAAAAGGTCTCTGGGCCACTGCCGCTTCAACCTTCGAGGAGGATTGTAAGGATGGGTGGTGCTGGATAGAGATTGTGCAAGGGGATTTGGATGATAGGTAAGGTTTTGGTGAAATTTGGATAATTTTTCTGGAATAAGATCTAGGACAAATGGGATATTAAGGTCATGGTGTAGGATTTTGTTATTTACATAGAACGGAGCATCAACTATTGTTCGAAGGACTTTAGATTGAAAGGATTGAATACGTTTGATGTTAGAAGCTTTTGCTGTCCCCCACAGTTCAAGTCCGTATGTCCATATAGGTTTCAGTATTGTCTTGTAGATAAGTAATTTGTTTTCAATAGAAAGTTTGGATTTTCTGTTTAGTAGTCTGTATAGCTGGCCGTATCGTCGGTTGAGTTCTTGTCTTTTGAGTCTAGTATGTGGGTTCCACGTTAGTCTTCGGTCTAAATGAAAGCCAAGATACCGGACTGTGTCTGAGTAAGGAAGCTGGATGGAATTAAAGTGTACTGGTGGACAGGAACTGCGTCGGAGTGTAAAGGTAATATGTTGGCATTTAGATTCATTAACTTTAATGCGCCAGTTATTACACCAGTGCTCAATCAAGGTGAGGTGGTTTTGGAGATTTAAGGATGCTATGTTGGGATCAGAGTTGGATGATAAGATTGCGGTGTCGTCAGCGAATGTTGCAAGAAAAGTATCGGGATGAACAGGGATGTCAGCAGTAAAGAGAATGTAAAGCATGGGACCCAAGAAGCTGCCTTGGGGAACACCGGCTTTAACGGAGTAGATATTGGAAAATTCTGTTCCACAGCGAACTCGGAAGGAGCGGTCAGAGAGGTAGGATCGGAGGACTAGGTACAAGGACTGAGGTAAATGGATTTTAAGCTTGAAGAGCAGTCCGGAGTGCGATACCCGGTCAAATGCCTGTGCAATGTCCAGAAATGCACCCGAACAGTATTCCTTGTTTTCTAGGGCTGAGGAAATATGATCAACAACTCGGAGTCCTTGTTGAACAGTAGAATGTTGGGAGCGAAAACCAAATTGATGGGAAGGAATATTTTGGGATTCTATAATGGGTAGGATTCGTTTCAAAAGGATCTTTTCAAAAAATTTTGAAAGGATTGGGAGTAGGCTAATTGGTCTATAGGATGTTGAGATATTGGGAGGTTTGCCTGGTTTTTGGAAAAGGATAATAGTGGAGTGTTTCCATAGCAGAGGAAAGTGGGTGGTGCGTAGGATACAATTGTAGATATATGTAAGGAATATGACTGCTTTGGATGGAAGTTGTCGAAGGATTTGAGGGGTAAGGAGATCATGTCCAGAAGCTTTACGGGGGATTATTTTTTTTAATTGAAATTTCACTTCGGAAGGATGAATAGCTTTTGGGGCAAGGAAAGTGGGATTGGTGATGTAAGGAGTTCTTCTACTGTTACGGTGTGGGCAGGATGGGATTCCGGATGTGAAATAAATGTATTGGATAGGTGAATGGCGAACTCCTCAGCCTTATCTTCGTCAGATGCTGCCCAGGAGCCATCATCTCGTCGGAGGGGATGGGAAATGCGGTGAGGATTTAAGATTTTGGTAGTGGTTTTCCAAAGGGAATTGTCGCGAGAAGAAAGGGAGGATAGGTAGGAGTTGAAGGAATGTGATCTGAAGGTGGCTAATTCCAGTTTTAATTTTTTGCAGTAATAATTATAGGAGCAGCGGTCGGTAGGATGTCGGGTACGTTGCCACAATAATCTGGCACGGCGTTTGGTTTGGATTAGGTCAAGGAGGTGTTGGGGTAGAATGGTCTTTTTAGGAATTCTGGAGGAGTCTTTTGGGAAGGAAGCAGTCCAGGCGGCTTGTTGGATTGTGGTAGTAAAGGAATTTACGGCACTATCAAGGTCATCGGGAGTTTTAAGGGATATGTTAAGATCAATTTTATCGGAGATGATTTGGCGGAAAAGGTCCCAGTTAACTGGGCCCCTAATAAATGACGGTGGAGAAGGTTTGGGAACGGGTTCAAGTGAAACATTAAGGATTAGAGGACTATGGTCAGAGGAAAGTTCATTTAGACGTGTAATGGAACAATTGAGGGGACTTAAGCCGCTGTGGATAAAGAAATCAAGAAGATAAGGATTACGGTTGGGATCTGTAGGCCAGTAGGTAGGAGAGTTGGGGGAAAGGAGGTGAAAATGTTGGGAATTGAGTGCAGACAGCAGGGTTCGGCCACGAGTATTCGTGGTTCTGGAACCCCATTGTTGATGTTTGGCATTTAGGTCTGCACCCAAGATGAAGTGATGTCCTAAGGAGTCGAGGAGAGAACGGAATTGGGCATTGGATATGGATCGGTTAGGAGGGCAATACGCTGATGCAAGGGTAACCGGAAAGGAAAAGGTTTTTATCACGATAGCGGTGGACTGTAGGAAATCATGTGTAGGTAACGGGAGTAGGTGATGGGAGAGTGATTGGTGTACAATGACAGCAGTACCGGCATGTGCTTTTCCGTCAGGGTGGTCAGTACGATATGTCAGGCATTGTGGTATTTTGAAGTGCTGTTTAGTGGTTAGTCGAGTTTCAGTAATTAGTGCCACGTCAATATTTTTGTCAAGTAATAATGTAGTTAGTTCGTTTGTGTGATTCCTAACACCATTCGCATTCCAAAGGAGAATGGATAAAGGTTTATTGGAAGTCATTTAAGGATTTTTCGCGGGAGGGATAAAATGTGATACAAGATTGGTGAGAAGAGATATCAAAGGAGTAACAAGGGATCTGAATTCGGAGAGGAAAGATGTAAGTAAACTGGTGAGATCTGTGGTATTTGAGGGAGGAGGAATGCGGGGAATTTGGTGTTGATAAAACTGTTGATTAGGTAAAGTTTGATTAGGATGTTGAGGGTGGGGTTGAGAATTTTGAGGTATGTGTTGTTGTTGCGGCAGGGTCTCACAATAAGTAACATCATTCTTACCTCCTAATAAGTGTGCAAAAGACACCGTTGGGTCAATTTTTTTTTAAGGTCCTCTTCTTGATGCGTTAGGTTCTCTTCTTGATGCCTCTGCTTCTTCTTGGGTCCGGGATTTTTGATATCTTGATTTAATATTCTTGTAGATCTGACAGCCTTTGTAGTTCGCTGGATGTCCTTCAAGGCACAATGCACAAACTGCAGGATCCCGTTTCGGTTTTGTGCACTCCCCGGATTTGTGCTGCTCTCCACATTTCACACAGCGCGGCAGATGATGGCAGTAAGTCCTGGTATGGCAATATGCCTGGTAATTGTGACACTGTACGATTTCCCTCTTAGGATATGGCTTCTCTACTATAACACTTGTGTAGTATATTCTTCTTATTTCGTATATTTTTTCGATCCCTTGATTTGGTTCCAAATCTACGAAAAATAAGGGTAGAGGAACTTTTACTCCTGGCTGTTCTTTACTCTCCTTCTGTACATTTGTAATCTGGCGCACTATGAAACCTAAAGTTTTCAATTCTTCTTCTATTGCTTCGGTTGGTGTTGAGGGGTGTAGATTTCTTATGACTACCCTCAAAGCTCGATCTTGCCGTAATTGGTACGTATGAAAATCCGCGTTGGTTTCCGTTAGATACTTCACAATTTTTCTGTAGGTTTCAGCTGTATCTGGTGATATCTTCGTGTCCTTTGTTCTGCTTAGACATGAATAGCTTCCAGAGCCTGTTATTTTGTTCAGTTGTGAGCATAGTAACTGAAAATTGTTTATGTTTTTAACGAATATGGGTGGAGGTCGGGGATCTCTTGGTATTGAAGCGGATTCCATCACTTCTTTATCATTCTGAAGCACCTAATAGGGGTTAGGGGTGAAAAACGGAGATTGTTCGGTTATCTCTTGTGAAGATGTACCCGGTTGATGCTGAAGTTCTTCAATTGTTGGTTTTGATGATGTTCCTGGCTGGGTTTCATTTTCTCTGGAGCTAATAGGCGTTACAGCAGGTGTTTGACGACATTGACGAGGCTTTTGTTTGACAGGCGAAGAACAAGGTGTTGAGCCTAACGGCCGAATTCTCTTGATAGAAGCTCTACTAGACATGGCCTGATTGTGATATCGCATATAAGGGAAAAAAAAATGAAAATAAATAAATAAAAATAACCCTATAATTTATAACAAACAATAAATATCAATTGTTGTTATGTGTTCTTGACTTGTTTTGAATAAATAATCTCAAAGATTTCACTGCAAAATAAGCAAATTCTGAGAGACGATGTAGAAACACGTCCTTTCGCATCAGCTGATCCACTGCCACTCAATGCCATAGGTGCTTTAACATAAAAAACTTAGTCACAACATCTTTAATGGCGTCCAAGTCTCTTTTTATTTTGTAGTGATCGTTGCTTCGAAGATAGTATCGAACATTATATTACGAATAACAGGCCCAAAGTAATCATCGTGTTTCATTCTAGCTTCTGATAAGAAAATTATCAACACAAATATTTAAAACGATCACCATCTCCTCATCCATAGCTTTAACAAATCGTTTCATTAAGTGTAAATTGTATGTGTAGTGGTGGTAAAAGAATTTTCTTTTGGGTCTACTTAAGCTTTTTGCAAAATGTTTTCCTCGCCAGATTTCTAATGCTTTCATACCGGTTATTTTTTTTTTAACCAACAAACTTTGTAGATCCCTTTTGTTGACCAAGGAGCATGGACTTTCCACACAATACCCAATCACCGATTAGTTATACACGAATTGCCGACCTTATAACATTCAGCCTAGTACACACTAGTAGACATTGTTGTGCGATTTGTCTATAGACCGTCTAGAGACACCGTCTCGTCTATTGCCCACACTCAGTTTTTCAGTTTCACCAAATTTCTCAGTCACATTTTCGCTGCCCACCATGGAGGACAAAGTTTTTTGTAGAATGACTTTCTGCTTAGAGCTAATTACAAGTGAAAGAATGAAAAAAACGTAAACGTTGGTGGATGCGTAAAGTACTTGCAGAAGTACCTAGGTTTGCATTATTAAATAAATTAAAACTGGAGGATGCCATGGTCATATTTAATTAATTTTGAAAATTTCTCGTAACACCACAAGTTTAAAAAAAAAAAACTGTAAAAACAATGAAAATAACCGTAATCAGCCAAACCAACAACTCGGTTGGTGGAGACAGACTGGGACGTTTTTTTTTTACTAATAGACGTAGAATGACGTTCACACTGTAAAACTGTTTTGCAACATATCTAACGTTCCATAATATCTCCCATTCTCCTTGTAGTTTCTTGTAACATCTTGTAAGATGTACTTGTAGTTTAAGATGAAATCTGGAGTAGAGATCACGCATGTGCTGGTCAATATTTGGTCGTCGTAAGTCGTTATGTAAAATTTTGTTTTTGACGTACCAAGGAGCTCCTCTTATAAGTCGTAAAATTTTGGATTGAAATGTATGTAGTTTTTGTAAGTGAGTGTGAATTTGTAAGGCGTACGTCCATATGGGTTTGAGTAGGTAAGTGTATGTATCAAGTTTTTGTCTGATTTTAAATTTTGATTTGGAAAAAACTTAGTACAGTATTTTCAGTCATTTGTTCAAAGTCTTTCTTTTCCTTTTGACAAGTGGGCCCAGATCATCCTTCTGTCAAATACTAAGCCGAAGTAACGTATAGTGTCCGTCTGAGGAATTTGGTTGTCGCCGATATAAACTGGTGGGCATGTGTCTCGTCGAAGTATAAGTGTTATATGTTGTGATTTGTCTTGATTTAATCTAATTTTCCAAAGTGAATACCAATTTTGTAAATTTAGTAATTAAAAACTTTTTTTAAACTTTCGTAAAAAATGTTTTTTCATCGTTTGCCAGTGATATCAAACGTGCGAGTTATAGCTGGAGTATATTAGTATTATACAAATTTTAAAAAAGAAGAAGAAAATGACAAAACAAGCTGTTTAAATGTTTTCCGGTATGTAAAATTTTCCAAAAATTAAACCGCGTCATATAAGGATAAAAATAATACAAAATGACGAAAATGAATAGCTTTGGATTGTTAAGATTTTTTAAGTAATACTTAGTCAACGTAGAGAGAATGTAGGGTATACTGTAGGTGAAAAGAAGGCTCTGAAGGGTTATCTATAGCCACAACTCAATGCTCAACTAGCCCCTTTCAGCTCCAAGGAAGATGGATTTCCTAGGCCACTATAGAATCTTTTGATAACTCAATATAAAGTCACAACATTTTTAGTGATTAACTAATTTAAGTAAAAAAATTGTATTAACAATAAAAAAAGCCTCTAATAAATAAATAAAATTCAACTTATTAAAATTTTGCCCAACTTTCGAAACAATAACGAGCCTTTATAACCGACCAATAAACAAAAAGTTAATCCCCTCCCGAAATTTGAGTTTTTCAATTTCAAGATACATAGAATTCGAAAATCGAATAAAAACATTCTGTCCCTCTGCCGCGTAGTGGAATAATCATAATTTCATCATCATCATAAACATTATTTCTTCTATAAGCTAAGCTCGGTTCACGACTTTCAATTTATAGACTCTCAAAGAGGGAGGGTCTAAACACTTCGGTACTTACTCTAATAATACTGTTGTGGACTGTCTCAAGTATTTTGAAAGCACTTTCAAGACTTGATTGTATACCATACTTCCATACTCTATCTTACTCCTAATTATTGTTCGGTATAGAAAGGATTTATATTTATGCATATTTTATGTATTAATATTTTGAAACTGTCATTTTAAAACCTTCGCCTCAGCTCTTTCAGTTTGTCCCTTTAAAAAAAATATACACCAAAATGACATTAATTTCTACCTGAAAAAGGAATTAATTTAATGAAGAGAACACTTCATTATATTTTACATGATCGGTTCGTTTTATTATAAAGTTGCAATTAGAGACACATAAGCAAAAAATTATTTTCCCTTTTTCTTTTACTATTTCAAATAATCTACCTCTGGTGAATAGCGCACGGACAATTATCAAAGAGATACTCGCTTTTTATTGGAGGAGGGCAAAAAACATCGCCCAATCCACGGCTTTGTCGAGCGCCGGATGGGAGTATTGTCCTCACGGCTTATTGTCAACTCTACGTAGATTTATTGAACAAGGTCCAGTAGCGATTCAATTCCTCTACATAATACACTCTGTATCAGCTAATGTAAAGTATTATATATACTTGTATATGTCTATAACTATAACATGTTTGTCTTTAAATATATGTCTCACACACGGCCATATTTCAGATTTGTTCAAAATATAGGTTGGCATTGCCTACTAAATCTAGAAACCACTTTTTATAATTCCAACTGTGTCAGGACAACTCTCTGAGCTTTTTCCTCTCACCTTCTACTCCCCCAAACAATTTCTTTTCTCCTTCCCCTTCTATTTCCTTGGAACTTTCTGTTTCTTTTCTTTCTTTCTTTTTTTCAGTATTCTTTTCAGCCTACGGTGTAAAATAATTTCATCAGCAGTTTAATAAAGTCGTTAAGGAAGTTAAATCGGTTTTGAAATGAGTTGTGGTAACTTTTAAAGAAAAAATAATCCAGGTTCAGATACAATCAAAACGAACCCATGTTATTGGTCAAATTATTATTTATTATTTATTAGTAAAATTTCATAATTTATTTCCATCTACTATTCTCTCATTTAGTAGACTATTTTTAGCAATTGAAGATCACAAAATGCCGCGTTTAGTACAAATAGAACAAACATGTAAAATTGTTACATACGATCTTTTGCTCTAAGAGTAGCGATATATTTTAATGCAATATTGGTTTCTATTCTTTCATTTAATGCTGGAATACCTTGGAAGGAGCTTAATAAAGATTATTTGTTAAGAATAATTGGATTTTTAAATGTTTTTCCGCAAAACATGAATAATAAATAGGGCTCAGATAGAGTGATTTTCTTAGAAGTGGTTAGTGCAGTTTTGTGACACGCTACTTGTATTTGATAAATAATTCTTTGCTCCTCAGTCCTTATACCTTGTCCTCCGTTCCTACCTCTCAGATCGTACCTTCCGAGTTCGCTGCGGCACTGAATTTTCAAATTGCTATCCAATTGAGGCTGTTGTTCCTCAAGGTAGCGTTTTGGGTCCCGTCCTTTATATCCGCCGATGTCCCTGTCCATCCCGATACCTTCCTGGCAACGTTTGCTGATGACACCGCCATTCTGTCATCCGATGCCTGTCAGCCTACTTGGACTTACGATCTTGAACTGTGGGGAACAGCAAAATTATCTAACATCAAACGAGCCTAACATACACATCATGAGTGTATGAGGCTAAAGCACACTTACTAAATATCCACTGGGTTTAGCCCCAGTGACGCGTTTGAGAGCGCAGCGCAAGGATCTCATTTTTCCGCAAGGATCTAATTTTTCCCTCCTCAGTTGGAGAGGCAAGTCTCGTTTATAGTTCTCTCGCCAGATTGTAAAAAGGTATGTATGTGTTTTTTTATTTATTCATTTTTAGGTTATTTTATTCTTATTTATTGTATAATTTATTTATTTATTTTATATAGAGTGTGGATGTGGTCTCTGAACACTGTTATAAATGTCCTAGAGACAGATTGTAGTATTTTAAATAAATTAAAAAAAAATCTTTGCAAATAAATAGCCATTGCCTAATAATCTGCAGCGCTTTTAAATTAATACGCCTATGACTTGCGACTAACTGTGAGCACGTGTTAATTAAACATATGTCATTATTAAAAAAAAAATTCTGAATCCTCGATGAAATCCTCGTATTTCTAAATTTGCATCTTTCCAGAATAAGAGTTGGTTTATAAAACATCTTGGCTTTCCTAATTATTGGAAATTAGAATCTTTATTAAAGATTTTTTTTTTACTCAATATTTTTTTTAAATATTGTTAACCGTTAGTAAATTTGTTGATATTTAATTCACTAAGCTCCAATACCCTGTTATATTCGTTTTGGAGAATAATTACTTAGGAAGGAATGCAAAGGGGGTATACATGACTACTCATAAAAATTCGTTACGGTTTTAATGATTTCTGAAACGAAAATCTTGTTGACAGAAGTAAAATCTCTGCACAGTATGGAAATCAGTAGCGCACAGACATTTTTCGCCGGCATTACAAAGATAGATGACTGTTGCCGAGTGGCATAAAGCAGAGCCTATACAATCAGATAAAGTAGCGCCCTGGTGCAAACTACATAAGCCCTAGTGGTGGGACTTTATAAATTATGGAGCTTTATATCATCTTTAAATCATGACCCGCTTTCCCATTCATGATCCCTCGAGTAGGCATTTTTAAGGTGACCTGGTAAATGCCATTGCCTCTTTAACATGGTTTGTTGGGATGCTCATGAAAGATCATGATATAAGTTATTAATTTCTAAATAGTTATACCTAATAAGTAAATAATAATGACTAATTATTATCACATCAGCTTTTAATTTATAACAAGTTCACTGTTCCAAAGTAATCATTGCAATATATTTTGAAGCTATATGGGGTATACGTATATGCAACAAATTAAAGTATGAATATAAATCAATATATTAATAATTTATCAATACATTAAGCGCGCAAATAATTAGTGAGTTTTGGCCTACTGACCAAATTCTGCAAGTTTAATCGGTGAAGTGTAGCTATCCAACAATTCCGGATTAATAACTTCATTAATATCTTTAATTAATTAAATTATATAAATTAAAGTAATTAAATCAATAACTTTTATTTTCTATTAACTAGTATCATAGAAAACGAAAACAAGTTGAACTGTGTATGAAACAGAGGGCAGTACATACCCCTTTTTACAAAAATTATTAACATACGTCTTGAATTTCGTAAATTCGTAATCTATAACTTTTTTATCAGCGAAAATGATCAGAATTGGGCGTCTTTTTCTTTAAATAAAATAATGTTAACACTCCACATTAATTTAATGTTGTACCAAAAACTCGTTTTTTCTATATACATTTTGGCACATTGAAAGGCATTGATATTAGGGCTACATTAATCATTCCTACAATATGCACATACATGTAAGTAATGTAAGAAAACATTCACTCCTATATACAATATTTACATTTGCCCAGGGAACTCTGAGTCATGCTTTGTCCCCCAAATGTGAAAGTTAAGCAGAACTCAAGGAGTTCCCAGCGCTTTTCTGCCTGCCGCGTCACTGGTATTGGAAACCAGCCGGGACTGATGGATGGTACTAGAAAAAAAGACGCTCAGGACCTTAGTGGAGAATCTAGCCATTGCCAGTACTTCAAAATATACATATTTACAAAAGGTCGTAGTGCCACTGCCGTTTTAACCATCGGAAAGGATTTCAGCGATGGCAGGAGCTAGATAGGGGTCATGCTACAAAACTTGGATGATGAGTGAAGTTCTGATGAAATTTGGAAAATTTGTCTGGGATTAGGCCAAGAACAAATGGGATATGAATGTTATTATGTAGGGTTTTATTGGTTACATATAAGAGGGCATTGAATATTGTTCGGAGGACTTTAGACTGGAAGGATTGAATGCGTTTGCTATTGGAAAGTTTTGCTGTCTCCAGATTTTTAGTCCGTAGGTCCAAATAGGTTTCAGGATTGTCTTTTAGATTAATATTTGGTTCTGGACTTAAAGTTGAGATTTTCTAATCAATAGTATATATAGCTGTTCGTATCGGCTGTTATGTCGTCTTTTAAGTCTGGTATGAGGATTCCACGTTACATATGGATCAAAAAGTGTATAGAAATGAAACCAAAATAATGTGCATTAGTGTGCATAGTTGTGGCTCCACAACAAGTTAGATTCGGGGAAAATGCTTTTGATGTCGTTCCATGCTTCCAATATATGGAACAACAAATAACAGAAAATAAGGAAAAGAAAACTTTAATAATATGCAGATTAGCAGCAGCTAACAGTGCATGTTTCTCCCTACCTAAAATTATTAGAAGTAGGCTAATCATTCGTACTACAAACAAAAAAAAAACAAAAAAAAATGCTGCACAAATGTCTTATAAGGGCCATAGCAACTTGAAGGCTTGGTCGTTTTGAGAGGAAGATCTTCACTGAGAAGTATCTTTGGACCACTCAAAAAAATCTTGGCGTTTTCGCCGCAATGCGGAGTTGTACGCTGAACACAAAGACTTGAGTATGCCCAACTTCGCCAGGTTGCAGATAATGAAACGGATTGGTCATGGCATAAGGATGGAAGACTATAGCTGTCCTCTAAAAGCATTCTGAAACATGCTAGGTATGGCAAGACCCAGGGGAAGACCCATATGAGGATGGAGTTCTCACAGACATAAGACAAGCAGGAATGAGCATATCACATGCTGTAGATATGATTGGTTAGGGCATAATGATCGAGCATGCCAAGGACCGCTTCATGCGTCTGTCGCGACATTAATGATATCATGTGGTTTACACGTCAGTCTTTTATCTAGAAGAAATACTGGATTGGCTCGGAGAGAGAAAGTGGTATGGAGTTGGAATAGACTGGTGTATAGGACTTGAGCCAAAGGGTAAAAATGATATGTATCAAAAACTCATGAATACCCATTTACTTTCCACTTGAATCGTAAGAGAATTCGATAATAAAAAAAGAGAAAAAAGGTTAAACTCTGGTATTGATATCCCGCCATCGCCCTCTGGCTCGGTAAAAATTCGGTATAGCATAAAAGGCGAAGAAGGGCAGGACAGAAAAATAACATCCAAAATTATGCCTAAAAACACTATAGTCAACCACTAAACAATTAATGTATAAGCTTTGAAGCACATAGAAATGATTTTTTTTTTAATCTATGCACCAATCAATTAATTTATAAAATATTAACTAATCCTTGCAGAATCCTTGGCGATATATTTTAGTAATATAAATTTCATTGTCCTAATTAATTCGTTAAAAATAACAAATTATGAATTATTGCGTTGAATTAAGCATCTATAGAACAAAACTTCTTGGTGCGACTCGCTCTATTTGTAAAGTTTTCGAAGAAGTGGGATTGATGTTGAGAGTTTTGGAGTTGCCACCCCTTCCCTTCAGTCTATTACCTAAAACTTTCAACTGTTCTTCAATCTGAATTTTAACTTGTATGCTCTTTTGTGAGCTGGATAACTTTTAGCCCTTGCTTAATAATGCAATAAATAAATTTGATTTAAAGTTGAAGGAATGTCTGATTAATTTATCGGAATATAAAATGAGATCAAAACTCATAAGGTAATACGAAGTTACTAACTTCAGCTGACATAACAAAGCAATGAACTGCCTCCTAAAATTTTTTCCTTGGCAATAGAATTGGTATTTAAGGAATTCAAGTGAGAAAATTTTGATATAAATAACAATGGAAAAAAATTATGCATCTAAATGCTGATTATGTGATTCTGATAGGAAAACGTGGGAAAAAAAAAAAAAAAAAAAAATATATATATATATATGAAATTAAAAATATATAGCCATAAACCGCTTCAATATATGACAATTATTCAATATACAAGTCATAATTATTCTAAAAATTTGACAAATCTCAATAAAAATCAAAGGGGCTACAAAAAAAGTCGAATTATCGAGACTATGAATTATTTAGAGGTTTGAATTATCAAGGGGAAAAAATCGAATTATTAACTTTTATTGTATTTTTGGAAATATGTATGAGTTTACATAATATTTATATATAGGTAGCCTCTTGTAAAAAATAATAGGAACATTACTAATTATAAAGAGGAGAAGTAGTCCTGTTTGTATTACAAAACGTTATCTGTTCGTAACTGTTGTTACGAAAAGGAATTTGAGTTATCGAGCGTATAAAAATACAGATTTTTTTCGATTTACCGAAGTTAACTGTTGAAGAGTTTGAATTACCGAACAATTCAAATTATTGAGAGTCGAATGTATATATTAAAAACAATTTATGGTAGAAATATAAGATATTGAATCTGTTAATAAAGCAGTATTCAAATGAAGAAAACATATCAGATGAACCCATATAATTTAAAGAAACGACAAAAATAAAACTGAAAAGAACAAGTCCAGCTTTATTACTGGAATTTAAAACATATTTTCAAAGAAAATTTGCCAAATTTAATAAAAAAAAATTGTTTTCAATTGATGCATATTTCCTGTTCATTGTTAAGGTAATATGGTATGTTCATTTACAAGAGTCATATAAAAGAGGGTTTGTACATGGTAGAACACAATAGAAAGGCATACAGCATGATGATGAAAAAATAAAATCGTTCTGAATTATTGGACAATGGTTTTTATTTCCAAACAACCAAAGTAACATGAATTTCCTCGTCGCATAAAGGATATTGAATAAAAAGTTGATTTCTAATATTTGTCTAAATAATATGTTTTATTCAAGATTATTAATAGAAAACATTTGATGTAAAACTTTCCAAAAGTATCACAACAAGAATCAAAAACTAAAACAAAGGAAATAAAATTAGAAGTAGAGTAGAACATATTTAAAATATTTCGGACACCGTAGCTTTGCACCACGTTGTCCAATTTCGACAATTTCTTTAAGAAATTTCGTAAACTTTTAAAAGACCATTGAAACATCAAATTAAAAAATAAACAAAAAAGTGTATACTTTTTGAGTTATTCAAATTACCACCCCTCGTAACTTATTTTCCAGATTCTTTTCGGTGAAGTATGCTATATAGATAAATTTTAAAGAGCTTCGGAGGAGGATACATAAGCCAAGTTTCTTCGAAATTGGTACATTCGTTTAGGCGCTGCAGTCTATACGGCGAGGTTTTTTCGAGCGCCCTCTTGAAAGGAAAGAGCGATGTAGGAGGATCATCCTCGGGTGACCGCTGACGTTTGAGTCCGAATCTGGAAAAAAAATCTGTCCAGTAGTCACGGAAAAAGCTGCGGCCAAAAGATGGACAAAACTTTTATTAGATTTTCGAGTTATAGGCATCCTGAAATGTAAGACTTCCAATTTTCAGAGCGTTTAATTATTTTGATTTTTCGGTCGGTTACAATGGTTTAATATTTAAAGTAACAAACCAAAATCGAAGAATGAAGCAATGAGGAAAATAACTCAAATAAAAACTCAATGCAACACATGAAATTTATTAAATGGTTACAGGAATGGACATATGGCAATAATAAATGATGGAAGAAGGATAATACAAAAGGATTACAAGACTTCTTCAATGTGGATGGATGTCATTAAAATTATAGATGGTACTAGATGGATGAGAGAAGCCCATACATATAGTATGAGAAAATAAATTAACCAGGGCAATATCTACTAATCTCTTGCAAACAAATGTTTAATGTGGAATGTAATATAATAATAAGATAACATATTAAATAATATATATATATATATATATATATATATATATATATATATATATATATATATATAATATAATAATAACAATAAGGCTTAGCGAACCCGAAGGTTCGATGCCGACACCACCAATCGCTTGTTACACACCTCCCTCCACCGTTCGCCGTCCAAACCCAGTCCCTTCAGATCGGCTTTAATGCAATCTTCCCACCTTCGCTTCGGTCTACCCCTCGGACGCTTACCATTCGGCACAGCAAATATTAACCTTTTAGGAATTCTCTCGTTACTAAGCCCAACAACTTTACAAGCCCATTTGATTCGCCACGATGAAATTACCTCAATTATATTACCCGGATACAGCTCACGCAATTCGGCGTTGTATTACCGTCTGAACTCTCCGGTTAACTCATCCTTCTTCGGTCCGAATATTCTACGCAATACTTTATTTTCAAAAACCTTAAGACGCTGCTCATCCCTTAATATAAGCGGCCAAGTTTCGCATTCATAAAGAAGTGTAGGCAAGATAATTGTTTTATAGATTCCAATTTTTAAGTTTCGGGACAAGAGGCGCGAACTAAGTAGTTCTGTCACAGAAAAATAATAAGCATTCCCCGCCTTCAGTCTAACCTTAATCTCTTCTTCAATTTCGTTTTTTCTAGTTATCTACCTGTTCAAACATATTACCATCTATATCGATATCACCAGTAGTATCGCCATTTTTGCAGCTAACCATATATTTTGTTTTATCCACGTTTATTTCGAGTCCTAGTTCTTTACCGGCTTTCATTAACGTTGTCGTATTTAGTTTTATAGTTTCAACGTCTTCGCTTAACAGTACCAGATCATCAGCATAGCCCAGCACGGATGTTGTCCCGCCCAGATCCAACCCTTTCTCGGTTCGCATTACCTCCCTAATGGCATGTTCTAATGCCAAATTGAACAGGACAGGCGAAAGAGAATCCCCCTGTTTTAAGCCCGAACGAACCTCAAATTTGTCGGACAAATTATTACCGATTCTAACTTTATTGAGTGTCTCCGTCAAGCACATCCTGACTAGATTTACTAGTTTTTTTGGAATCCCCTGCTCGATTAGAATATTATACAGTTTCTGGAGGTTAATAGAATCGTAAGCTAAAATCTATATACAGCTGGTGAACAATACCGTTATACTCCAATTTTTTCTCTAATATTTGCCGTAAAGAAAATATTTGATCAATAGTCGAACGATTCCGTCTAAATCCGCATTGGTAGTCTCCGATAATTTCCTCGGCGTATTCCGTGATTCGACTGGTTAAGATTAAAGTGAATATTTTATAACATACCGGAAGGAGTGAAATTCCTCGATAGTTATTACAATCCGTCCTCGGACCCTTTTTGTGAATCGGAATAAGAATAGATTCTTTCCATTCTTCAGGTAATTTCTCGTTCACCCAGATCTTTTTAACCAGCCGATGTATTTTAGAAACTCCAGCTTCCCCGCATGCCTTAATTAGTTCAGTAGGAATATTATCGATTCCCGCTGCTTTATATGATTTTAATTTTCCGATAGCTCCTTCAACTTCCTCTTTACTTGGTCCTTCTATTAATGGTTCAGCAATCTGGTACTCAGAAGGAGGACACAGATCATAATTTCCCGAATTTAAAATATTGTCAAAGTGGTCCTTAAACTTATTCAATATGTCAACCGGATCGGTCAGAATATTGTTATTATCATCCCTAATTCCAGACGTTACGGGCCCTACATATTTACGTGATCTGTTTATACCTTTGTACATGTCTCTTACGTTATTATCGATTCTATTAGTTTCTATTTTAATTATTTTATTTTTAAGATACTCCCTTTTTTATTTTTGAGCAATTTTGTCGTTTCGTTCTTTGAGATTCGGAAGTATTCCAGATTGTCTTCGCTAGGATTATTTAGAGCTTTTAATTTAGCGGCTTTTCTTTTTTCACACATGTTTAAGCAATCTTCATCAAACCACGGTTTGTTATTCTTATTTTCCTTTTTTCCTAGACACGAGTTACCGACCGCTTTAATATTATCTCTGATCTCTATCCATAACTTGTCAATATCCTCGTGGTCATCGTCAGGAAGCTCTAAAGCTTCAAACCTATTCTTAACATCTAGCTCGAATTGGTTCCTAATTGATGGATTTTTTAATTTTTCCAAATTAAAATTCTCAAAATCGAAACGGTTTTCTTTTCTCTTTTTTATATTAAGTTTTTTTCGAAGTTTCGCGATTACTAATTCATGATCCGACCCACATTCTGCTCCGCGATAAGACCGTACATCAATTATACTGCTTTGCCAGCTGTGTTGTATCAAGACATGATCGATTTGATTTCGTGTTTGCGAATCCGGTGATGTCCAGGTATATTTATGAATATCCTTATGTTTAAACGTAGTACTTTTAATTATCAGGTTTTTCGAGATGGCAAAGTTTATCAGACGGATCCCATTATCATTACTATATTCGTGCAAACATTCTTTACCAATCGTCGGAATATAAACTTCTTCCCTTCCTACCTTTGCGTTCGCGTCACCTACAATTATTTTCATGTAGTTTCGCGGTAGTTTATCATAAACCCATTCGAGTTTATCGTAAAATTCACTTTTGACTTCATCGTCACTGTCTTCGGTCGGACAATGTAAATTTATTAATGCGATTTTAAACCAACGTCCCTGAAATGTAGCTACTGAAATTCTATCACTAAAGAATTGTACGTCCCTCAAAGCGGACAGTAATCTACTCCTAATTAGAAACCCGGTACCTAAACAATGATTACCGCTTCCTCCGTACCAAATAGTGTACTTCCCTTCCCTCATCGAGCCCTCCCCTGGCCAGCGAACCTCTTGCAGAGCCACGACATCCAAATTGTACCCATTTACCTCATTCGTGACCGATTTTAGCCCCCCTGCTGTGTTTAAACTCCTTACGTTCCACGTACCAATATTTAAATCCCTATATTTCAACTTGCGCCATGAATCCCCTAAAGCAGTCCCCACCCGGAGACGCGAACGGGGGACTAGTTTACCTCCGGATAATGAGCGTTTTACCTTAGGGAGATCCATGACTTTTTGTGGTGTTTGGTGAACTAAAGATATGTGAGTAGGGCGTTCAATCCTACGTCACACCCTCCAGCAAGTCTGGTGGGCCCCTACCTCCAGCAAGTCTGGAGGTCCCCTCCCTCCAGCAAGTCTGGAGGTCCCCTCCCTCCAGCAAGTCTGGAGGGCCCCTCTCATTGTTGGTCAGCGAGTCCATCGGACTTAGCCGGGAGGAACTTCCAAGGAATTTCCACCGACCATCCCCACATCCGCCACCCGTGGGACGCTCCCCATACGCGGTAATGAGCCCGCGCGAGGAAATATATATTATACATATTGTATATACCGAAATACGTATAAAGAAAGGTCATTACTGTCTTAACTTACAGAAAAAATTTGAATGACTTTATTGAGATGTTAGTTGATTATTATACAATTATGAGCTCTTAGATTTAACTTGTGGTGTAGTATTTGCAAGACAGCTATTAGATAAAAGTGAAATCGTTCAATAAGTAAAATTTGGGCAAGATGAAAATATGATAATGCTACAATGATGTCTACAAAATATATTTAAACACCTCGGCGAATTGATAGAAACATTCTGTTGAAAAGAGTAACAGTCCGAAGAGGAAAGAGTATATTTGCTAAAAATAACTATATATAAGTAAGGGGACTGGGACCGGTATTGCTAAGGTACGGTGTGTCAATCGTCATACTAACGTAGCTATAAGGAATTGTCAATAGGTTTAGAAAGGGACGTTGTGCCTTTCTGAACCTGTTGCACAGCATAGCATCAGCGATCGTACGACATTAACGCAAGTAGAGTACTTCATTACTTTTTAACCGACAAAAGTAACTATTTTTACTAGAGTTCTTTAATTCAGTGTTATAATACATGTAAATAGCAACGATTGTTTTTCCTCATTAAAAGTTAAACATTATTAGTTATATAGTAGTGGTTGCTTTGTACGTAGATAATTTTCTACTGCCAAAGCGATATTTTTTTTTTTAAGAATAAGTGGTCTTAGGACGGTTGCGACCCAAATAAATTTTTATTTGCTTGCTTTAGATGCATAGAAAATTCTTGAAGAAGACAAAATGTTGATTCTTACACAAATTTTTATTTTTCTTGAAGAGAATATGTTCAACTTTATGTTTCAGTGATTCGGTGCGATAGCATTTATTAAATTTTTTTTTTTAATTTTGGCACGGTTTTTTTTTTTTTTTTAATTTCTTTATTGAGTATTATAACAATCTGTCTGTTCGACATTGGTTATAGTGAGGTAGGATGACATTCACACCATATGTACAAAAAAATAAAATAAATAGAACAAAATAATAATCAAAAGTATATACAATAGACAATAAAATAAAATAACCTAAAAAATAAGAAAATTAAAACTAAGGAAAAAAAAAAAAAAAAAAATAACATGCATACCTATATACAATCAGGCGAGGGAACTCCAGGAGAACCCTGCGCTACTCTTCCAACCGCGTCACTGGTACTAAAGCCAGCGGAGATTGGTCGAGAGCACTTTAGCCACATACACACATGTCGGAAGAAGGTTATGCGAGGTCTATAGTGAAATTGCCTATAGCTTTTGATTGCGTATTTTCTAATTATTTATAGTGTTTTTTGTGTTAATTGTTCTGTTTCATAATAAGTTTCTGTTAGTTTGTTCATTAATTATGTTATTTTGTCGTTACTGTTCCTGTTAATTTCGTTTTATTGGTGTATATAGTTTTGGACTGTTAGGTTAAGTGTTTCTTTTTAAGTGTTATTTCTGTAGTACGTTTTGTAAAGTTCTTCAGTAGTGAAATATTGGGTTAGACATTGTCGTACCTTAAGGTAAGTGTCAGTGTAAGACTCATCAAGTTTATTTCACTATAACCTTTTGTATCTACTACTTAACATTTTTCCAGAAAATAGTTTTAAAGTGCATTAAGGAAAAATATTCGACCCCTTGGTAGCTAAAACTACCTTAAGCTTCCCTAGGAAGCCCAAAGACTCTTTAGGAAAGACAAGTAAGTTTTCTTTTATTTAAAGGTTACACCACTTTTAATTTACTATGTTGAATGATAATATAGTTGAAGGAGTGGAACCTCGTAAAGAACGAAAACGTACGATAAAGAGGGCCAGGAAGGGTTCCCCTGTTGCTAAAAAGAAATTGGAAGAGGGCTCTAATCTATTTCTTGAAGCCAAGAGAATACAGGAGAATCTTCGTTTATACATGGTCAAACATGAAAACAAGCCCGTAAGTAGTGTTAGGGACCATATTAGCACCAAGATTCAATGTCTTGTTAAGATGATTGAGACCTCAGAAGGCGAAGATAGTCAAGATAGTTATGACAGTGTACTTACCCTTGTCCAAAGAGCAATAAATGAAACATTGTCATCGGAAAAGGTGCATGAAATGTTAACCAAAGTTATCGTTGAGACTTCTATGCCAAAGGTTTTGGAGGCTCTTTCAAGTTCAGCACCTCAACATTTACAGGATAAGGCAGGACCCTCTGGAGAACAGCACCAACTTGCTAGTCAAGATATGGATCATTCTCCGGAGGTAACAGAGAGATTTGAAACCGTCAAGAGTAAGAGAAGGAGGAAAAAAACTAAAACTACTAATAAAGCACTTACTTCGTCAAACAGAGTGATCTCAATAGAACCGAAAGCTCAAGAACAACGACAAGAGAAACCAATAACCATTGCGGATATTGTGAAATCTTTGCCTACAAAGCCAACTCAAACTGAGAGATCAACTTATATCACTATAAGCGGAACGGGCAAGAGACCAGCCGATATAATCAATGGGTTGCCTTCACCAAGCGAAATTGGAGTAAAGGCCTCCATTGTCCGTACGACCAAGACTGGCTCCGTGTTGGTCCGCATGGATAATAGTAGTGATGCCACGAAGGTGATTGGATGGCAAGGGCTAAGAGACAGTGGCCTTCAAGCCAAACTTGCCTTGAGGAAGAAACCTAGATTGGAGGTTCAGGGCGTCCCCCTCTCATGGGATTCAGCGGAGTTGGTGAGATTTTTATGGGAAAGAATACCCGAGAAGTCGGTCCCCACTCCGCTGGTCCTTGATGATATCCGGCCACTTTTTTCCTCAATGGCAAGAAATGGCTTTACAAAGAATTGGGTGATAGAAGTGCACCCTACAGTTCGATTCCTGCTGTTGGAAATAGGAAGCTTAGATGGAGGATGGTGGAGTATTAAAATCAAAGACTACCTCGACGCTCCTCGATGCAGTAAATGCCAGGGATATGGTCACACTAAGGCCACTTGCATATCAAATGCCGTAGTTTGCATTTGGTGCGCTTCCACTGGCCATGTTATAAAAGATTGCCCTAAGAAAAAAGAACTGGCTAGCCCATCGTGCATCAACTGCGAGCGGGTAAATGCGCCTGCTAGTCAAAGGAAGCACAAGGCGGGAAGTCGGGAGTGCCCTGTGCACCTGAAGTGGGCTAAAGAGGTAGCGAAGAGGACCTTTTATGAGTGAGCTTACCATCCTCCAGCTCAACATGGGGCGCCGGCATATAGTGGCAGACGAACTCCGGGCTCTTTATCCGCGCTACGATGTTATGGCGGTTCAAGAACCGACCTGCCGTGGGAACTTAGTAACGGGGTTTGGCCTCACATCGAGAGTTATAGCTTTGGGCAGTAGAGAGAGGAGGCCCAGGGCTGCTATTGTGATTAATAATCCTAACCTCGATGTGATGGATCTGAGGCAGTATACCTCGGCGGATTGTGTCGCATGTCATATCAAGTGGCGTAATGTTTCCTTTACGCTAGTTTCATCATACATGCCTGATGGAAATGACATAGAAAGGGACATAACCGCCGTGGAGATGATCACGGCTTGCACTCGGAACGTGATTATCTGCTCAGATACCAACTCTTGGAACACGGTCTGGGGGTCCAATCGAACCAATAGAAGAGGCGTCCAGCTTGGTGAATTTATAGCAAGGAGCCAGCTACTAGTCATCAACGATTCCTCCGCTATCCCAACGTTCTCCAGTGCAAGAGGCCACAGCTGGATCGATGTGACTTTGGCATCACCGGTGCTGGCAAACCGCATCATCGATTGGACCCTTCGATCTGAGACGAGTTCCGACCATCAGGCGATATCTTTTAGGCTGGTGGAAAGTTCATTTAGTTCCCACGGCACAGACAAGGGTTACATAACCCGAAGAAAAGATTGGAGCGCCTTCCGGTCGACTCTGGAGGGAAAATTGGTTGATGAGGAATGGGATGAGGCTGACATGGATCAGACTCATGATCTGGATTACAGGGTATCCAGGATCACAACTGTCATCCGTGATGCTGCTGAAGAATCCCTCCAGCATCGGAAGGCGAGAGTTCGACCTGTTCCATGGTGGACGCCGGCATTAACTATGATGAAGAGAGAGCTCTACAAGGCCCGGCGGTCGTACCAGAGGTGTATTTGTGACGAGAGGCGCATTACACTTCGTGACGAGTACAAGTCTAAAGCCAGGGCATATCGAAATGAGGTGCGCTTACAAAAGCGGAAGTCTTGGGACGAGTTCATTGTTGAGGAGTCATCAAAGAATCCTTGGGGTATTCCTTACAGAGTGGCTCTGGGTAAGCTAACACCACAACAAGTGATTGCTGCGCTCAAGTGCGGAGCTACCCATGCAACCACTCTGGAAGAGACATCGAAGATGTTTATAGCGGAAATCTACCCCAGAGATGATCCGTCCCAAGATAATGAAGAAGAGGAATTCATAAGGCGCACTACGGTATGTCCACCTGGTACGGACTTGTGCCCACCATGGGACATATGGGATCTGCGTGCTGCTGTGGACAGGCAAAGGACTGGTCGTGCTCCCGGTTTAGACGCAATCGATGCGGCTATGCTAAAGAATAGTATCCCCTATATCGAAGATACATTGTTGGAGTTATTCAATGATTGCCTTGATAGGGGATACTTTCCACGAAATTGGAAAATTGCCGACATAAGGCTCCTTTACAAGGGAGGAGACAAGGACAAGCAATTAGCCAAGTCTTATAGGCCTATATGTCTCCTCCCTGTTATGAGCAAAGTGTTAGAGAACCTACTCCTGGTGAGCCTACGACCAGTCTTCTCAAGAGCGAGCCATCCACGGCAGTACGGATCCACTAAGGGTAGGGGAACCGTGGATGCCCTGCTGAGAGTGCGCCATGACGTCGAAGAGAAGGCGGAGAAGTATGTTATGCTCCTCCTGTTTGATATCACCTCCGCCTTCGATAGTGTTTGGTGGCCTTGCGTACTCCAGCAGTTGCAGAAGTATGAAGCTCCCAGCAACTTGTACGAGCTATTACGAAGCTATCTTCAGGACCGAACTTTAAGAATACGGGGTAACTTCTTCGAAGTTGAAGACTCCATGGAAAGAGGTTGTCCCCAGGGTTCTGTTCTAGGTCCTGCCCTATGGAATTTAGTCTTCAATGAGTTGTTGGGAGTACTGGAAGAGGAGCGGTTCCCCGCTACGGCTTATGTAGATGATCTGGCCGTTGTGGTAGCCTCGAACAGCAGAACCCGACTGAAAGAAGAAGCTGAAAGGTGCGCCAACTTAGTAGAAGAGTGGTGCGAGAAGAAGAAATTCAGGATGGCCGCCGCCAAGACCCAGGCCATCCTCTTGAAAGGCACGACTGATAGGGCTCACCCTATAACAATGGTTATACAAGCATCAAGAATACGTCCAAGTGAGGTTGTCACCTATCTTGGGATTAGGATTGGAAGAAAGTTCAACGTGACACCTCACTTGGACTACTTGAGAAGTAGGGTAGCCCTAACCCTTAACGGACTCAGTCGTATTGGGGGCGCATTTTGGGGCCTCAGGTACCCAGCAACTATGACCATTTATAAAGGTGTTATTGTGAGTATCCTGAGGTATGCGTCCCCTGCCTGGAGCCAAAATCTCTCGCACAGACAGAAATGTAGGTTGGCCACGATTCAGCGGATGGCTCTGCTTCGAGTATCCAGATCATTTAGGACGGTGTCTCATGAGGCTGTGCAGGTCTTGGCAGGAGGAATACCTCTCGACCTCCTGCTGAGAGAAGACTACTACCGGTATCAGATTAGGAGAGAATGCTTAGCGGCTCTACCGGATTACCTCCGAGTGAGAATAAGAGATGATCCAAGAAACTGGAAGAAGATTCTCCGGGAGGATACAGTAGAGGACTGGAACCGACGGTGGTTGACGACTCCCAAAGGAGCTACTCTAAGGAAGTACTTCCCCACCGTCAGTTCGCGACTAGAAGCGACTTGGGTCCTCCCGGACTACTGGATTTCACAGATTCTCACGGGGCATGGGGGTTTCCGAGCAAAGCTCGATCAGTATGGTATAAATATCGATCCCCTATGCCCAAGTTGTGGGGTACCGGAGACCGCTGAACATGTTGTACTTACCTGTACGGTCTATGAGTCACTGAGGGCGAAACTGTTGAGAGAAACAGGTCTCTTTGTACTAACAGAGAGAGATCTTCCTCAACTTATGGACAAAGAAAGATACGATCACTTCAAAAGTTTTATATACGGATGGAAAGAAGTTGTTCTACCAACCCACTTCTCTTTGGGAAGAAGAAGAGAAGCTGCACCGGGGAGGCCACCAGAATAATAAGAAAAGTAAACCAGATGCAAGTGAAGAGAAGAGCAAGCTGTGTGCACAGCTCAGAAAAATAATGTAATAGCCAAAACATGCAGCAGTGGGTTGTTATGTAACAGTAACATCCCACTGCTGCAAATACCCGTATTGCCTTCAGGCAGGGGAGGGTTGAAAATAAAATAATAATACATACACACATGTCTTGAGTGAAGAATCTGGCCATTGCCAGAACTCCAATTTATATAATTTACAAAAGGTCGCGAGGCCACTGCCGTTTCAACCTTCTTGGAGGATTATAGGGATGGGAGATGCTTGATAGGGATTGTGCAAGAGGATTTGGGTGGTAAGTAAGGTTCTGGTGAAATTTGGAGAACTTTTCTGGGATAAGGTCTAGGACAAATGGGATGTTAAGGTCATGATGTAGGGTTTTGTTGGATACATAGAAAGGAGCATCGACTATTGTTCGAAGGACTTTAGACTGGAAGGATTGGATGCGCTTGATGTTAGAAAATTTTGCTGATCCCCACAGTTCTAGTCCGTAAGTCCAAATAGGTTTCAGTATTGTCTTGTAGATCAGTAGCTTGTTTTCAATGGAAAGTTTAGATTTTCTGCTTAGTAGTCGGTATAGTTGGCCGTATCGTCGGTTGAGTTCTTGTCTTTTGAGTCTAGTATGCGGGTTCCAAGTTAGTCTTCGGTCTAAATGAAAGCCAAGATACCGGAATGTGTCTGAATAAGGAAGCTGGATGGAATTAAAGAGTACTGGTGGACAGGAATTGCGTCGGAGTGTAAAAGTAATGTGTTGGCATTTAGATTCATTAACTTTAATGCGCCAGTTATTACACCAGTGCTCAATCAAGGTGAGATGACTTTGGAGATTTAAGGATGCTATTTCGGGATCAGAGTTGGATGATAAGATTGCGGTGTCGTCAGCGAATGTTGCAAGAAAAGTATCGGGATGAACAGGGATGTCAGCAGTAAAGAGGATGTAAAGCACGGGACCCAAGACGCTGCCTTGGGGAACACCGGCTTTAACGGAGTAGATATTGGAAAATTCTGTTCCACAGCGAACTCGAAAGGAGCGGTCAGAGAGGTAGGATCGGAGGACTAGGTACAAGGACTGAGGTAAATGGATTTTAAGCTTGGAGAGCAGTCCGGAGTGCCATACCCGGTCAAATGCCTGTGCAATGTCCAGAAAGGCACCCGAACAGTATTCCTTGTTTTCTAGGGCTGAGGAAATATGATCAACGACTCGGAGTCCTTGTTGAACAGTAGAATGTTGAGAGCGAAAACCAAACTGATGGGAAGGGATATTTTGGGATTCTATAATGGGTAGGATTCGTTTCAAAAGGATCTTTTCAAAAATTTTTGAAAGGATTGGGAGTAGGCTGATTGGTCTATAGGATGTTGAGCTATTGAGAGGTTTTCCTGGTTTTGGGAAAAGGATAATAGTGGAGTGTTTCCATAACAGAGGGAAGTGGGTGGTGCGTAGGATACAATTGTAGATATATGTAAGGAATATGACTGCTTTGGATGGAAGTTGTCGAAGGATTTGAGGTGTAAGGAGATCATGTCCAGGAGCTTTACGGAGGATTAGTTTTTTTAATTGAAATTTTACTTCGGAAGGATGAATAGCTTTTGGGGGCAAGGAAAGTGGGATTGGTGATGTAAGGAGTTCTTCTACTGTTACGGTGTGGGCAGGATGGGATTCCGGATGTGAAATAAATGTATTGGATAGGTGAATGGCGAACTCCTCAGCTTTATCTTCGTCAGATGCTGCCCAGGAGCCATCACCTCGTCGGAGAGGATGGGAAATGCGGTGAGGATTTAGGATTTTTGTTGTGGTTTTCCAAAGGGAATTGTCGCGAGAAGAGAGGGAGGATAGGTAGGAGTTGAAGGATTGTGATCTGAAGGTGGCTAATTCCAGTTTTAATTGTTTGCAGTAGTAATTATAGGAGCAGCGGTCGGTAGGATGTCGGGATCGTTGCCATAATAATCTGGCACGGCGTTTGGTGCGGATTAGGTTAAGGAGGTGTTGGGGTAGAATGGTCTTTATAGGAATTCTGGAGGAGTCTTTTGGAAAGGAGGCAGTCCAGGCGGCTTGTTGGATTGTGGTAGTAAAGGAATTTACGGCACTATCAAGGTCATCGGGAGTTTTGAGGGATATGTTGAGATCAATATTATCGGAGATTATTTGGCGGAAAAGGTCCCAGTTTACTGGGCCCCTAATGAATGACGGTGGAGAAGGTTTGGGAACAGGTTCAAGTGAAACATTAAGGATTAGAGGACTATGGTCAGAGGAAAGTTCATTTAGACGTGTAATGGAACAATTGAGGGGACTTAAGCCGCTGTGGATAAAGAAATCTAGAAGATCAGGATTACGGTTGGGATCTGTGGGCCAGTAGGTAGGAGAGTTGGGGGAAAGGAGGTGAAAACGTTGGGAATTGAGTGCAGACAGCAGGGTTCGGCCACGAGAATTCGTGGTTCTGGAACCCCATTGTTGGTGCTTGGCATTTAGGTCTGCACCCAAGATGAAGTGATGTCCTAAGGAGTCGAGGAGAGAACTGAATTGGGTATTGGATATGGATCGGTTAGGAGGGCAATACGCTGATGCAAGAGTGACCGGAAAGGAGAAGGTTTTTATCACGATAGCGGTGGACTGTAGGAAATCATGTATTGGTAATGGGAGTAGGTGATGGGAGAGGGATTGGTGTACAATTACAGCAGTACCGGCATGTGCTTTTCCGTCAGGGTGGTCAGTACGATATGTCAGGTATTGTGGTATATTGAAGTGAAGATACGAGATTCGTGAGGAGTGATATGAGTGGAGTAACAAGGGATTTGAAATCGGTGAGGAAAGATGCTAACAAACTTGTGAGATCTGTTGCATTTGAAGGAGGAGGAATATGAGGAATTTGTTGTTGGTGGTTAGGTATATTAGGATGAAGAGGATTTTGAGGTTGGGTTTGAGGTTGTTGTTGTGGCAGGGCTTGACATTTATCGGTTAAAGTCTTACCTCTCAGTAGTTGGGAGAATGATACATCATTGTTTACAATTCTGGAAGGCTCTCTCTCTCTTCTTGTTCTTAGTGCTTCATCTTGAATCCGGTTTTTCTGGTGTCTGGTTTTGAGATTCTTGTAAATTTGGCAGCCTTTGTAGTTGGCCGGGTGTCCCTCCAAGCATAGGGCACATACTGCTGGATCTTGTATAGGTTTGGTGCACTCTACAGATTTGTGCTGTTCACCGCACTTCACGCAACGCGGCAGATGGTGGCAATATGTCTTCGTGTGGCCATAGGTCTGACAATTATGGCACTGCACGATGTCTCTCTTGGGGTAACTGGGCACGGTAACTGTAATATATGAAAAACCTTTAGTTAACTTTTTTTACTGATTTTAATAGGAAAGGTGAAATGCTATTGTGCATTAAAGTTCGCAAAGACATGCCCGCACCGTGTCCCAGCCGCATTACGGCCGAGCCGCACAACGGCTAAGCAGAAGCAAGACAAATATTCCGTATAATCTGTGAAAAGTTGATTAACGTAATTACACGATAAAATCATTATCATCTTAATACATTAAAACTTTGACTATAAGGATGCTGACAAACACGAAACCTGTTCCATTGTGTCTGAAACACAGAAAGTAAGTGAATGTGGAAAAACATCTTTCTTTTTTACTTTTTGCAGGATTAAAAAGCACCATTTCAACCTTTAATTTGAGAGAAATAAATCGAACAATAAAATTACGAGTCCTTTTTACTTCACTACCACAAATTACTTTCCAATAAAAGCATATGATTTTAGTATAAATCATTTGGTTATTTTACGTTCTAATGTTTAAAAAAAAAACTTAATCTTTTAAAATTATCCGCTACATTGTAGAGTGAAGGAAACGAGTACCTACAAAAAAAAATGTTTGGTGTAGATGGTACGTGAAAATGATCTCTTCAGAAAACACAAGAGAGTACTGGATTCCTTCATGAGTAAAATAGAATTTTGTCGTTGTTTAACTTTTATTGTTTGTTTCTTTCTTTTTTTTAACATTCATTATCAATATGCACTTGTCGATGATTATCAGCAATTAGCAGACGGTCTGATTTAAGTAACGAAACTGAGAGGTCAGGCATGGGGAAGGGTAGCACCCAGCAGTACCTCTTCCCTGGCACGAATCAATTACAATGGTTTGCTAAGGAAGGATGGCTCTCATCCAGCGCCTTTTTAGTCTCCTCGTATTGATGGGAATGTCAGCTGAAGCCATATCTCTAATTACTATGTTAGTATGACCGTGTAAATTATTGTGAAGTTGTTTGTAAAGAGACCATATGTGCTGGTCAACTGTGGGCAGGAGGAAATCGTTATCTAAGGTTTTGTTTGTCATGTGCCAAGGTGCATTAGTTATAAACTCGAAATATTTTTAAATGAAAAGTTTGAAGTTTGTGTAAGTAGGGCTTTTTAGCTATACCGTATATTTGTGACGAGTAAGTCCATATTAGTTTACGTAAGTATATTTATGTATTTAGTTTCTGTCTGAGTTCTAGTTTTGAATATTTAGAAAAAAGTGACTAAAGTAGTTTTAGTCGTCTATTGAGGGTATTCGGTTTAATTTTGTCATGTGGACCCCATGTCATCCTTCTGTCGAAGATACGGTACTGTACGGTTTGCGTCTGAGGAATTTTGTTGATTTCGATATAAATTGGAGGGCAGGTATTCCTTCGGAGCGTAAATGTAATGTGTTTCGACTTATCGTGGTTTAGTAGAATTTTCCATAATTTGCACCAGTCTTGTAATTTATAAATGAGTCTCATATAGCCAGAAATAACAAATTTGGAGCGTGGTGTAAGGTGCGTCTCTGTTATCAGAGCAACGTATTCCTTCGGAATACGATTTATATATACAATTTATATATATACGGAATACAATTTATATATACATAATTTGCACCAATCTTTTAATTTATAAATGAGTCTTATATAGCCAGAAATAACAAATTTGGATCGTGGTGTAAGGTGCGTCTCTGTTATCAGTGCAACGTCTATACGTTTTTTGTGAAGATTTACGTCTAGTTCTGTTCTTTGTTGTGTCAGTCCGTTTTCATTTCACTGAAGAATGGACAAAGAGCCCGCAGTCAGCTGGTCAGGGGCCATTGAGTGGACACATGACTTAAGAGTTGTTGGAGGAGGTTGAAAAGGGGCTGGATGAGAGAGTTTAGACCATTTAGTAATTGACACAATTGACAGCAGACAAAGTTATCAGCTTAAGGTGGCTGCTGAGAAACTTCCTACCTCATGCCTGAACATATCGGTTTATTATTAGGGGGCGGGCGTTCGATCTGTTTATTATAAGAATGTTCGATCCCATCTGCTATGTTATGTTAATTTCAAATAAATAGGTCAATTTTGTCAGTTTTATTTGTTGTTGGTGAAAAAAAAAGCACCTATTTACTTTTTCATTAGAAAATGAGGTTATAACTACGTAACGATAGTTATTAAAAAGAATATGTAAATAGTAACAAAGAAATCATATGCTATTATTGAAAAGTGATCTGTGGTAGAGAAGTAAAAGAGACTTTTTGATATCAAAATATCATTACTTGAATTATCTCTCATTTTTATTTTTTTTAAATTCTGGTCGTGCACAACTATACTGATGCTAGTTATAAACTCAATTTGCTTCCCTTAAAATATCGTTTCTTACCTTCTTATCTTCATTTGAAAAATCAACCATGGAACAACCGCATCAGAATTTTATGAAAACAAGATTTTCTAATTGCAGAACTTGTGCGTTAAATGTATATTCGATTAAATACTGATTGATAACAGCATGAATTCTGTATTTAGAAGCCATAATTTTTAAAGAGCAGAAGTGATGAGCCCACATTCTCACTAACCCAGGAAATGTTAAATCTCGTCGGCGAACCCGAAGGTAAAATGTTAAATTAACACGTAAAAACGATTAAGGAAACAATTAAGAATTCAGGTCCGTATTTATTAAGTGAGTTAGTATAGTCCTCTCCTCTGAATTATAACAAGCAATGAAATTCATTTACTAACAGAGAATTTCATTATTATTATAAAAACAGCAGTAAAAGTATATTCAGATAAAAATAGTCTTTTTAACTTTTATTTTCGTTTAAAATTATACCCAAAAACTCTTTAAGAGCCACCGTTCATGATGGTAATTTTTTTTAATGATTTGTAAATTTATTTAATTGAAAAATTATTGATGTTTTACTAATTTAATAACCGGCCCGGACAGAACTTAAGATAATCTTTTGGCTAATTAAGTAGGTCTGTGGCTACAAACCGCTCCAGGCAGCTCACTTCACCTCTTCTCGGAAGCGCCTCTATCTACAATTTAATTGACTATGCTAATATCTTAGCTTTACCCTCAGTCTATGAGAACCTTTTAATTTAATTTTTTTTTATTCTTTTTATTTTTTTTTATGTTACTCACACATAAAAATAAAATTTCTTCGAAGTCATATTTTGAGGATATAGCCTAGATGAAGTTTAGATAACAAATTTGACGATTGTTAAAATTAAAAGATAAGACGACAACGCATTAAGTCTCTGAATGATGTCAACTAAATTGTCATAAATTTACAAAATTCAAAGTTAATTCCATCGAAGGAATCCATCAACCATGGTGGAGTAATTGTTGATTGCAGATTCTATATAAGAGGGGTTTGTTAGAAATTGAAGTATTTAATGTGCACAAAAATAAATTTTATTTATTACTTTTGTGCCAATGTTTTGGCCCAAGTTTCGAGTCTTCATCAGGTCCAAACAAAGGCCGGATAACAAATAGATACTGAGAAAATAACAGACCGGTATTTGTAATGTACAGGAATACATGATCCCACCAATCGATTCAGTCCATCACTGATGGGCAGCGATTTATGCTAAGTTTAAGAAAGACATACTGTTTTCTAGTGAAAGGTTCTAAAACTCATGAAAAGTTTGCCTAATGACTTTTTAAATTTCAAACAGAAATAAATATTGATACAAATTATATAATTTTATATTAATAAGATTAATATAAATATGCAAAATAGGTTGAGAAAAACAATACTTATGTTACAATGAAGTTGCATTCACCAGATCCAACGACACCAAAGACGATGGAATGGAGCCATCAGTAATTCAATTGATAAGTTTAGGAACGTCTTGAAGGCTTAAGATCTCATCTCTGAGCTTAGGAAGTTGTATTGTCTTGTCTAATAAGTTATTTATACACCTGAATTGCTGAATGGAATATGGACTAGTGAGTGACAACCTGTAGATCATCATCATTGGTAAATAAAGGATCCGAGAGTTTTCTGATAAGTTATCTTTGTCTTCAAACAAAGAAAATTGTATTTTGATACTTACTGTACGAAAAAATATGAAGAAGAGGCCAGTCATTTCTCACCATTATAAATAATTCTGGGATGGTGTTAAATGTTATGGATATATACTATCTGTGGCAAAATTCAATTTTAATTTTAACCACTTTGTTTTTAACTATACAGAGATAATGGCACAAAAAAAAAAAACTGAAAATAACTGACTTATGAATTTAGAATTGAAGAAGTTTAAAATAATAAGTTTGTCAATAAGAACTATATTCACCCAGATTATATATCTATTTAAATAAGCTGACAATAAATTTAAGTTTTATAGTTTCATAGTGTTAATAGACTGGAACAGAAGCGCAGGGGTCTTTTGTAGACTTGCTTTGCCACCATTTTTGAATGAAAAACATAGGCGAATCTCTTAGACGAATTTAAAGATTGTGTCTGGATGAATTTTGTATGGCTTTTTATTTATTTTTAAATTTTTGTTATTAACTTTAACTTACTATTAGTTGTTTAATAATTTTGTTATAATTAACTGTTAATATATCCTTTTATTTTTTATGTTCATATATCATTTTATATTATATAATTATTATACTTATTTTATTACTAATTATTATAACTTTTTTCTTTGTTTGGTAATTTTTGCTTTATTTTGTTTTAATATTTTTTTAATTTATTGTTAGTTATTTACATTTATATTTCTCGTATGTATATATTGCATGAATATATAGATTTAATACTTGTTTTACTTGGGTGTGGGCGATTCTTATATTATTCAATAAAATAGTTTGATAGGAGCATTTCAAAGAGGGTACGGTTTATGTAAAATTAAAAAACATTTAATTTAATATCGATATAAGGAGCGCATAACATTTTTCTTTTTTAAATTTGAAATTCGTATTTGAAGTTTTTTTTTCACGACCGCTATATTTTTCATTTATAAACACAGAAGTAGAAAATTCATAAATCCCGGTATTATACGCCTCTATCTATTGCCATATAATTAATATTCAAAATAAATGAAATGAGTGTGCATACGTCATATCCAGACTTAAATAATGGCTCACCCAACATTATTTAAGTGAGTAGCAAAGCGCTTACTATTCAGCATATACTAGAGCCCGACTCTGCTAAATAATGAATTCACTAAATGATGATGTAGAAGTTTTAGATTTACATTATAAAATTATACTTATCATGCAAACAGCTGATCAGACTATGAAGGTTTAGCTAAAACTATGTAGCTTTTTTAAATTAGTGGTTTTCATTTTTAAAAGATTTGGGATATTAATTATTTTATTTTAAAATTCTATCGTTACTCATAAGAGTAAAAATATGCAGCATTTTTTCATTATTTATTTATCTGTAGTTAGTTTATCTATTTGAGATAATTAATATTGTTTTTTTTCTAATTTTGTACAACAAGCACTTGTGAACTAATTTAAAAAAATAATGGAAGCAGAACTGCGTCACAGAAATCCCATTTTCCTCTTATTTTCACATGAAAAGCAGATTAAATCGAAATTAATTATTCAATTATTGCTTATCTCCGTAAATTGAAAAGCCATTGAACAGCTGAATTCTTTCCTCATATCTTCAGTTTATTACAAAATATCTGATGCGCGCAACACACAACTTTCATTTACCGCTCGACTTTGAATAGAAATTTTTTCTGGCAATATTGGGCTATTATAAAAATTTTGAATTCCATTTTTAACTGAGCTAAAACTAAAAAAATAATTGCAGCTAACAAATCACAAATACCATTAAAATAACAAAATTCCTATTTATTATATCAGTGGTTGATTATGGATTGTAGGATCCATTGATTATGGATTGTACGGTTATTATTTATTATGGATTGTACGGTTATTATTTATTAAACTGTTATTTTCCATTGCAAAGTTTACTAAAACGGAATTAAGGGATTCGCATTGTCTGTCATAAACAGGTCAAAAGTTGTCACACTAATTGTAAGTGGATACTGTTGGAATATCACAAAAGGAAATTTCTTCAAACTATTCACTAATTTAATTTTCTAAAAGGTTACGTGATGATTTTTCTTAATAAACGGACGATAGATGCCTACATATTTAAATATAATATCAGATCCAGAGTTATTAAACTATAGTAAATATATTTAAGGTTATAATCGTATCTATGAAATATTTTTATATTTCACTTCTTCTTTCACAAAAGTACAATGAAATAGTGCTGGATACTGCTGGAATATTACAATGTAAAGGGTCATCAAATTATTCACTAATTTATAATTACGGGTATTTCTTATTTGACTGATCACCCCAACTATCCTTCTCTTCATTATTCACTAGTTTAATTTTCTAAAAAGTTACATGACAATATTTCGGTATAAACGGATGTTGATACCTAATTATTTAAATATAATATCAGATCTAGAATAATTAAACTACAGTAAATGTACTTAATGTTAAAAACATATACTATATGCATCCATGAAATGATTTTATATTTTACTTCTTCTTTTACATAACATAGATGGTAAAATGATATAGATTTTAAAAATTCCTTTGTTAACATTTACTGAATGTATTTTTAGTTGTAATACAGTTGTAAATATCATCAGAAAAAAAAAAAATTAAAAATGTCATTGTCTTGATTACGTGGGTTTTAAATACTTTTTCAAACTTAACAATATTTTAAAAGTTTACATTTACGATGTACTGTGATTTACGATAAATATTATTAGTTTTCTAAAATTATTATTTATAATTTTTTGCCACTCTCTTTTATCTTCTACAACTTTCTATATTAGATATCGTTTGTTTTCTAAAATTTATGTTGAGTATTTTTTCGTAACTCTTAATAATGAGAGATATTTAATTATTTAAAATAAACCATCTGAAAGGTATAGAGGAAGGCGCATATGAGCATTGGGTATTTAAGCCCTGTAAAGTGACATCAATTGGGATAATACCTTAATGATATTAAAGACCACTTAATTATGCAATGATACACCGAGTTTAATTAAAATCGTTAGAGCCGTTTGTGAGAAAATTGTAAAAATGTGTTTCAGCGTTCATATATAGTGGAACTTCCGGTTAACCGGTTTTAAGGAAAAAGTTTCTGTCATATCTAAGGCATATATCTTGCTTAAATACGTAATATCAGTTTAGTACGACTTTTCGTTTTTGAGCTAGACTGCTAACACACAAACATACAGACACACTGATAATTTTTCGGGACTTGATTATTTGGGCTCAGGGTACCCCAAGACTTGTATTTCCGTTGAAAACTCAGATCCGAAAAATTTCGCGATCGCAATAGTTACTCTTACTGTATATATCATATATACATAAGTGAAAGTTAAAATCATAAAGTAACATTATATTGAATTTGAGATAGTCGAATTTGAACTATTTGGTTCATTAAAAAATACTAAAATAGTGATTTGATTATATATGTTTCGTTATCTGCACTTCTGATGAAGTATTCTATTTCCGACAATCAATTAAAATACTAAGTATTTCAATACAGGAGTAAGACGGTGACTTCCACAATTTCAATCTGGGGTGACTCTATGATAGAAATGAAAGAGGAATAGAAAAGGAAAAGACTTAAATATTTTTATTATTTAGAATGTAGATTACTTAGAAGCTTCGCCTTTGATTCCTGCGTGTTTAGTGGGTCGTCTCCTATTACCGCTGTCTTCATTGGTTTCTAGAAAAAGATGAGTTACTTTAATATGATTCAAAGAGACGGTTTTCGGCACAGATGACAACTACACCCGAAACGTCTTCTCGTCCCGAGGAATGACTTTGTAGAAACCAGTGTAAGGCGGTGTCAGAGCTTTCTCACTGCGCCATCCCTTAGAAACACGTGGGTGCAGTCTTTTAAGATCCGCTGTACGAAGAGTTTTGTCTTGCTGCTGAGGTGTGTTGCCGTTCGGAGATCCTTCATTGTTTTTTTCGGAGGGTTAAGCATCATCTCCGTGTCTTCCCGACTTCCCATGGTTCGAATAACTCTTATTAATATTTCGACTGATTTTTTTTCAACATTGAGAATTTTCACGATACATCGCTCCTCTACCTACCTCGGCTATTTGCTGGATTGGAAAGTACTCTATTCTCAGCATTGAAATCTGACTTGCTTCTTTATTTTGTTTTGAATCTTATAATTTTGTAATGGAGCAACGCCATTGCAAAAATAAAAGTATAAATGCTTCGACATTAAAATTCTAAGGAAATTAGTGGAGAGAATCGCCTTTTTCTTTTTTGTTATAACATCGTTTACACTGCCATGGTCATTACGTTCTTCTTAAATCTAATTCATTAATTTGGTTTGTTTAATTAATTGAATTTGTTGGTTCAATGTGTCATTGGCCCATATACTTTGCAGTACTTTAATAATGGATAGGAAACCTGATTTTGTGATATTTTTATTTATTACATATTCCAGTGTTTTCCTAATTGCTCAAGTTTCGCCAGAGTAAATGGAATTATTTAAATTCAGTTATCATTTAAGTCTAACTTGATTTTTCTCCTCACTGCTGTACGGTGAAGTATTATTTCTTCATAATGAAATATTAAAATTTAAAATATTAAAGACAAGTGTGATTTCATATTTACTTAAGCTACTAAAATGTCATTACCACTTATTGTTCCACTCTCAGTTTTCTTGTAAACATTTTTTTTCCTTCGTAACCTACGTAAAATGATAGTAAAATTTATTTTCATTCCTAAAGAATAATTAAGCCGTTTTTAATTATATATTTCTTTTAACTTTTGTTAACAGTAAAGTATGTTTATGTATTTTCAAACATTTTCCCATCACTTTGATGTCATTATCATGTAAAAACATAACATCAGATATTTAAGCGTTGAATAGAGGAAAATTTGAACAGTATTGACATATCTACAAATTGTTGTAGTAGCCATGGAGTTAGTGGACAGTCTCCAGCGGATAGTTACGTTGAGCACGTATCTTTATTGTTGTCATTACCACCGCTTGTAATATTTCACTGCCTGTTCAAATCATTTCGTTTATTATAATCCAAGGTTGACTAAGGTTTAAAGTCAGTCAATAAGTCAATAAGAAAATGGCATTACCAAGTTGGAAACTCGTTTCATTCCCACAACCGAATTATTTGCTCTACTTGTTTTAATTACTGAGCAAAAAGCACTTTTGAAAAGCACCTTGGCAATATAAGGTGTAGGTATTTAAAAAATTGTATTTAAACGCCGTCAAAGTTTTTAAAACTTTATCATAAAACTCGTTTATAATCAGAGATTCACCCATATATTTAAATTTTTGATTAATTTTGTCTGTTTATTATTTTTCTATTATTGAAAATATTTTTTTTTTTTACAAGAGGTTAAATTTCTGGCACCTTTTCAAACAAGGTTGAGACTATATTTTTTTTAATAAATATATTTTTAAAAATGCTCGCTCTCCGCAACACTATATATAATGAAGTAACGAATTTAAAACAATCTTCATCATGTTTATTTTTAAAATGGTCATTGAGGTATAACCAGACCGAGAATACGATTGGAAATGCAATTGATTTTGTGCACCACACTTCCACTCTAATGAAGACGACACTGTATAACAATGATGTGGCAAGGCTAAGCCGCAGACAAGACATACTGCAGATGGAGTGCCGTGAGTGGAAGCAAATATCATAAATAGGCAGCAATAGCATGGCTATAACTGCTCCCCTTCAAGTCCCTGCCAAGACTAGTAAATCAAGTCCTGGTCTGCTCCAAGCAGAGGCTCAAGTAGTCCCTTTATCGCCTGTCATCTAGCAGTGCTACTAGTATTAAGTATATTTAGTGCTCCCATTTCCTAACCATGGTACTACACCTAGGCGTCGATTATAGGTCACAAAGGACTTACCACAATTACTGCATTTACCTTATATAGGATATTGTTGGAGAATAAATTGTTGGATATCTCTGTATATTCTGAAATATACGACTTAATAAAGTAGGAATATTATAACAATATTCTTCCACGTTAATATGTTTATTCTATATTTATGTTCCAGGATCTATATAAAATAAGTATTTTATATTATTTGTTATTAGTGAGGTATAAATTGAAAATTAGTTTATTTTAAAGTTTGTATAAAAATTAAGATTTATAGTATCCCTACTCGTCATAATAAAAATAAGACATTATAAAAATAATTAAGGTAAGATTATTGTTTTGAAAAATTAAATTATATTTCTGTCATTAAATATTTACGTTTTTGTTTAAAACAAAGGTAATTTGAAGAAACAATTCCTGTATATATATATATATATATATATATATATTTTTTTTTTTTTTTTTTATTCGCTGTTATTTAACGTCGCATCGACTGCCAAGATCATTAGCGACGATCGTTCTTCTTAAATATAACTTATCAATTTTATTTTTCGGATGTACTTCCGCGTTTTTTCCAATACTAGTGTTTTCCTTGTACGGTGCCTTGTCTTCAATTTGGAGTTCGATTTGCTGTTTCCGGAACTTTTTGCACTGGAATATGTGTTCAACTGTCAGATTGGCATTTTCATATACCTCACATGTTGGTCGATGTAAGCCAAGAAGTAGGTGGAGATGCGTCAGTTTGGTATGTCCAATTTTGAGCCTGCTTATTATAAAACACTCTTTTGATGTCAGGTGTTTTGGAGGATACCAAGCTCGATTGTCGTCTTTGGTCAGATGAAGGTGATTACGCGGCAGTAATCTCCACTGTGCATTCCAACTGTCGTTCACTTTCATTGAAATTTTTTGTATATTTTATGTTTTTAAAACTTGAATTGATTTTAATTTTATTTTTCATTATCATAGTGCTCTTTAATTAAATAAATTTTTTTTCCAGTTGGATCCACAGATCTTTGAGATCTTTCGTAGTCTGAACCATATATATATATATATATATATATATATATATATATATATATATATATATATATATATATATATATATATATATATATATATATGTCTTTCTGACTGTCTATCTTGGGCAATCGCTTACAAATAGCGACATGAAACTCTGCATATAATGAACAGCATCTTTGTTTATTTTATCTATCCAACTAGTTTTCGGACTCGCACATAATTCCTTCCCTATTACCATGACAGTCATAATTATGCTGAGGCTTCCTGACGTATAGCTTTAAGCTACATCCCACGCCTATCTTAACCTTGTTGCCTACAAATCATGGGATATTTACTGACCAGTTTCTCTCAGTAGTTCTTTCTCTTCAGCGCATAATGTATTGATCCTGGATAGCTATCAGTTATCGTGAGAAGGCTTTATTTGCGAATCTCTGCTTTATAGGGTGCCAGTTTCAGCCCAGGTTTTGCAGTGATACTACAAAACTGTTTTTTCACGGTGTCGCATATCCTTAATTTCAGATTTTACATGCCATGAAAGAAATTAAATTAAATTCTCTGATAGAATTTTAAAGAAAGGTTTAGGTAACCATATAAACATTTTTATAAAATTTCGTTATTATATGAAAGATAGTTTTATAGCCAATATTGATTCTATAGATTAAATATTTCCTTTAAAATATTTTTCTGAGCGGTGGGACCGAAATGTCCCAATCACTGGTCGTCGACGATTACTCTAGTGATTTTACGATGTTGGTAGCCTCGTAATGCCAATCTGCTCCAGCTATAAAACCCCGAGATTGCCAAGAGTGCAACCTGTTTGCTATCACACCCTTTACGTAACATCCAATGAACTTGTATTTACAATATTAACAAAACGCCTTTCTCAGATATGAACTAAATAACAATTGTGATTATACGTACATAACATAATGATCATTATTAAATTCGTATTTCATTATAGCAATTTGATAATAACCAGTAAAATTAATATCCAGCATGGCGGCTCCAGTAATTGAAACGGCATTAGAACATTCAACATCAATAGCGTGCGAAGTGCTATAAAAGGAAACATTGAGTCATGATCTTTATGCCATTGCCAAAAATCTTAATTGAGGATCAAATGTAACAATTGTTAATAGTAGCACATATTGTATAAAAAACACGTGTTTATGTAGTTAGTTCAGTTTCTGTTTGTTAAGTTTAATCCATTTTAAAATTGGTAATTGGTTGACTGTCGCGGATAATGAAGAGAAGAATAGTTGGGGTGGTCAGTCAAAAAGGAAGGCAAAAATAAATGATAATATTTATTTTTACATATGCCGACGTTTTGACCTGAAGTTCAGGCCTTCATCAGGGCTAAGAAAATAACCAGATAACAAGGCATGAGAAACATAACTAGAGATGGTAAAAAAAAAATAAATAATAATAAAAAATTAAAATTAAAATTAAAAAAATAAAATAAATAAATATAAAGTAAAATGAAATTGTTAGAATGATGACTAAGAACTAACAGATAAATAATAATAACCGTTACAAAGTGTGGAATGATGAAGTAGGCATAATCAAAAAGGGTGACATAAGTGTTACAAAGGGAATCTTAGAATAAAATGTAAAACATAAAAAATAAATACGAAGTTATATAAGAAATGAAAATAAATGGTAAAATTAAAACATTGAGAATGGAGTAGTTAGATAGAAAATTGAGATATTGTGAAGTCTATCAAGATGTACATGATAGAATGTACATATATAGAATGTAGAATGTAGAATGTATATAGAATGTACTTAGGTCGAAACGTCGGCATATGTAAAAATAAATATTATAATTTATTTTTGCCTTCCTTTTTGACTGACCAGCCCAACTATTCTTCTCTTCATTAATCTATTTTAGTTTATTTACATTTAATTTTAGTATTATTATTTTGGTGTTTATTTATTGTACATAGTGTGAATGAGCTACTCTTCTATCACTATTACTATTGTCCTTAGATGTGATATTCCTCAAAAAAGAATTTTAAAAAAAGTGGAGCACAAAAAAGGCCAAATACGACATGAGATTTATGTGCAGCCAGGTGGTTATAATTTTGTAATTGCCGCTATAATTTTGTAATATACTGTGAATTCTAAACAACATTTCTGATTATAACCTCTTTATATGATCTTCAGTTTATTGATAAAAATGTTTACTTATAATATAGTAATTTATAATATATGTGAAATTAATACAAAGCAATTATGTTTCCATCTCATGTAAATAAATGGACTATTTAAGTTTCTAATCTATTTGAGGTCTTTCTTTGAGGACTCACTAACGGTATTGCTGTTTTCTGTTTTTATTAAAGCCCATTTTACACGGCTGAAAGTAATAGTTAAACTTTGCCAAAAAAAAAAATAAATTTAACGAAATCCAAAAACTTTTGCATGAGATGAGAGCTAATAAGATAGGAGATAAATAAAAAGTATTATTAAGAATAGCACGATGTATCGTGACTCCTAAAACGAACTATAACATCACATGTCATTATGTTTTATTACAGAAACTTTTTTTTTTTATGGGCATTTCATTCGTAGCCATGTCGTTTATAATTTATAAGTCTGTTTGTGTGTCCGTGTAGTTTGAGATGAAAACGAGAGTAGAGAGTACGTATGTGTTATTCGATAGTTGATTGTCGTAAGTCGTTATGTAAAGTTCTGTTGTTGAGATCCTGTTATAAGTCGTAAAATTTTGGATGGTCCGTTCTGTGCGTAATACAACCAGGAATATGAAATTTAGATCGTGGTGTAAAGTGTGTTTCTGTTAGCAATGCGATGTCTATGCATTTTTCGATTAAATATATGTACAATTCTGTCCTATGTTGCATTAGTCCGTTTGCATTCCAGAGAAGGATGGACAAGGAGCCTACAGTAAGCTGGTTAGTGGCCATTAGGAAGACACATATCTTGAGTTATCTGTGCAAGCTGTTGGAGGAGGCTAAAAAGGGACTGAATGAGAGTATTCAGACCATTCAAAAGCTGAAACAGTTGGGGAGAGATAAAATTATCGGCCAAAGATGGCTGGGTACTTCCTTCCTTCATGTTTTTCTGCTGAATATTTTGCGGTACTGATGCTGAAAGCTTAGTTTATAGACGTGAGTTCCTTTCCGACTGATTTTGAGCTGTCTATTGCTGCTGAAATAGATGTTGGTGTGCGGCCTTCTGCAGATGCGGGTGAAGTTGCTGCTGATATTGCTTCAGATTCTACACTTGAAAGTTCCTGGTTGGTTGTGGTAAGGACGGGAAATTTTGAAGGTTTGTAGGAGGAGGTTGTATCCTTTGATGAACGTTATTTCTCGTCTTCTTCTGTGACCTTATATCTCTAAGTGTCTGGCACCCACAATAATTTGCCGGATGTTCAACTTGACAGCTTGCGCACTTTGCCGGAGTGTCTCGTGTTTTGTTGCAAGCATAGCTTTCGTGCCCCGTCCACAACTGACGCACCGCGGTGTGTGATTGCAATACGACCTGGTGTGGCCGTAATTCTGGCATCGTACACATTGAGGAATGTTTTTCTTCTTCCTGAGTTCCTCTAATGTAACTTTCGTATAGAATATTTTATTGATGTCAAAGATCTTTTCGTTGAAAGTAGATTTACTAACATCAATGAAAAACATCGGTAATGGTCGTTTGATGGAGAGATGCCTACAATCAGATATAAGTATGCTTCTAAATCTGTCTCAATTTCTTCTATTGGGGTGTGGTGATGAAGGACTTTAGGAGCTGATATGTATGAAATTCAGCTCCGCCATTTCTTAAACAACTTAATATTTTTCTGTAATCGTTTGGAGTCTGAGGGTAAACAGTAAACAGGGTAAACAGAAAAAAACTCCCTTGGAATTTGTTCTTAGTAAAAAGGAATTTGGTCCTGAATTTGTTTGCAAGTATAAAACCAGGGCTGTGTAGTTTTCTACGTCGGTAATAAAGTTTGGAGGTGGATTACTTGTGACGTTAGGTGATGGATTAGTAGCTGAGGTTTAGTATTGTTCATTTTCATTAGCTAGAGCCTGAAAACTATTACTAATAGTTACCTCTACTTAATTTTTTTTTCTTGGATCTCTATCAGCAACCATGTCCCGTTTTCTGCCAGTAACTTGTTTTCATGCACCTCTTTTATTGACCGTGCCTTGAACACTGCCCTGACAGTCCATCATGCTAGCTTGCGTCCCAAGGACTTCATTGGTGACAACGGTTTTTTCCGCTTAACCCATTGATTCTTCTGCAAATCTGTAGGTTAACTGTTATTTTCGCCTTGTTATTTAGGTAAAATAACTCTTCAATCAACAGTTATTTACAGTTATCAATAGTTATTTACGAAAATTTATTGATCAAAAATAAATTTAAACTTTTATATTTGGCATGCACCATATGTTTTTCCAGAAACTTAAAAAAAAAAAAAAACATGGTTCACGCACAGAAACATACTCCAATAATTGTAACTTACTATCATGAAATACATTAAGAAAACAGCATAGCTCGGCATCTTTAAATTTCCCTTTGACTGGTTTGGCTAATACTATGTCTACTAATGATTGAAGGGGTATCAGTCTAGTTTAATAAGTTGTGATTGATAAATGCGTGTATTGAACTTCTTTTTCTGTCATCGCTTCAAATTGGAATTCATATTAAAATGTACTTTTTAAAACAAAACAAGTTTCCCTACACTATATACTTAGAGAGATGTAGACTTAGGCAAAATAGCCAGTAAGAAATATTAATAGTAATAATAAAGTTGGAGATAAATAGAAAATTGTTAATAGATAAAAATAATTATATCTAAGAATGAGGTATTGTTTGAAGTCTCTTGCACAGATACATTCTGCGATCTAGTTTATTTACTATATATTAAATGGTCAAAACAACACAAAACACGTTCTGTCTCAGAGATCTACTCAAAGGGATAATGACCTGTCAATCGAATAGATAAAGTGAATTGGAAACAGAAAAGTTATGACAAAACATCATTTCGAAGTTTTATAACATATGAAAACCCAGCCGAAAACAAAAACCTAAAATATTAATTGATGGAAAAAGTCATTTAAATCTTCAATTTAATTTATATTTCTATACAGTCTACTATTTTATCCTTCCCCATCAGTGTTGTAAACTCGACCGTCTGAATCATCGGTTTCAGTTCCTTCTGCTCCCTCAATTTTTGCCCTCCAAGATTAATTCAAACAATTTCTTTTTAACACTGAAAACCTTTGATATTTTCTTCGGCGAAAATCGAATAATAAATAAAAAATAAAGAATAAATTTATTCCACTTGTCAAAGATGGATAAAATTTCTTATAATGATATTTATCCAGACTTACGTACGATACATAAAAATTACCTAATTAAAGCTACATTCATACTTTTATAATGTATCATTAAGTCACTTGTTATATTACGTTTATATTGAATGAATTACATTATTTAATAATACATTATTACGGAAGATTAATAATCATCTCCATATGAAGAATGACATGTTCGCTTATTCCAATGAGATGAAAATGTTCATATTACATTTATTTAGTGGATGGCTGATGTGTAAATTAAAATAAATTTCACAAACTTGAATTTTATTTTATGAATTAAAAATAATAAGAGAAAAAGAGTGCAGACAATTTTTTATAATTACCGACAGAGTTGGGGACTGGGGACACGGACTTTCTACTTGCCTAATCTACCGAGGCACGCCGTTCAGATAAAGTTTTGGGCCGACAATCCACTTAGAGGTTAATAAAGATAAAGCTTAGCCTATTCGAAGGGTCAGATGAAAGCCGACGCTTCACGAAATTGTAATAAAAAAAACGTCTATCAAGAAGTGGGAGGGGTAAGTCCTTCCTACTAGAAATAGAATCAACCAATAATTGAGAACGATAAAGAAGAGGAATGAAGATGGAGATGAAAATAATTCTGAATGAAACTGTAAGTCAGAGAAAGACAGAAGAGCACAGTAGGAGGACATTCCTTGCCGGAGAGACAGCCTGAAAGAGAGCCCGAGACAGGTTGTCTGTTAGAGAGTTCCTTGGAGATGGATGGTTGAGCAGTGGAGAGATCAGATGAAGGTGCTCGTAAGAAGGCTTCTAAGAAGTGCCTAGCAAAAAAGGAAGCGGTGGTTCCTGGTTATACCTCTGCTCTGTAAAATCAGATGTACCATTCAAGAGGACACTTCAAGATGACGGAGACAGTCGAGACCATAATAAATTAGTTTCATAGTTCCTACAAACAGATAAGTCGTATAATTCATTTAGATATTATTTTTAAATAAATAATAGAAAAAATAGTCATAGCCACGTTAGTAGTTTGACTTTCTGACAAGAGATATGCCATGGTCTATTGATCTTATTTATTTCCTTCGAACACTGCTATATACAAAAAATAACATAAATTTTCACAGATAATATGATTTCATAGTAAAATAGTCAAATAACAATAATTCAGATAAACAATTTACGTATTTGTTATGAGAACATTTCAACACACTTCAGACAATTCTCATGATATATATATATATATATATATATATATATATATATATATATATATATATATATATATATATATATATATATATATATATATATATATATATATGGATATATACATATATTTATATATAATCATTATCAATTTTTTTTATAAATGAATGATAATAATAGTGGTTAAATAGTTGACTGTCGTGAATAATGAGAAGAAGAATAGTTGGGGTAATCAGTCAAATAAGAAGGCAAAAATAAATGATAATATTTATTTTGTCATTTGCCGACGTTTCGACCTGAAGTTCAGCCCTGATGATGGCCTGAACTTCAGGTCGAAACGTCGGCAAATGACAAAATAAATATTATCATTTATTTTTGCTTTCTTATTTGACTGATCACCCCAACTATTCTTCTTCTCATGAATGATAATAAATAGTTCAGGCTTATCTCTTAGCATAAATCGAATCTGCATAGTGCAATAGGATTATGATTAAAGCACAATAGTAACTTTATTTACAGTAAAAGTGGGATCGGAACATTTATTCCTTAAAAAAAATTTATATTGTGTTATTTTTGTTGTATTTATATTTTGCAATAATTATTTATGTATTAACTTGTGTTTTTTTTTTCATAGAGTGAAAAAAAAGGACTTACTTAATATTTTTTCCCAAACATCATAATTATGTTTTAATAAATTAATTGTTTTTTAGTTTGTATATAATTTATATTATTTCAATTTTTTTAATGTAGTTCATATCATGTTTTCGACCATTATAACGAATTTATGCACATTACAACCTTATTTCCCGTTCATGTTTAGTTATTTTCAATCTTTAGTTTAGATATTTAAAAAAAACAACTGAAATTACTGTAATTTTTAATCTCTCCATAATTTCTGATTTGTTTCAAAACTTTTTTTTTTTTTTTTATAAAACGCCTCTGCCGTTGGCTATTAGGCCATTCGGCTCCTGGCAGCAAAATACAAACTCCGCCATGAATTCTTTGTTTAAATTTGTTCCAATCCCATCAGAAGTACTGCGGACATCTGACAGAGCGGGGCAAACTAAGAGGTGCAGGCCGTACATCTCGCCCTGTTGGCAAAGAGGGCACACAGGACTTTCCACCACTCCAATCCTATGTAAATGCCTTTGCAGGTGATCGTGCCCTGTTGCCATGCGGAAATTTGCCACCGATTCTTCCGGTTTGTTTCATCGGCTCCTCTGTTAAACATTCCCATTTTTTCCCCGCTGCCTGTCGCTTTTGCCAACTCTTGTTCTCTTCCTTGTAAAATGATTTTAAAATCCTTTTAACAGATTCGTAGGGCAGTGGAGGATTATTTTGTGGCATTTCCGAGGCGATCCCTAGTTTGTGCGAGCTCATCAGCTTTTTTGTTTCCTGGTAGCCCGCAATGGCTTGGCACCCATTGGAAAGCCACTCGGATTCCTTTTTTAATTAAGTTATTAATCCGATTTCTGGCACTGGTGACATCAGGATGGTCCAGGCCATTGCATATCGACAGTATAGCTGCTTGTGAATCGTCAAAGATCACAACTTGGGAATAGGTGAGTTCTTTATCTATTTCAGTCAATGCTGTCGAAATGGCTTTGACTTCTGCATCAAAGTTTCACGACCTGTAAAATAACATATTGAAATTTGATATTCCATGTTTTAGCCAATTCTGGGCTAAATTGTTCGTTGTTGTCGCATGATATTGCATTTTTTGCCCTTTAAGTATTTAATTTCGATTTAAATAGCAAACAACTAAATGTTTAAACCAAATTCCCTCTATTATACCTAGGCTTCTTTGTGTAGCCCGCCATATTAATTACACTTTTCCCATTTGAAGCAATTTCTACCATTTAGAAGAACAAAAGAATTACTCTCCATGAATTCGACTAATATTTCTTCCTTTTTATTTAAAACAGAATCCAAGTTACCCCGAATATGTGGTAAATTAGAACTATTAAAAGCCCCAACGTCATCCTGATTAAAATCATCTACACTTGAAATAAAATCACCAAGACACAGAAACAAATTATTAGAATATTTAATTTGCAACTTAGCGAGAGTGGGCTCAAGTAATTCCAATACACGAATCATATCCTCAGAAGGCTTAAAATTAAGATGAATGCATTAATTCTTTGAGTTACTTTAACATGGGCACAGATCCAATATGTACTTATGTCTAACACATCTATAATGTAAACATTCGAACTATAAAATATCATCAGACCTGCGCTGCCTCTGCCTCGACTCTTCATCCTTAATGCATCGGATGCGATACAACTGAAATGTGGAGCTTTGGGAAAGCCACCGCTGGTCTTTTGAGTACGTGCATTTCGCAGGGGCAAATTATTGTTGAAGAGTTAAAGTGTCTATTTTCTTCACTGAAGTTCTTGCATCCGGCTACGTGCCAGGAAAATATTGTGCATTGTTTTTGGCAATTATGAAAGAATTCTGTTCGAGATTGTTTAGCAGTTTCGCCCGAGGATGTGGTTAAGATATAATCTGCTTACATTTATTTTTTTCATTTCGAGTTGAGAATGGGTCAGGCGAGTTTTCATGTGATGACGGGAGACAACGCTTATTTGAGTTCATCTCTTCATTTCTGATAAATTCGTCAGTACCGGTATTATAAGATTAATCTTTCGCATTTTTAAATAAAAGTAAGTTCGATTCGGTTTGGATTGGTAAATTGGTAGAGTCTTCTTGATATGTAATATAAATTTGGCTGACTAAAGAAACTGACTTTAGCAAATAAAATCCGGTTATCTGTTGTTAGAGATTCGTTAATATAAATTTTGTAATTTCTTTCCTGGTTAGATTCAGGAAGGCCCAGCAATTTTAGACAAAGCCTATCTCTGTTTGCTCTTGCTTTATCGATTAACCTTAAAAACTGTAGTACGATGATATCGGTAGCAGTTTCATTCTTTTTTCTTATTCTATAGACATTGTCTAAATTCTTTATGATTAGATCTGTCTTTAAAAAACTAAACGATATTGTATATAGGTATGTATGTGTTCTTTTTATTTATTTATTTTTAGGTTATTTTATTCTTATTTATTGTATATATATTTTTTTCTGTATAATTTATTTTATTTATTGTACATAGAGTGAGAATGTGATCTCAGAACACTATTATAAATGTCCTTGAGACAGATTGTAATATTTTTCAATAAATAAGTTTTAAAAAAAAAATCAAACAATTTGAAGAACAAACCTTTTTAATTTTCGGCTTCCTTAAAATGAACTCCTTTAACCTCTATTTTTTCTAAATTCCGTCTGCTCTCATTATTTGTTGGTTCGTCTTTATTTCAGTCAAAGTACTTTTTCATTCTGAAGCTCTATTTTTAAATTTGACATATGTTGGTTGAATGCTTCAAACTGCGAAACAGTATAATTTTGTGTTTCTTAGAAACTGGAAATAGTACTTGTTATATGTTCTAATGAGTCCACTTCTTAAAAGAGAAAATTTCTGTCTTTGTGGATATGGTAATATTAATTAGGAAATTTATTTTTAAAATTATTTGAGAAGAGTTTTTTCTGTCATTTTATATACTACAGATAAATAGGTAAATAAAAAATTAAGAATTAGTATATGCTAAAGATGCAGCGTTTAATTGATATAGTTATCAGTAAACTTGAACTTGAAAGGTGCACTGGTGGTGGAAGATGGGCGGAGCTAGAACCTGGTGGGGCAAGCTCTCCTATAATCCTATTATTTATTTTTACCAAAAATATTCCGGAAAATATTTTTCAATCAATTCCACTTTCTCTGACCTTAGTTCTTGATATTTTACACCTGTCACTACCAAACACCATACTCAAGCAAAATTTCCATTGAATTGAAGAACTATAACCGATACTATAGAATATAACCGAGGAGACGATGTTACTCAAGCAGCTAACCAAGAACAACTCTCCGAAAAGTTGACCTGAACTTTATGTTATGCAACTTCCCTATTCGGTTTTCCAGGTATTGAATCGCATATATAGGCGCTTGTATAAATTATAGGACCAATAATTATTAATATTTTGTTAATATATCTCGAACATTGTTTATTTTAATATGAATCACTCTTGCTTTGCATTCGCACATTGCTATAATTTTAATAGAAAAATCTGATTCAGCTTAGAAAGAAACCCTTGCCACCTGTTCCATTTTAATTAACATGCATAATAAAAGGGCACTATGAAGTCTAAGGAAAAACCTGGGAAAGAAGCTTCCATTAGGAAACTTCAGAATAAGGACCCTCCTCACCAGGTAAGAGTTTCTAAATCCTTTTTAGTCTTTAAAATTTTATCCTACAATGTTAAAATTCAACTTACCTACACCTTTAATTAAATGATTTATATTTTATATCATATATTTCAATATACATATTATGCACAATATACATAATATACATATCATATATTTCAATATACATATTATGCACAGTTCTTTTCATTTAAAAAAATATATATAATTCCAAGCGCTATTCATAATATGCTTATCTGCTTGCTACCAGGGAAATACTGATATCTTCACATTCTTACTCAACATTCTATTCAAGCTAGAATTTTTCTTTAATTTCTGGTTTAATTATTTATAAATGAGACTTTCTTAAGTAAAATAGAGCAAACGAGTCAATCACAAATAAGCAAAATACCACAGCTATGCATGGAATAAAGTATTACTTCTTGAATATTATTAAAAACATGAAATAAGATCTTTTTTTGGAGAATACATGGTAAAGTAACACAAACCATTTATAACATATTGAAAATTACAAATTTAAGCTTCCAGGAAAGACATGAGCATGTTAACAACGTTTAGAGCATTTTCGGATAAGCCCCTCTGACAAAGTTTAACTCATGCAATATACAATTATTGAATTTCACTAGAAACAAATTTATTCAGAAGGTAATTGGAAGAAAGAGGAAAATGGACAGAATCTCTTTAACGTATACAGTACACATTCAATCAAAAGCTTTCTAATGTGTATCGAATTTACCGAGCTAATCCATGAAAAGGATATGTTGTCGTTCGCCTTCTTCGCCACATGTAGCAGTAGAGCTTGAACATAATTACTTCCTTAAAAGGAAAATATTCTTTAATTAATAATTGAAATTATTAGTTAAACAAATTTAAAAAAACACTTGGAAAAACTGGCACAAGTCGTCTTATTAAAAGTTAATGTTTCAACACTGTAAGCTAAAGGCATCTTATCAGTGTTCATGACACAATGACATTTTCTGTGGGTCCAATTTCAGTTTTAATTCTCTAAACGAACCTAAAATGAAATTTTAAAAAGTTTTGTAATTTTATATTTTAATGATAATTTCGCTTTGCCCTCAAATATTTAATAGGGAGAGTATTTTAGATGATTTTCGCATGGAAAATAACAATGCATTCTTTACGTAATGTGAAGAAACAGTTATGTGAGATTGACATGATTGTTATTATAATTATTTATTTTGAACCACCATTGAACAATAAAAAAAACAACCAGACGAAACAAAGGAAATGATATGTTTAAGGAGGTGAAATTTATTCGAGATGCCGTTGGATAATTATTGGTGATAATTATCAAGAAATCCTTAATACAAATTAATAATAATTTTTTTTAAAACTTATTTATTGAAAAATATTACAATCTGTCTCAAGGACATTTATAATAGTGCTCAGAGATCACATTCACTCAGTATGTACAATAAATAAAATAAATTAAACATAAAAATAACATATATACAATAAATAAGAACAAAACAACCCAAAAACAAATAAAAAACACATATATACCTATATAAAGTATTTACAATCTGGCGAGAGAACTCCTAACCAGACTTGTCCCTCCAACTGTGGAAGGAAAAGTATGACTCCAGGAGATCCCTGCACCTCTCTCTCAACCGCGTCACTGGTGCTAGACAAAGTGGAGATTGAGCAAGAGTGCTATAACCACATACACTCATGTCGTGAGTGCAGAATCTGGCCATTGCCAGAACTCCAAAATTTGCAAACTATAAAAGGTCGCGGGGTCACTGCAGTTTTAACCTTGTACAAATTGATTTGGATGATGAGTAAGGTTCTAGTGAAATTTGGAGAATTTTGCTAGGATAAGGTCTAGGACAAATGGCATATTAAGGTCATGGTGTAGGGTTTTGCTGGTTACATAGAAAGGAGCATCGACTATTGTTCGTAAGACTTTGGATTGGAAGCATTGGATGCATTTGATATTGGAAAATTTTGCTGTTCTTCACACACAGTTCAAATCCTTAAGTCCAAGTAGGTTTCAGAATTGTCTTGTAGATAAGCATTTTATTTTCAATAGAGAGTTTAGATTTTCTATTTAGTAGTATGTATAGTTGACCATATCGTCGGTTAAGTTCCTGTCCTTTAAGTCTAGCATGAGGGTTCCACGTTAGCCGTCTGTCTACGAGGAAGCCATGATACCGAACTGTGTCTGAGGAAGGAAGTTGGATGGGATTAAAGTGTGCTGGTGGACAGGAACTGCGTCGCAGCGTGAAGGTGATTTGTGACATTTGAATTCGTTTACTTTAATACGCCATTTATTACACCAGTGCTCAATGAGGGAGAGGTGTCTTTGAAGGTATAAGGATACTATATCAGGATCTGAGTCGGATAATAGAATGGCGGTGTCATCAGCAAATGTTGCCAGGAAGTTATCGGGACGGACAGCGAGTGGTGTACAATAACAGCAGTACCAGCATGTGCTTTACCGTCAGGATGGTCAGTACGGTATGTTATGTATTGAGGTATTTTTAAATGCTGTTTTCTGGTCAGTCGTGTTTCCGTAATTAGTGCTACGTCGATGTTCTTGTCCAGTAATAAATCCGTTAGTTCGTCAACGTGATTTCTAACACCATTCGCATTCCAAAGGAGAATGGATATGGGTTTTCGGATGTGAGTCATTAAGGATTTTTTTAAGGAGGGATGAGATGAGATACGATATTTGTGAGGAGTGATATAAGTGGAGTAACTAAGGATTTGAAAACAGTGAGGAAAGATACCAGCAAGCTGGTGAGATCTGTTGCATTTGAAGAAGTAGGATATGATGAATTTGTTGTTGATGGTTAAGTACATTCGGATCAATAGGATTTTAAGGTTGGGATTGAGGTTGTTATCGCAGCAGGGCTTGGCAGTTATCGGTTGAGTTCTTACCTCTAAGTAGCTGGGAAAATGATAGACTATTGTTTACTATTCTAGAAGGCTCTCGCTCTCTTCTTGGTCTTCCTGCTTCATCTTGAATCCGGCTTTTTTGGTGTCTGGATTTGAGATTCTTGTAAGTTTGGCATCCTTTGTAGTTGACCGGGTGTCCCTCCAGGCCTAGTGCACACACTGCAGGATCATATATCGGTTTGGTGCACTCCACAGATTTGTGCTTTTCACCGCATTTCACACAACGCGGCAGATGGTGACAATAAGTCTTAGTGTGGCCATACCTCTGACAATTATGGCACTGCACGATTTCTCTCTTGGGGTATGGCTTCTCTACTTACACCATTGTGTAATATAATCTTGTGATATCGTATATTTTCTCGATACCGGTCTATGGCTCTAGATCCCTGAAAAATAAAGGTAGTGGGACTTTATTTTTTACTCCAGGCTGCTCCTTATTCTCCTTCAGAATCTGGGTTACCTGACGTACTTTGAAACCAAGCGCCGCTAGTTCTTCTTTTATCACTTCAGTTGGGGTTGAGGAGTGTAAATTTCTTATTACTACTCGTAACGATCTCTCCTGCCTAAGCTGGTACGTATGAAAATTCGCATTCGTTTCTGAGAGGTACTTCACCATTATTCGGTAGGTTTCAGCAGTATCTGGTGCAATTTTTGTATCGTTGGTTCTGTTAAGGCACGAATAACTGCCAGAGCAGATTTTATTTAGTTGGGTGCAGAACAACTGGAAATTTTTGATATTTTCCACAAATATCGGAGGAGGCCTTGGTTCTGCGGGTATATCTGCAGACTCCATTACCTCTCGGTCATTTTGAAGCACTTTGTAGGGGTTTGGAGTAGAGAAAGGGGATTCTTCGCTCATTTATTGCGAAGAAGTTCCTGGTTATGGCTGAGGTTATGGTTCTGAAGTATTCACTTTTTTTGTTGTATGTTTCTCGTAGGCAGCGACGAGATTTTTGTTTGGCTGGTGAACTAACTCCGTTTGACCGAGTCCTCTTGGGCACCTTACTGGACATCACTTGGTGACTATAACGCATATCATAAGAGAAGAAAGAATGATAGTATATATAGGTATGCATGTATTTTTTGCTTAGTTTTAATTTTCTTGTTTTTAGGTTATTTATTTCATTGATTGTACATACTTTTTGATTATTTTTTATTGCTATTTTGGTTCTATTTAAATTATATTTTTTGTACATATAGTGTGAATGTTATCCTACCTCACTATAACTAATGTCCAAGAGACAGATTGTTGTAATAATCAATACATTTTTTTTTTAACATATAATATTCTGTCACAGGGACAATAATTATATTGATAAATGAACACATTCACACCATATATACAAAAAACACCATATATTCCAAAAATATAAAAAAAATTAATTTTCAATAATTTTTTTTTTTTATGTGTGTCTACTTGCCAACATCCTAATGCTATAGTTGAAATTTGTATTCATGGAAATTACACTTAGTGTTTTTACACAAGTGTCTTTATTTAGTAATAAGTTCTCTAAAAATAGGGAATCCGTAATATAGTAGGATTATAATTTATATTGTAACATATATTATATCTAGGATTAGTGCGCAGCATCCGGAAATCCGCACGGCAGCGGTGTTCTACGGACATTCCACCTTATATGTAAAATAAAATACCAACCATTAACATTTTTTTATATAATAGACATTATGATACTATTAAAATATTTTTTTGATTCATTATTTTGATTTATCAAAGTGAAACTATTAATAAAAATATTTAATACGTTTAGTATTTATGCTCCCTTTCTTAAAATTTGTACACATTTATATCACTTGAATTTTTAAAAATTATTCATATCTTAATCCAATGGAGTAGTGTTAATTCTCACTTTAACGCTAGTAGAATTACTTACTACTTAGAAGAATTACTATCCTCCAATTTGATGTTATTGTAAATGTTTCTAATTTTACTAAAGAGGTTTTTGTTGGCTTTAAAATGGCAAAGGGACAATTTATGTGCACTCCTGAAGAAGTTCTTATCGAACCGGAATCGTCTTCAGACAATGGAGATAGGAAAACTGTACTGTAAAAAAGTGTCATAGAATCGAAAAACGAAACTCTACTGCAGAGCGAAATTGAAGATGTTTAGATTGTAATTAGAGGGATGATAGTGACGGAAAAGTTAATAGAAATTATTGTTGTTAATCATTACAAAGTGTTTCAAGTAAAATATTATTAGCCGATTTGCAATTGTCCTGAACACTTTAAATACTCCCATTTTATTTATATCTAAGAAAATACAAAAATGTCCTTTCTCTAAAAGAAATATCGGAGCAGTTAGAAAAACCAATATACTTGAGCGATCCCTCAGTAAATTTACGACTCACTTTACTGGCTTTAATTAATATTTTTATTACTTGAATATTAATTCTATTACATTTAAATTTTGTCTGTTCACCCACACTTTAATAAATGGCATTACAAAATATCATTGCTTATTGTGTCAGTATTTTTAAAAAGAACTTAATCGAAATTGAAACCATTGTAAACATTGAGACTATTCAATGCTGGAGAAACTCTATGCTATATTAATCTAACAAAAGCTGTTAATGTTATTATATTACATTCTAAACAATATTTATATTTCAATTGATATTTAAGGTCTTTATTTTCTGACATAAAATTTCTTACACCCATAATAGATAAGGAAAAAGTCGAGAATTAGAAAAAAGTTGATTTTTCTAGGAACCATTATAAATCAGATAACGCAGTTAAAGCAGATTTTTTCCTGGCGAAACTTAGGTTCATTATGTCATAATTTTGAATCGGCCATTAACGATTTCTAGTTCTTATGTTTGAATTCACTTAACGTTTCTTGATAGTTTAATGAATGATGCCTAAGTTTTTTTAAGTGTGAATCTAACCTTCCAATAGAAGTATTAATATTTGTATCGAATGCATATGACGAATGTTATTTGGAATGTTTATAAGTTTTACAACATTCAATAAAAATGAACCAACATGACGTTATTACAAAAATAAGAAGCTTGAACTGAGAGTAATTCTACTATTCTAACGTTTATAAAAAAGAGAAGAGCGGAACTTGGTGATAATAAAGTTAGCCGTTAACTCCCTATTGATTGTGGATTAATATTACACTTTCGAAGAAGAGGCTTCGTAAATTTACCTTTCTCTATCTCTCTTTTTTACTCCTACACCCAAGGAAAAAAAAGTCCTAAGAATTTTCATCTCGAAGACTGACTTGTTGAAAATACTTAATTTCTTGAGTAAATACTTGAGTGCAACAAGTAACGTAAAGTGGAGTGAGGAAGAAGGAGGATATTGACTTGTTTTTAGTTACTGATTCCTACTACCCTCTATATTCGTCGATTAATTTTTTTTATCTATATTTATTTATAAAATAATAATGCACTGTATCACACCCTAAGGCAATAGATATCAGTGTTTATTGTAACTTGCCATTCATATAATGTATACCTACAAGAAAAATAATATATAATTCATTAATAACTAAGTAGATAAAAAGATAGATAATAATAATAAGCTTTATTATAAAATCTTAATAAGCCTTTCTTCTGGAGATTCTGGTTTTAACAAAAAAATACATAAATTACAATTTCTGTCTTCAAGATTATTCAAACTCATAAAAACATAATTAACTTTTAAAAAAGACAAGTTTTTAATTTAATACGTATTCATTATTTTATTCCAAATATCTCTATCTTCCTAGATATATAAAGGTCTTCCTCTTCTTCTCTTTTAATTCCTTGGAATCCATTCCTTGGAAATTTTCGACCACGTTCCAGAGTCCAATCTGGCTACATGACCAGCTATGTTGGTGATCCTATCTTTCCTCTTAATTTATATCATGCTTGAGAATTGAAGCTTTGTGCTATTGAGCTTCTTTGGCCGGTTGTAGACCATATTTGAGCCCCGTATAATATTACCGGATAAACACATTTTTCCAATACTTTTCATTTGATTTATGAAGATATTTGACTTTTGAATTCGATTTTTTACACTCCAGAATTTTTCCCATCCTAAATTAATCGTTCTATTTATTTAAAATGATCTATTGTTGATGGATATGGCCTGTCCCAGTTAACATATTGTTCAACAAAGTCGATGTATTTTTCTCACCTCTCCTTCTGTTATTGAATCATTATCTTAATTTCTTTTTTTCCTAATTGATATGCAGACCTACTGATTCGCATTGTATTAGGTCGTTGACCATTTCATTATTTCCGGATTTTGAGTTGGCTAAAATAAAAATGACGTCAGCGAATCTCAGATTTGACTGTTTAACCCTGTTTATTGAAGTACTATTCTCTTCTCAGTAAAGCTTCTTGAACATATAATTTAGTATGTAGTTAAATAGAATAGGAGATAGTGGGCAGCCCTGTTTAACACCCGTTTCAAGAACCAAATGACATTTCCATTAAAGTATGCTAAGTAAATTTTTGTGATGAAAAAGGAAGTTTTTTTATTTTACTTCTTTATGACATTTACAACTGTATTACATAAATACATCAAGTAAATTTGGATATAATTGATATAATGACATAAATAAACTTGCTGAGTAACTACCCAATGGTAGCACTCTAATGATATGACTACATTAGGAGATCACGGGGCCATCTTCTTTTCAGACGCCTCGGAGGGTTATCAGGAATTGAAGAGGAAGCAAGGTTAGAAACGAGAGGGTTGGGATGATTCTGAAGTTTATTATGGAAGGATAGGTATCTGGATTGGGCCAGATCTGAAACATAAGGAACATTAAGATCTTTATGGATAATTTTATTAGTGACAAAGAAAGGAGCATTGAGGATTTTACGAAGGATTTTGGATTGTAAGGATTGGATGCGAGAGGAATTCGATGGTTTAGTGGAGCCCCATAGCTCAACTCCGTAAGTCCAAATAGGTCTTATTATAGTCAAGTATATGAGTCTTTTGTAATTAATGGGAAGTTTAGATCGTTTGTCTAGTAAGTGCTGAAGTAATCGGAAACGTCGAGTGGTTTCTTGTCGTTTCAGGCTAGTATGAGGATTCCAAGTTAGTCGTTTGTCCAGGTGGAGTCCTAGGTATCGAATTTGCTCAACAGGGATAAGTGGAGTATTGTTAAAAGAAACTGTAGGACAGGAAGTCGTTGGTTTACGACGAAGGGTAAAGGTAATTTGATGGGATTTATTGGAGTTTATTTTAATTCCCCAGTTTTGACACCATTCTTCTAGATTTATGATGTGTGATTGAAGCATTTGGGATGCAATTGCTGGGTCATTGTTTACTGATAGGATACATGTGTCATCGGCATATGTGGTAATGGCAGTGTTGGGACAGGTAGGGATATCAGCTGTATAAACTGTATAGAGGATAGGACCTAGGATACTACCTTGAGGAACACCAGCGGACTGGGAAAAAAGGGATGAATAGGCGTTATTGTGATTTACTTTAAAGTATCTATCAGTAAGGTAGGAACGGATAATGAGGAAGTATGTAGGTGGTAGGAATTTTCGGAGTTTGTACAGCAGTCCCGGGTGCCAAACTCTATCAAACGCCTGTTCAACTTCGAGAAAGACTCCCGTACAGTACATTCCGCGCTCCAATGCAGAGGAGACTACGTCTACCACACGATAACATTGCTGTATAGTGGAATGGGAAGTTCGGAAAACAAATTGGTGATCTGGGATTATGTGTCTAGAATTTAGGATAGGGTACAGGCGTTTTAAGATGAGTTTTTCTAGAATTTTGCCCATGATAGGTAAAAGAGAGATAGGACGGTAAGAGGATGGGTATTCTGGTGGTTTTTTGGGTTTGTGGATCATTTTAACAATATATCGTTTCCAAAGATCAGGAAAATATGAAGAACGGAGTACAGAATTATATATGTAAGTAAGAAATAGGATGGCTTTTCGAGGAAGAAGTTTTAGGATCTGGGATGTAATTAGGTCATGTCCAGAAGTTTTACGGGAAGGTAATTTTTGAATGATGTTGATATTTCTATGGGATGAAATGCTTTGGGTGGCAGAGACATTTGGAGAGGAATATCCAGTTCTGCTTCAATACAATTGATGTGAGTTGAGTTAAGGATATCGGGATGTGGATGAAAAGTTTGGAAGAGATGTTGACCAAATAGTTGGGCTTTTTCTTCCTCGGATTTATACCAGGTTTCGGAATCAGTAAGTAGTGGGTGATTAAAGTCTTGAAACTTAAGAAGTTTTTTGGTGGTCATCCATAATGATTTGTCAGTGGTTGTAAGTTTTTCAATAAAATTTAGTAAATTTTGAATTTTGTATTTTCTAATTTCTGATTTGAGTTTGTCAGTCAGTTGTGTGTAATGCGATTTATCTGTTGGGTATCTAGTCCTATGCCACTTCGATCTTGCTCTGCGTTTTTGCTGTAATAAGATACGAATATGCTGTGGCAAGTTAGTATTTTGTGGGAAGTTAATCTTATTGATAAAGGTGTTATTATTTATACTGTCTGTTATTGATGATGTCAGTTTTTCTATGGCACCATTAATGTCTTCTTTTGTCTTTAGCGGGATTTTGAGGTCTAGTTTGTTTTCCAAATCATCACGAAATTTGTCCCAGTTTACTCGTCCAGTGATCAGTTTAGGAAGTGATGGTTTAGGAGCAAAGTCAGAATGTAGTGAAAGCAGAACTGGACTATGGTCTGAAGAAAGGTCATCCAGGGATTTGATGATAGTTTGGGAGGAGGAAATCTGGGAGGTGATAAATATGTCCAGAATTTCGGGACGTTTTTTGAGGAATGTTGGAAAATAAGTAGGATTCATGGGCGAGAGGATGGAATAATTGTTGGAAGAAGAAACTTGTGAAAGGGTATTACCACGGGAGTTGGATGATCGACAACCCTATCGTTGGTGTTTAGCATTGTAGTCTCCTCCAGCAATAAAGCGCGATCCGAGGGATTGTAAAAAGGATTCAAGTAGGCTGTACGAGAGGGAATTGCCAGGAGGACAGTATACAGCTGAAAGTGTTAGATGGAAAGGACGAGTTGAGAGGATTACTGAAGTTGACTGAATGGCATCTGTTGGAATAGAAGGAACAAGTGAATGGGGTAAAGATTTGTGGATAAGGATGCAAGAACCGGCGTGGGCAGTGTTGTCTGGGTGGTCAGATCTATAGGTGATGTAGTCACGTATGTAGAAATGTGTCCGTTGGGTGAAGTGAGTTTCTGTTAGGAGGGCAATGTCAATATAATTGTCATGGAGAAATATGTCTAGTTCGTCACGGTGGTTTTGCAGTCTATTAGCGTTCCATAAGAGAATAGCTAGAGACTTTGAGTTCATCGAGGGAAGCTAAGCGGGATTTCGAAAAGGAGTCTGGTTAGAAGGGTTATGAGCTGTTTGATAGTCTGTTGAAGATCTATCAGGAATGACGATAAGATAGTGTTGATGTCGGATGGTGTTTGGCTGGGAAGTGGGTTTGGATCAGGAGGTTGTGATGGGTAGATTATGCGACTAGGAATATTGGGTGGGGGATGGGCCCGTCGTGGGGTACGAGGAGGAGGAGGATCTAAATTCTGTTGGACTTGTGGAGGGGGGTTCATCCTGGGATTAGGAACGAATGGAGCTGGATGTGGATGCTCTGGCGGGAGTTTGACTCTTAAGGGTAAATGATAAGGAGGGATTTGCTGGCGAGGAGGTTGAGGCTGAAGATTAGTGATTTTGGGCTTGGATTGGAAGGCCTGAGGCGCCTGACGTTGAGGTTGCTTCCTACTGATAAAAGATTGGGAGTGAGAATTTCTGAGAGTCTGGTGAGGTGAGTCCTTAGCTGTAGAGATGGATGGTTGTTGTTGGATGACGAGGGAAGGTGATGTCGGCAATGCTGGGAAAATTTCCTGATTTTCAATTTCAGGTGCCTCAGTGTAAGTTTTCTGAGCAGATCCAAGATTTTTCACCGCTGAGTTTCGTGATCTTTGTTTGTAAAGATTTTTATACACTTCACATCCTCTCTAGCTCGCAGGATGGGCTCGCCACAAAGAGCACACATCGCAGGCTCATCTCTTGGCTTCTGACAAGTGTCTGAAGCGTGTAGCGTGTGTACCGGCATATTTAACGCATCTGACTTCGTGATAACAATAGGCCTTTGTATGGCCCAAGTTTTGACACTTAGTGCATTGTACAATTAGAGGCTTCTGTTTCGGTTCCTCAAAACGGACTATTGAGTAAACCAATCGTTGAACCTGGAATATTTCAACATTGGTTTTTGCTGGTTCCAAGTCTATAAAAAATTGCTCCTAGTTCTCGGTGGAGATTTATCTTGTTCTAGTTGCTTATTTGATTTATTTTTCTTTTATTAGGTGAGTTTTGTCCCGATCCGGGAACTGAGTTTCGGAGACGCTTTTGGAGTGTACGCCTTTTCAAATATTGCGAGTCGGTCTCGCTAATTTCCGAAAAGGGTGTCTCATCCTCCGTGTCTTCACATGATGTGTTCTTATCCAGATCCATCATGATAAGTGTTAGAGAAAATTAAGAAAAAGAAAAAAAAATATATGTATATATATATATATATAAACCTAAATATTAAAATTAAAATTTATGAGATAACTTCTTAAACACTAAGCTATTTACAAAATTATTTACATAAATATATACAGATATAAAATAAAATAGAAAATAATTCATTTCCAAAAAATAAATAATCAAAGAAAAAAACGAAATAAAAGAGTCTCTGAAAAGAAAATATAAAGAAAAAAATGAAGTTAAATGTCTTGAATTCGAACTGTGTATAACACTGAAGAATGTTATTGTACACAGTGCCGAGCCTTGGCTTGAACTTATTGCAGATAAGGTAAAACCCGCAAGGGAATTACTAACCAAACGAGCACTAATTTATAACTGTTTCATTGTTAATAAATAGTCACTCACCTGATCATATGTGAATATAAAAATTTAAAACTATTAATATAGTCACTGTTTAAAAAGTCTTAGAGCAATATTTTAAATAATAAGCACATTAGATCGTATCAAAGACAGAGCGACGTGTAAGTTGAATTGCACTAACGGCCATGAAAAAGGAAGTTAAATTCCTTTTTACTGTCATTCGAAATTCTTAAATATAAATCTCATAAAAGTCAAAAATTGCAAATTATAGTACTTGATTTTCTTAATGATTTTTTTCCCGACCGGTAAATGAAGCATTCAGAACTTCTCAGTGTTTTCTTCAGCCCTTTATACGCTACAAAAAAATCGTACAAAACCTACATCCGTAAATAAATTAAAACCAAAGATATAGAATATAAATTATTGAAGAGTTTTTCTTAATTTCTAGTTTAAAAAGGAATGAAATACAAAAGTTATTCTGTGCGGTAGAATATCAGTAATTCAACTTTTCATTAGATGTACCATCCCTGAATTCGGACTTGCATTCCAATGCAGCAGATTGAATTATTATTCAAGAAACCTTTTTATATAACATTCTCCAAATATTCTCCAAATTTGAGTCAAATTAGACCAGCCGTTTTCAGACTATAGACTTGTCAAATAATACATTTATTGATCCGAAAGCGGAAGTATTTTTTTTTTAAGGTAGTGAATGGAATTTGATAAAATTTATGTTCACTTAATTATCTGTTAACTAATCCCTAACTTCCCTCCACATTTGAGCCAAATCGATGTGGATTAAGAGACATAGACGTCTTAAGGAAAAAACGTTTTCCCATATATAAGAGAAAGTAGTGGACAAAAATTGACACCATATTATTTTTTTACCAATACCTATATTTTATCCAACTTTGAGCACAAGCGTGCGCAAGCGGAAGTGATGATGGAATATAATATAACTAATATAATTAATATAATTACCTCGAAGAGTTCAAACTTTTAGATCCTCTCCAATCTGGCTTCCGCCCAGGCTTCTCCACTCAATCCGCTTTAGCTAAAATCACAAATGACATACATACAGCAATTGACGAAAGAAAACTGACTGTATTAGTACTCCTGGACTTCTCTATTCGACTCCTTAGACCATTCTATTCTCTTCAATAAATTAAAATCTCTATCCTTTTCCAATAGTTCTATCCAATGGTTCCAATCCTTTCTTTCTAACAGGACTCAAGCCGTTAGTATTCCGAATCAACCCTTATCTTCTTTCCTCTCTTTGTCTCATGGAGTAGCCCAGGGTTCAAGCATGTCTCCTATCCTTTTTAATTCTTACATCAATGACCTTCCTAGTTCAATTCACCATTGTTCATACCATCTATACGCTGATGACTTCCAAATTTATTTTTCCTTTCCGCCCACTGAGTTATTAGAAGCGTTTACGAATATTCAGAGAGACCTAGATAGGATAAGTGCCTGGGCAAGCTTGAATAAATTAAAGTTGAATGCAACGAAAACTCAGGCCATTCTTATAAGTTCCAACTCCCTCCTTAGATCCATTTCCACCCATCCTTCCTTAATATTAATGACCAACCAATCTCCTTTACCTCCTCTGTAAAAAACTTAGGAATTACCATTGATCAAAATTTATCATGGAAACCCCATATTGCTCAAATCTCCAGAAGGTCAATTGGTACTCTTAAATTATTTCATCGTTCTCGTCAGCATCTCCCACAACCTATCCGCAGGCTCCTCGTTTCCTCATTGATTTTCCCCTACTTTGACTATGGCTGTGTGGTATACGGTGGCCTCTCGTTGGAGCTTGAGGACTGACTGAAGAGAATCATGAACTGTTTTTTAAGATTCGTCTTCGGCACTTCGAGATGGTCTCATGTGTCCGCCTATATGCCGAGTCAAAGTGGCTTTCCCCCTCTTCCCGCCGCCTATACTTCCTTGGAAATTTCTTATACCAAACGATCAACTCCCAGCACCCTTCCTATATCTGTTGTCTCCTCCAGTCTAAACCCTCAATCCACTCAATAAAAATGAGATCCCGTGTTTCTGATATCTATATTCCATTCCACAGGACAAAAACCTATGAACGTTCCTTCTTAGCCCGTTCCGTCTCCTACTGGAATTCTTTGGCACATAACATCCGTCATGCCTCTTCCCTGTCAACTTTCAAATACCTCCTTTTCCAATATCTCCTTACATCCCAAACAGAGGATTTACCACCATAAATTTCATTTTATGAACTGAGTTTGCGTGAAGTAAATAGTGGTGCCTACTGTTAGTTTTAACATAAAACAGCAATGATCTTTGTCACCTAGTTTGACTATTATTTTTACTATTTATGTATTTTTCTCTTCTTCTCAGGTTGTGCTTTTTCTTTCGGGTATATATGCTTATATTTTATATTTTTATCTTTATGTGTGCCAATATGAGAATGTACGTATAAATAGTTCCTTTTATTTATTTTACTTTTTTTTTTTTTCCATTACACCACAAGTATCCTAAGATTTTATTTTATCATAGTGTCTGCATATTATTATATAAACCACTGTAGATATTATTACATTTTGTATTAAGTTAGTTTTCTATTAGATAGCCTATTGTTTATAAATTGTGTAGTTATGTATATATAAATATGTAATTTCTCCTCTTTTTTTTTTCATCACAATTAAGTAATTTTAAGAAGATTTTATGTTCATTTGTATATATATTTTATTTTTTATTGGTTACATACTTTTTAAATAATGCATATAATATTAAAATTTTTATAAGTTAGTTTTTGGCCAGATTTGTACTTTACTTTGTATTAACTCATCATTGTTATTCTAAAGGGACTTAGTCCCAGAATAAAGTTTAATTTTCTATTCTATTCTATTCTAATATGCGACCATCTAAATACCAACCCCCACAATCCTTGAAAATTTCATTAAAATCAGCTGAAATGGCGATATGCCCGTCAGATTAATTTGACTACAGACATACAAAAAGACAGACAGGCGCCGAACCAAATTTGATACTTCATGTCTGAAACGTAAAACGTGAGTGGAAATTATCGATTCTGAGCAAAAAATTTCGTTTAATCTCTAGTACGAATACAATGCTTCCCTAACTTCGGTAATGAGAAAGTAATAATAGTAAGTAGTAATAAAGTAAGAATAATGATAAAAGTAAAATAATCTTCGAACTCTGCAAATAAAAGCCAGATCAGTAGATGAAAAGTGAATTAACGTTGAACAATAATAAAAATAAAAGTAATCTAAAAGTCATTTGTAGTTATATAATTTGTTAAAATTAAATTTTAAAATCAAGATACCGAACCAGGTATTTAATATGGCAAAGAGATTTTAGTAAAAGTAAGTAAATAGGTTCAAGACAAATTTATAATAACATTGTACAGCAACTGTCCACTGTGCATACTGTTACTGTATACTGAGTATCACTGTTAAAATTTTTTAATATATACCTGTTTCATACGCATGATTAATACACATTTCATACATATACATACATCATATACATAATAACTTAAATAACATGTAAAATAGAGTACAAAAAAAAGTTTTCTCTTCATTCAACTAGCATACACCTAAAGGTTTCTAACTGAGCTTTATTTATAGGGACTCCATAAAGTATTTACAGGAAGCTATAACAGTGTGAAATTTTCGAGATTGATTAAAGTTCATGGTCATTTACCCGTAACAAACGGATAGGAATTATTATCAATGTTTCAGGGACTATGAAAATAATATAAATTAAATTTAGTAAAGATTGGTTTAGTAATTTCGTGATAAGCAGTTACCAATCAAAAACTGACTTCCCTTTAATATAATGTCAAGAGTAACTCTAATTTCAACATTTTTATTATTAATTTTAGTTACATTACTAGTGGGAAAATTTATATCTTTAATTACATTTCTATATTTCAACACTGCAATCAACTACTCTGGAATCAACATAGCACATATATTATAAATATTGCAACTAGAAATACTAAAATGACTTTACTCAAAAATTGTGAAATAGGAGTTAGTCCCTATTTACGTAATAAAATTTATTGTTTAAATTACTTATGTTTTTATACTTTTCATGAAACGTATAAACATATAAGTAAAAAGGAAGCTAGGAAAATACTTCTGTTATTTTTCTTGGTAAAGGTCTGTTTAAGCCAAGACAACAGAGACGGACAAATATGCTTATACAGCAACCGAGTTTCTGTGTTGTGAATGCTTTATTGGTAAAGGCCCTTGCATTGTTGATACCCACGTAGGCGCCACTCGTAGCTAGGGATTTCCCCTCTGCTTAGTTCATTAAATCTTGCTCAAAACCTTCAGATAGTACACGTCAGTGTCTTTATAATAGTAATTATTAATAACATAGATCAGGCACAAGGAAATATGAAGTTTAAATCAAATAATTGTTAGATTTTGAGGAAATATGTACAACTATTTTTACTTCATTCGATTCATATTTTCCAAATTTAAAATCTTCTTTGCCCCGTATCAATTATTACAATAGTCAAAAACACCATGTCTTAAAAAAAATAAATAAAGTCAATTCACTTTAATCTTGTGCCAGAATTCAATACTACTTGTCCTATAAATATTTTATCAAAACCTACGTATGCTTTTGTTGAATGGTTTGACTTTCATATAGTAAAAGTAATAGTTTTGTTTTTGTAACTATCTCCAGAAATCTAACAAGAAATTAAGAAAAAAAAGAGGTGGATACAATGTTGGTATGATTTGGCCAAAAGTATTATAATTGAAAAAAAAAAACGAAGAACAGCCATAGTAATACCCTGTCAAAATTTAAAGTTTGAAGTTCATTTTATATAACTTTAAGATCACAATAGCTATATATATCTACCAATATTCGTTATTTAGAAGTAATGAATTAAAAAAATGCACAATAGATAATAAAGAATATATCTTCGTATACTTAGGCATTGGATCTCGTCTTATAAGAGTATTAACCTGGAATTTATATTATTGTATAAATAAATGAATTTCATAAGACGAGAACTAACTAGACGATATAGCCAACTTTCACATCTTCCTGACTACAGATCTTCACTTAACTTGCGAAACAAGATACTGATCTACAACACCTTACTGAGACAGATATGGACATTTGGAGCAGAACTTTGGGATTCAGCAAAACAAACACACATAAACAAAATACAAACAGTAAAATCCTGCATTCACGACATATACACTACATTTCATTCTTCAACCCAAAATCACTCCAATCCTCTGGTCCATTCTATCTCCTGCTCCCTGCTATCTGAACAACGCAGATTAAGAAAAAAATGGCCAAGAGACCAACTGTATCGATAAACACACAAAATGAAGCAAATACACCAAGACAGTATAAATACGGCAAATTTGCTAGATGCGCAGCCGTGCAGGTGCAAATTTCATAAAAAAAATAAATAAAAATAAAAGATACAACAAAAACGTTTAGAACTTTCTCCTATGTTTCTCGACCTTTTCCTTTTTTCGTTTATTAGTTTTTGCCGAGCTTAAATATTACCAATAAAAACATTTGGAAAAAGTGTATTTAAATAATGCAGTCCTGAAATACTGCATTTGTTCATCATAAGGATATTTAAATAGTCTAACTGAACTCTTCTAAAGAATATAAACCGAAAAAGAGAGTTAAAAAATAGTTCTCGTATTCGACTCCAACAAGGGCAAGAAGAACGGATTCCCTACAGGTCATAAACCAATTCTAGCCGGAATGGGAATATTTTAAACTTAAGTTCTTAAGTACAAATACATGATCCAACACAATAGAAGGCTCAAGGGGATAAAGGTGATTAATGACATTACTGGATTAGTTGGATTGTTTCGAAGGATTAAGGCATGAAGCGATATATTTTCAATATTTGCTCCTTCTATTTTTATAAAGTCAATATTTATTTCATATCCAAGTAGAAAGAGGAGTGACAAATGACGATATACTTCTTTCTTCTACTGAATAAAGTTCACTAAATATTTAAGAGAATAAATTCAGTTTTGCGGACTTCAATAATAATATTACTCAATGGCACAACCTATCACACACTTACTGAAATAAATTAAGAGAGATCAATCATTTTTTATGTAGTCTTAGCAAAAAAAATAGTTTCAATGTTATAAAGGTTCATTATTTGTAGCTGACAGCCGGCGAAATATCGCTTCATGTTTTGAAAAAACAAATACTTGGTGTCCCCTAAGTAAAGGGAAACATTTAAAGTGTTGAAAGTAAACCTCAAAAACCACCAACAAGTTTTAAATAAATTATGGTCTGATTTTTTGAAAAAAAAAAGCAAGAAATGTAGGTTTTTTTTTTAAGTAACTCACTTTTCTCGTTCATAGGAAGCGATCACTTAAAACATATATAATTTAGGTTACAAGAAATTATAATTCTTTTATAGTAAACTAGGCAAAGTTTATTTCAAAATAAAGTAAAATTAGTGTTTGTAGAAAACATTTAAAGGATATCTACGAGGTACAACAAGTTCTGTTTTTCATATGATGCTATGAAATGTATTATTCTACAAATACACATTTACAAATTCTTTTTTCGTTTAATAATCTATAAGTCTTTATAAATTTAGTTAAGATTAGTTTTAAAATAGAAATAAAATTTATTTAATTTTTTATGACCTGGGATGTATAATATTAAAAATATTCATAGAAAAAAAGTATCTCAATTGATTATAAACCAAATTAATAAAAATAAATTTAATTGAATGGCATATAACCTAAAAATTCGGGCAAAGTAAAGATAAAAATTAATAAAATAATTTTGTATGAAATAATCTAAAATGTTTTTTCTTGGTTCCCAGGGCGTATTCTCAAGTGCCCTCGGGGATGTCTCACGTCCATAAACCCCCTGGTAAGGCGTAACCAAAAATTGGACAAATTTTTTCCTTAATAAGGAAACAAAGATTCCCTGAAACGTACAAATAAAAATTAATAAAGAATTATTTATAAATTGGGAACAATTATTTATTGAATTGGTCCTTTATGGTGAAGTAAAAGTAAAAGGTAAAAGTAGGGAGAAATTAAACATTTATTTTTAAACAAAAAAACAAATAAAATATAATATTTGTTTGCAATTGAATAATAATAATTATTATTACTATGGAATTATTATTAGAACAATTATTTATTAAATTGGTCCTTTATGGTGAAGTAAAAGTAAAAGTTAAAAGTAGGGAGAAATTAAACATTTATTTTTAAACAAAAAAACAAATAAAATATAATATTTGTTTGTAATTGAATAATAATTATTATTATTACTATGGAATTATTATTAGAACAATTATTTATTAAATTGGTCCTTTATGGTGAAGTAAAAGTAAAAGTTAAAAGTAGGGAGAAATTAAACATTTATTTTTAAACAAAAAAACAAATAAAATATAATATTTGTTTGTAATTGAATAATAATTATTATTATTACTATGGAATTATTATTAGAACAATTATTTATTAAATTGGTCCTTTATGGTGAAGTAAAAGTAAAAGGTAAAAGTAGGGAGAAATTAAACATTTATTTTTAAACAAAAAAAGAAATAAAATATAATATTTGTTTGCAATTGAATAATAATAATTATTATTACTATGGAATTATTATTAGTACAATTATTTATTAAATTGGTCCTTATGGAGAAGTAAAAGTAAAATGTAAAAGTAGAGAGAAATTAGACATTTATTTTTAAACAAAAAAAGAAATAAAATATAATATTTGGTTGCAATTAAATAATAACAAGTTTATATTCCATAAGAAATTGTTAATTAAAATTCTGAGGCGATTAATTCAAGGTTACAAACGTAATTTTCTCTCTCTAAATTCTCGAGTTAACACAAGTTTAAGTGAATTAACCGCATGTTAATTTTCTGTCTTCCTCACTTGCAAGCTGAGTAAATCTTCTATAAAAGGAAGTAAAATTACTAGTGAAGCGGATTCTTCCGCTAAAAATGACGGGACCATCGGCTTCAAACGCTTCGCCAATTGAAGTTGACAACGATAATGAAAAGGAACAAGAAGCTATGTCTTGGAAAATTATGTATGGGCGGAAACATGTAACATGTGGAAACAAGTAGCTTCTGATAGAGATCCACGTGATAAACACATTAAGGTTAGTGATGTTATTACTACGTATAATAGATTTGAAGCTCTATCAAATACTCACGAATATGTACAATAGACAAATAATAATCCCATTATTATTGGACCACCACCTATTTACATAAATGGCGTGAAAGACTACACAGCCTTAGTAGTATAGTTATGGCCACTTTCATTTCGAAGATAGGTCTTCGAAATGAAAGTGGCCATAACAGTTTCAGGCTGAAAACGTCTATAAGAGGAGTCTGTAGGTCAGTGAGTAGTCTTAGAAGAGGTGTATTTGATTTTCACACTTATTAACTCCAAGAAGATAAAAGTCCACGAATCGTTATTAAAAATTTTCACACCGCCACACCTACAGCTACCATAAAACATGAACTTGCCAACTATGGTTACGAGGCAACAAATGTTGTGAATGTAATTTCGAGGTTTAAAACACCGATGCCAATGTTTTTCATTGATGCGACTAAGGCAGCCTTTTAATCTAAAAAAAATCAACATTGAATTCTTATATTACCCAAAATGGTTTCAATACAATTCCATCATTTAGTTATTAAACAAAACAAAGAGGGAAATATATACTCTATATATAGCCAATTTAGACTTTTATATATATCCATATATTATTTATATATAGCTAAATTAAACAAACAAAAAAATAAAATATAAACAACAATTAAAACTTCTACGAAAAATTGTCAACGTACCTTGCTACATTTCAAATAACCTACATCCACCAAAAATACGCTTCATTTCACTCTTCAACTCTAAATCACTTCAATCCATTAGTATTTTATATTTATATTTCTTACTCACTGTTACTTGATCGACGCTAAAAGAAAATGGCCAATACATAATGTATATACTTTTACAATAACAACAAAATGAAGATTGTCCAAGAAACTCGGAGATAATTCCTAATACATCAATTTTTCTCTGCGCGCTGCACCGCAGGTGATACATTTTATTTTAAATAGAAAAAATTACAATTAAAAATATTAAAGTTGATTTTTAAAAAGTCTAAATTGGATATATATATATATATATATATATATATATATAGAGTATATATTTACCTGTTTGTTTTGTTTAATAACGAAATGTTGGAATAGTACCGAAACCAAATTGGGTTATATAAATACAACCAATGACTTAAGAAATTAGGTATACTTAATTTAGTTTATTCAATAAATTCATAATATACAGTAATAAATCTGAAATGAAATGATGAAATAACCACTAGTACTTCAAAAATGTTTGTTTAATCCAAAAAATATATAAATAATGAAGTGTTTAATTCACACTTACAAACCCTAGAGTAATAGATACTCCTAATCCAGTATTGGATTATCTTCAGCTTGCGTAAGGCGATTAGTGAAATGTCTCTATTACACCAGAGCTTAGTAAAAGGGTATCTTGAGTTTCTGCCTAGAGTAAAAGGGAAAATAAAAATAAAAAATATATTTTATATATATATATAGGGTGTCCCGTAAGTAAAGGGAATTATTTAAAATGTTGATAAAGGATATCAAAATCTACAAAAAAAACTCATATAATTGGCCAATTTCCAGCAGAAAATTAGGGAATTTAAGATTTGTGTTTTTTTCAAGCGATTCACATTTTGTAATGAATATGTAGCGATAACATAAAAAATATTTAATTTAAGTAATCAAACATTGTTTCGTAGTAAAGTAGACAAGATTTTCTTTTAACTAAATTTGATTTTGTCATTGTTAAAACTATTTAAAGAGGACTTTTGAGCAGACAAAAGACACTGTTAAGTTCCATTTAAAAAAAAAGGTCATAAATTATTTATGACTTTTTTTATGACCTTTCAACTGTACTACAGTTACCTCACTTTTAGAAAAACTTTCTCGTCGTTAAATGACCATCCAAGTATATACATATTAATTAGGTTGAGGTTTATTTTTTTTATTATTTTATTTATTGAGTATTACAACAATCTGTCTCTTGAACATTGGTTATAGTGAGTTTTATTAGTAAAAATTTTGAGATTCAACTAAAGTTGTTTAAAGAAAGGAAGTGATTTTCTGTTCAGTCGCTTAAAAGAACCTGTATTTCAGCAAAAAATACTACAATTAACTTTTGCTAAACTTTTATTTAATGTTGTCCGTGATATGGGATTAATTGTAATAAACATAATTTCCTAAAAACATATTTTATTTATAAAAATAAAAAAACTTAAAAATAATGATTTTTAAAATATTTTCGTTAGAACGTTTTTTTTTTTTTAAATTATGTTTCTCTTCAAGATTTCGGTGATACAGATTGATACGTATTTTTAGAAGCAACACACTTAATATCACTAAAATTAAGACTTAAAATCAAGAAACGTTTTACAACAGATTGCTTTAATTGTTTTCATGAAAACGTAAACTTTAGGGAAACATTACGTTTGTCACTAAAAAATATGCATCAATTTCAATGACAGCAATCATGGAGAAAAAAATTATTTCAAAAACACTTTATAAAGAAAATATTTTATAAATAATTATTTTAAACTATTATTTTTATAAATAAAATGTGATTTTAGGCAATTATCTTTACTACAATAAATCCAATAACACGGAAAAACAATATATAAAAGCTTTGCAAGAGTTAAATGTAGTAATTTTTTTCAGAAAACACTTGTACTTTTAGGTGACTGAGAATAGAAAATCACATAATTTCTTTACACAACTTAATCTTATTTTTTTTTCCAAATAAACCTCAATTTAATCACTATGGACTTAAAGCTTATTAAACGAGGAAGTTTTTCCAAAAGTGAGTTAACTGATAAAAACCATCACAAATAATTTATGAATTTCTTTTAAACGTAACATAATTGTGCTTGTCCGCTTCTCTTTGATAGTTTTAAAAATGACAAAATCTACTTTGGTTTACAGTAAATTTTGTCTATTTTACTATGGAATAATGTTTGATTACGTAATTTAAGTATTTTTCATGTTATCGCTTCCTATTCAATAAAAAACGTTACCATTCTTAAAATACACAAATCTTAAAGTTTCTACTTTTCTGCTGTAAATCGACTAATTGTTGATATAAACGTGTTTGTAGTTCTTGAGGTCTTCTTTTACTCCTATATAAATTACCATCTACTTACAGGACACCCTGTATAATTTGTTGAACGACAAATAAATTTGATAACAGATACTGAAGGCCGTATTTTACAACTAAATTAACTTCAGGCCCCGGTAAAGGACGCAGAACTCAAACAAATTGAAGCACTCTTTCAAACAAAAGATTAGATTTAATTTAGTTGCTGACAATTCCCAGGCTCCTGATGAAAAATTCTCTCTGTAATTTTCTTTTAGAAAGCCAAGAGGATATTTTTTTTTTTTTTACTCAAACGAATGTAAGAAGATTTTGATAAGAAATAAAAATTGTATTTTCATTACATTATCTATATAAATATTTTTCTTTTAAATTTTTTTCATTTTCTTTCCAATATTTTACATATTAATTTCCCATTACTTGCATTTTAATCGTTGATTTTGAATAATGTTTGGGTTGCGTTATTAGGATAAAGCAATAAATAAGTCTCCTCCAGAACAAACTGTGACTGGTCAGTTCGTGCTTCCGATTGGTACAATTGAATAAAAAAAGTTAACATGTAAAATTTTTAGAACCAAAGAAATATTTTTATAAATATAATTTTATCTGATGTTGCACCCCACGAGCTAAATCTGCGAATCAATTTCAGTCTTTGAAACAGAGATCATTTGAAAGACTTAACTTCATATATTTTAGAAGTAATGGTTCCTAGCGATCTTGTAGGTATGTCCAGTAAATTTGGAGGCGGCATTTCTTTATCCGTCTTCTTGAGCTCTAATATACCATGTAGAGTAAAAATAATAAAGTATTAAATGTTTCCTTGGTTATTATTGTTTTCAACAATAGTACGTATAATCTTAAAATATAATTCTAAAAGTTGTATTCTAAGAGGTGGGTTGGGAATAATTTTATTTTTTCTACATAGTAAGTTCCAATGTCTTCTTAGGTTTAGCATGCGGTAATAAAGTTTTTCTTTGGAGAATTCAGAGCAAATTATTTGAACCATAAGAACTAAGAGGCGTTACAGGTCAATGAATAAACCAAAAAGGCAGCAATAGTGGATTCGCTCATCCATATTCGAAGATGATTCCGTTCCCTGCGAAGCCCTGAACAAATAAAGTTTGTGCCGCCTCTACGGATTCTTCTGAGGTCAAAGAATTAACATATTTCAGTGAAGTAGTAACAAGATGACTTTAGAAACGCCCGACGATCGTTTTTAAGAAATGCCGCTTTACTTAAAAAAAAACGCATTGTGCTTAATTCTATTTGACCAACACCTTTTAGGAAAATCTCGATGTATATATTTTGTTAACTTTTTGGTATTACTGAAAATAACAACTAAACTTCATTGCAATCAGGCTAGATGTAAGCCCAAACTAAAAGCTTATTTAAGGATTTTATATTTTTTAAGAATCTCTGCAGTAGTAGCTATTGTTGTAAACGTTTACTTGACATTAACACGTTAATTAAAAGCGGAATAAACATTAACAAGCAGCCATTAAAGCCAACGGAGGCTTGATTCCTATGTGTTACTGTTGCCTTTGTATATACTTTAGAAAGCTACATTTCAAAAGAGCATCATGTATTTCTAATAATTAACTCTTGACATAAACGTTTATTAAATAATGAAAAAATCATATTAATTAATATTTAATTGTTCAAATAGGTTTTGGTTATTTCGGTTCAATCCCAAGAACATCCTAGTTGATTAAAATAGTTGAACATTGATGATTTCAATGGTTTAATCATCGTTAACTAAATGGAAATGTAATATGGAAATAAATAAATACATTTATTTAGTAATGAAAGATATAATGTTTTGACAAGTAATAATAAATATCTGTCTCGTTACTAAAAAGTTGTTTTCATTGTGTACAACATAATGAGTTTTCAGTGTATGGAGTGAACCATTATAAAATATAGAGATATTTAAAAGTGTTTAAGTGTCAAAATTAAGTTATGGAATGTTTTACGTTACATTGTATCTTTAAATTAAATTTTGAAATAAACTTTAATTTTGGAATGTATGTTGTTGTCTTTTATCTTTTGGACTTAAAAAAAAAGCTTTTAAGAAATAATTTATATCAACCATGAATAGTTCAAATAAATGTGTCAATATTATTTATATTTATATATTATACACAACATCGATGGCATAATTTGCTCTTTAATTCTGTTATTGTCGGACCTCTTTAGCGCTTAATTCACTTTGAAAAAGCAAATGACGACATCATTGTAAATAAAATCACTCATCAGCTTCGTAAATTACTTATAAATAAGACCCGAATTTAAATGCTAATTATATGCTTTCTGTGTGTGTGTATATATATATATATATATATATATATATATATATTTTTTTTAAGCATGAGTCAGTATCTTTATTAAAGAAGTCATTCAAGATTTTTGACAAGTTTTTATGTTGCATTCTTTTGTGAATTTTGCCAAAATTTGATTTTCGTACATATTTAGCATAGAATGGCATACACTACGCAGATTTTGATTAATTAGGTGATGATCAGTCCATTTGAAATAATCCAATCAGATTAATATTGTTGGCCGATATTTTTAATTATTAAAATTGTTGTTACTGTTTATACCCTACTTTAAGGAAAGTTCAAAACATTATTTAAATATTTTCGAGGCCCCAATTTTTCCTTTGCGGCCAGTTTTAATTTGATTTTCGACTAAAAACATGTTTTGGAAAAACATCACCAAATTTGTGTCTCCCATTACTTTCACCCAGTTCCTTTTGTCGTATTCAAATTCTTTAATTACCAAAAATGAATTCTGACCATTTTCGAAAATTCATAATAAAAAAAAAATTAAGGTTTTTAAGATTGAAATTTTGTCTACATGTAGTAAGTGCACTGTTAGAGATATTGGAGAAATAAAAATCGAAATTGAGGCCCTTCTCATTATTACACTTTAAGCGCTAAAAGTCTCTTCAATTTTCATGATTTTTATAAACAACTTTCCTTTCTACTTAGGATACCCATTGAAAGACAAAAATCCTCATAAATAATAATAGATAAACCCCCATCGTCACTTTTAATTTGAATTTTCTTTTAATATTTACAAAATTTCCAGAATTAGAAAAATTTTCCACAAAAAAAAACAACACATTTTCAGTACAAAAAAAATTAAAATGGTCATCGACATTGGCGAGCAACATGGTCTGGGTAATTTAAAATGTATTAACCCATATACGTTCATGGGCAATGCTCTTTTTTTTTTTTTTTTTTTTTTTGCCTTAATGGATCAATAATTTAATCCTATGCAGTATGCATTTAGAATATACATGATTTTTTGTTGTACGATCTAGAGAGTTTACCTTCTGAGTAGTCAAGAAAAATCTGGTGCCCATAATACAAAACTTTCATTTAACACTCAAATTTGAATTATAAAATTTATGAATTGCATTTTTAACCGAGCTAAAGCTAAAAGCTAATAGCTAAAAAAACAAATATATCACAAAAATTACAAAAACCATATTTATTATATCACTGATTGATTATGGATTGTTAGTTACTAAACAGTTATTTTTAATCGCAAAGTATGCTTAAATGTAATTAAGATATTTACATTGTCTGTCATAGACAAATCAAAAGTTGGCACACTAATTAGAAGTGGATACTGTTGGAATATCACAAAGCGAAAATTCACCATATTATTTACCACTTTAATTTTCTAAAAGGTTACCTGATGATTTTTCGGAATAAACATACGATAGATATCCAATTATTTAAATATAATGTCATATCTAGAATTATTAAACTACAGTAAATGTATCTAAGGTTATAAAGATATGGTTTTTTACATTCATGAAATGATTTATTTTTCACACAAATACAATGAAATAGTTTTTTAAACAATGGTATTGCCTTAATTAAGTGGATTTCAAATACTTTTTCAAACTTAAAAATATTTTGAAAGTTTACACATGGTTATTAAATTTAATTTAATTTCCTTAAAAACATGTGATTAACGCTAAATAATATTAGAGTTAAAAAAATATTATTTATAATTTCTTCGTCACTTTCCGTTACCTTATAAAAGTTTCTATATTAGATATTGTTTTTTTGTTTTTGTTTTTTCTAAAATTCTTCAATTTCCGACGATATATTATGCATATACCTTCTGACTAGTATTTCTGGAGATTCATTTTTGACCTGGATTAGCATTCTTATTCTTTTTTTCTCCTTTATTTAATTATCAAATTCTTTCAAAAGTTATATTTAGCATTTGCTCGTCTCTAAACCATATTAATAATTTTAGTGAAAGATGTATATGAAAATTGGACATTTAAGCCCTGTAAAGTGACATCAATGGGGATAAGACCTGATTGATATTAAATACCACATTATTACACAATAAAACACTGAGTATAATCAAAATCGTTAGAGCCGTTCTTGAGAACATTGTAAAAATGTTTTTCAGCATTAATGTCTTTTGATCGAGTTTGGCACCCGAGACTACTTTACAAACTCCGTAAATTCCTACATCCTACATCCTACTTCATTATCCGTTCCTATCTAACTGATAGATACTCAAAAGTCAATCACAATAATGCTTATTCATCCCTCTTTTCCCATTCCGCTGGTGTTCCTCAAGGTAGTATCCTTGGTCCTATCCTTTACGCAGTTTATACAGCTGACATCCCAACCCATCCTAACACTGTTATTACCACGTATGCCGATGATAAATGTGTCCTATCCGTTAATAATGACCCAACCATTGCATCCCAAACTCTTCAATCGCACATCACAAGCCTTGAAGAATGGTGTCAAAACTGGAGGATTAAAATAAATTCTAATAAATCCCATCAAATCACCTTTACCCTTCGATATAAACCTATGACCTAATGTCCCACAGTATCCTTTAATAATACCCCACTTATTCCTGCTGAACAAATCCGATACTTTGGACTTCAGTTGGACAAACGTCTAACTTGGAATCCTCATACCAGACTGAAACGACAAGAAACCGCTCGACGTTTCCGACTTCTCCAACAACGCTAGTCAAACGCTCTAAGCTTCCAGTTAATTACAAAATACTTATATACATGACTACAATAAGACCTATTTGGACTTACGGAGTTGAGCTTTGGGGCTCCACTAAGCCATCGAATTCCTCTCGTATCCAATCCTTACAATCCAAAATCCTTCGGAAAATCCTCAATGCTCCTTACTTTGTCACCAATACAATAATCCATAATGACCTTAATGTTCCTTATGTTTCCGATTTGGCCCAATCCAGATACCAATCCTCCCATAATAAACTTCAGAACCATCCGAATCCTCTAGTCTCTAACCTTGCTTCCTCTTCTATTCCTGATAACCCTCCGAGGCGTCTGAAAAGAAGATGGCCTCGAGATCTCTTATTGTAAATACATTTTGTTTTTAGAGTGCTACCAGTGGGTAGTTTCTCAACAAACCATTTCATGTTGTTATTTTCTGTTATCAAATTTACTTAATGTATTTAATTGTTTAATACAGTTGTAAATATCATGAATAAATAAAAAAAATAAATAAATAAAAGCATTAATGTAAAGTGACACTTCCGGTTAGCCGATTTTAAGGAAAAAGTTTCTGTGACATCTAAGGCATATATTTGTCTTGAATACGTAATATCAGTTTCGTCTTTGAGCTAGACTGCTAAAATATACACACAAAGACATACAGACCATTTAGCAGGACTTGATTATTTGGACTCCTTTGGAATACCTCAAAACGTGTATTTCGAAACTCGATCGCAATACATTCCCTTACTATATATTACCTATATAGGTAAGTGAAAGTAAAAAAGAATAAATGGTATCCATATCCAGCTAAACGAATACCAATTGTTTATAGTGAAGTAATTTCATTAAAGACTTAGTTTTTTATGTTTTACTTAATTAAAACAATTGAATTTCCAATGTGTCATGTTTAGAGGGTATGGCTACATCTTATTCATTATTTGTTATCACTTAACGTATCGCTGATTCTTGAAGTACAATATTCAGATAGATATCGATACAAAAACAAGCACTTATCGATTACAATATACATTGAAGTGTGTTTATTTTTCTGGTGTCGGATCTTTTTAATAGGGGGACATATTTCATTCAAAGAGAAACAGAGGGTTCGTTGACCCCGCTATAGGACACAGCTAGAGATATAGACCGGAATATAGTTCTGCTACATATTACCTCCTTCCATGAGGGCAGTTCATATCCCCACAGAAAGGAAATCTGGCCGCTGAGGAACGTAAACATGTTTTTCTAAAATATGATTCATAAGGAATAGTTCTTCAGATTTACGTCTTTGGATTACCGCACAGTATTTATTTATTTACTTACAATTTGTATTTTTACTATAAAGAAATTTAACAAATATATTTCTTGGTCCATGCCAAGTCTTCACCTCCTACGCCAATCTATTCCAAATGTTATGAACTCGATACAACTATTCAATTATGAGTTTTCCGAACTTTTTTGGCCATCAGTATCTATGTCGCTCTTGGTCTTTTACGCCGTCTTACCAAAGTTCTTCCATGAAGAATTTTCTATTCAATTCGTTTTTGTCCTGGCCAAACGAACTCAGGCAATTTAGTTAAAAGGACAGCATTACACAAGGATCATTGTATATACTATATATCAATATCTCACTGGCACATTTGCGCCACTAATTTCCAACTCAAAGACGTTTTGATTCTCATCATCGTTATTGGATATTTAATGGTCTTCTTAGTCTACTAAGTAGTGTTGCACGAAAGCATTCTTGGTATTTCATTTTACAAGACCGAGACCAAGACCGCCTAACTGTTGCAAGACCAAGACCAATATTAGAAACAAAAAAAATAATAAATTTACCGATATTTGACAATCTTAGTTATTATATGTAAAGAATTGATATGACTAATATACTTTTACATTTAACTCTTCTAATTTTCCATTCTGGTTTAGTTTCTCCTCTATTCCTCTATAGTAATAAGCTAATTGGTAACATTTGGGTAACACAACTACTAAGTCTCGAAAAAATATTTATATATGGTTATGAAACTGTGTTTTTCACGCATCTCTCTATTATAGGAATTGACCCTTATTTATAATTGACGAAATAAATATTTCTATTCCTCAAATAAACGTTTAGAATAGAAAAACCGGTTTTTTTACATTTGTTTAAAATATTTTCATGAAAGCGTGAATATTAGGATCAATATATATTAAGTAGGCATTTATTTTGTCACTTATAAATCCAAATCAATTCCTAAATTAGAGATCTGTGTGAAAAACACAGGTCCATAACCACTTTAGATTAAATATATTTGATAAATCTTGTTTTTAAATCTTGTAAATAAAGTTGTTTTTAATAAAAAGTGTATTATGGCAATTATGTTTATTAAAATACTACCCAGATCATGGAAAAACAAGAAATAACAATTCATCGTGAATTTTACTCAAAATACGGTTACTTCTAGGGGACATGATATAAAATTAATACAGGAAATAATTATTTTACACAACCTGATATGAATTTTACGAATAAATCCCATCTTAATTTATATATATTGTTCTGTTTCCAGCAGAAAAGTAGGAATTTTAAGAATTATTTTTTTTTAAGCGAGTCGATTTTTTTTCAAGTAGAAAACGATATCTAAAAAAAATTCAAGACCCGTGATCTCCTAATGTAGACATATCATTAGAGTGATACCATTGGTTAGTTTCTCAAAAAGTGTTTTCACGTCATTATATCTATATGTTCAAATTTACTAAATGTATTTATTTAATATAGTTGTAAATCTCATTAAGAAATAAAAAAAAAATTGTTTAATTTATTGTTGTAATTTTTGCTGAAAAAACTTTTAGGCAACAGAATATACAATCATATTGTCTTTTTACCTAACTTGAGACAAATCTCAAAATTTTCTCTAATAAACTTTAAATAAATTTATTTGGACTTGAAAAGCTTATCACAAGAGGAAGTTTTTCTAAGATTGGGGTATCGTAGTAGAGTTAGATGACGATGAAAAAAACCTGTATAATTTATGCTTTTTTAAAAACAGAATTTAGCTTAGTTCAGCCGTTGAATAGTCCTCTGTAAATGGTTTAAAAAATGACAAACTCCACTTTCATTTGAAGAAAATTTTATTTTACTATGAAGTAATTCTAAATTAATTAAATCAAATATTTTTATTATATTTAAAAGCTTATGATTATACTATAAAATATACATATCAAGTCATGTAAGCAAATTTTTACATTTGTAATATTGAATGCAAAATAAATGATCCGATGGAAATAAAATGAAATCTGCTAGAAAACTCAAATTTATGATTAACTAAAAATATATGATACACAAAATCGCACCAATGAAATTGTTAAAAAAAAAACATTTTGTTTTACTTTTGTAAGTGAATCGGTGAAGAGGAGCATATTGTTAAAAATATTTCTAGTACTGTTTACGGTTGGGAAAACAAGGTTCTAACTTTGAAAAGTATTGCTGATAACAATTTTTTTCCGAGAAAGGATTTAAATAATTATATATTGGTGGTTTATTGTGAAAAGTAGTAAACTGACATTTTAGGAAAAATAAATCAGCAACCAATTTAATAATTTGATATACTTTCCTCACTATAACGACAATTAGTGCGACTACTTTTGATATAAGACGTTTTCAGTTGAAAAAATGTTTATCTCCAATTTCAATACTTCGATTATTGATTTTAGTGATATTTCGAGTGGATTATACCTTTATTCGAAGTTATATAGTTCAACACTTTAATCACCTATTATTTAATTTAGTTACTAACTGTCCATACAGATATTATAAATTTTCCTGCTAGAAATATCACTAGAACAACTTTACTCATAAATGTTGAAATGTCATTCTGTCGACTGAAAGGCTCATATAATAGAGTTCGTGTTATTTTGAAGCAGTTAATGAGTGCTTGCATTAGTAAACAGAAGCGGATTTGTTACCGCCCACAGGTTTGACAATTAATACTGCATAATTATTCTCCGAAAACAATCATTGGTTTATAAGCGAAAACCAAGTAGAGGTAATTATCATATTTGTATGTGCTTCGTTGGCCTGTTTTATATACTTATGGGTCCGTTTGAGTCTGAAAATGATTCTTCTTTTGAACTTTGCACTTCCTCAAACTTGGCATCTCAGGAAGTATTTAGTGATAGTATTCTCAAATCACATGATCCCACAAATCCCACGGTAAATATGATTGAAATTCGCAAATGTGTTTTTAAAGTTCAGCTCAATTAAAAATTCACTTTAAAGACATTTTGCTATAGCGCATGAAGTAATTACTGGTCTTAATCTGAAACGTTAAGAGCATTAATTAATTCATGGACTACAGTAAAAAGTAATTACTTGCTCTTAGCGTTTCAGAATGACCTAACCTTGTTGAATAACCCACAACACATTTGTTAATGCAATATTAATATTAAATGTAATACGAAATAATGATGGACAATTTAGTATTACAGGTATTAATGGCCTTTCTCTTTTCGAAAAATATTGATTGTAATTTAAATACCTCAATTTGTTTGTTTTTTTTTCAATTCATTCTGTTAAATGTGGCAACCCAAAAACTTCCCAAAGTTTCATAGCGATCGGATAAATTATGTAGTAATGCGCAAAGCACAAATATATGATATAATGATGGCCAAACATAATGTTCGCGTATTCCAGAGCATTATTTGCCATTACCTATGGTAAATAATTGAAAAAATGTATATTTTCTACTTTTTTGTTTATTATTTTTTCATTTATTAATTTAGAATTATAACAATCTGTCCCGTGGATTATAACAATAGTATACAGTGAGTGATACATGAACGTATTAACACCATATATACAGAAAATATAAAATTAATAAAAGTAAAATAATAATCAACAACTTTGTACAATAAAAAAAATAACCTAAAGATAAGTAAATTAAAAAACATAAAAACACAGTCATACCTATATAAAATATATATACAATTAGGCAGGGAGCCCCAGGCCAGGCTTCTCCCCCAACTATAGAAGGAAAAGCAGGATTCTAAGTGATCCCTGCGCTACTCTCTCAACCGCGTTTTCTTTTGTTTATTAAAAATAATTTTAGCTTTTTAACATTTATCTTTTCTATTTTACAGGAACCTGTATCTTCATTGATGTACTCTTTTTAGAATTGAGCTCATTGGTAAGTTTTACTTTCTTACTTGTTTTACATCTTTTAATTTTTGGTTATACGTTATAATATTTTGGATAATATTCTATTAGTAAGATTAAGCTAGAAAAAAAATATGTAAAAACACAAATCATATATATTAACCGGGCTGAAGTGTGCTCTGTTTTGTAACAAAAGAACGGCAAAGGTAGTTGTTGTTGGTTTGCGCTTTAAGGCGTAAAACCCTAGGGCCATCAACGCCTGTGAGTCCGTTACTTTGATTGTATTTCAGAAACTCCTTAGAATAGATAAAAAAAATAATCAGTAATTAAAAATTAATAATAAATAAATAGAATAATATATGAAAGATATTGAAAAACATATGAAAAATGAAATAAATAAAATTAGAAAATACAATAAAAATAAAAATTATAAATATTTATATATTTTATTTAACAGTCTATGGATTTTAAGAAATTGTATAAATGTTTTAATGATTGATTCGTCATTGTAGAATACTACTGAAATATAAGGTCTTAGAGATAATCTGTTTAAGCTTGAGGTGTAATAAGATCTTTCCTAAAAAATATGACTAACAGTTAGATGGTTATTGCAGAATTGACATTTAGGTGGTGGCTCTCTAATAATGAGATGTAAATGAGTAAGATTTGTGATCTAGTTATGGCGATCTCAGTCCAAGGCAGACTGATTTTTAAGAAATTTCAAATTGCTAGGTAGACTTTCGTTTCTCATAGATTGCCAAAAATCCGATATTTCTTTTTTGAGAAGAAGCTTATTTCTGGAGGGGTTAGGATAGCAGTACTTCGGTCTGGGATCACGAGTGCTTGTTTGGCTGGTGCTTGGTTGTGGTCAAGGTGGTCTATTCGAGTTCCCTCACATTGTATTTATGCTGAATTATTGCTGTATTTGAAATTATATTAGTTTTTAGATATATTTTTACACTATTTCATCATTTTACACTATCTGTTGACTCAAATCTATAACATGTATCTGTTGTATGGTATTTATTTATATCTGTAAAATGTATATCAGCACATTTCGAGAAAATTTTCCTTTAGTATCTTCTAGAAATCAACGCCTTGAGAACTATAAAAACTGGAACCAATGCTTATGCTATTTAGATGAAGCAATGAAAACAATAATAGAAAGACAAGCTTTGAATTCAATTTTGATTTCTGATTCATTGATTTCTTGATGAGGGTCAGAATGTTGTAATTATGCAGGATATACCGTAAATAGAGGGAAATCTTTATAGGAGTAATATCACACAAAAATACAACACATTATATACAAACAATGTAATAATTAATTACTTCATTGTAAAGAAGATGAAATTACTTTAGATAAACATAGAGTTTATCATTGTTGAAACCATTTACAGAAGACTTTTGAGCGGCCAAACTAAGCTAAGTTCTGTTTTCAGAAAAAAATCATAAATTATTCGCAAATCTTTTTCATCATCATCCAACTATACTACAATTTCACAAAAATTCCTTCGTTTAGTAAGCTTTAAGTCTGTATTGATTAAGTTGAAGCTTATCAGAAAAAAAATTGAGATTCAGCTTAAGTTTGGAAAAACAGTGTTATTTATTATCCTGTCAAGTAAAAGTACCTCTGTTTTCAACAAAAATGACTACAATTAATTGTTGCAAAGTTTTTATTTCTTTTTTTTAGTGATCGGGGAAGTATTTCAATAAACCCAATTGCCTAAACACACATTTTCGAATTCGAAATTTTTTTTTCCGATAATTTGGTTATAAACATTGTTTTTCACCCAGATCACTATTTTAGGAAATGATCCCAATTTATAAGTGACAAACTAAATGTCCCTGATACGAATATTAACGTCTTAATTAAAACAATTGAAGCAATCAGCAGTTTTCTTTAAATATAAACTTTTATTTTGTCACTGACAAATACAGTTTATTTATTATAATAGAGATGTGGGCTAAAAACACATTTCATAAGCAATTTATCTGAAAAATATTTGAAAAATCAATATTATTCGAATTAAATTTTTAATACATAAAATGTTTGTTTAGGCGATTGGGTTTATTGAAATACATTGTAGGTTATGGAAAAACAAGAAATAAAAGCTTTGCAACAATTAATTGTACTAATTTTCGTTAAAAATATGGGTACTGTTAAAACTTGAGCTGAATCTCAATTTTGTTCTTAATAAGCCTCCAATTTGGAAACAGCCGCGGTGATTCGAGGAGCCCAGAATCTCTCTACCGGATCTCTACCGAGAGCCAAGTCATCGGGAAGTTCCGCTTTGGCTACTAGAAACCACGTGATAACACTATACTGAACAGATCTGCACTAAATCAATGCACATGGTAATACCATTGATGCGGCCGAGTGAAAGACGCTGTGATCTCCTAGAGTCCTGCCTTTCCCTCCATGAGTGTGAGGAAAGGCTTCGCTCGGAGATCTTGAGTGACTGTATATTGTAAACATTGTATAAAAGTATGTGTGTATTTAAGTATTTATTTTGTTGGATTAGGTTATTTTTGTTTAGTTTAGTATCTTCAGTTTACATATATTTACTTTAGTATTATTATATTACTGTTCATTATTTATATTTATTGTGCATAGTATGAACGAGCTACACTATATCACTATTACTATTGTCCTTGAATGTGACAGATTGTAATATATCTCAATAAAGACTATTTAAAAAAAAAATAATAAGCCTCAACTTAATTATTTATTTATTTGTTTTTATTGTTCCCTGTACCCTGCATGGTCATTGGCAACACTTCCTATTAATACTCTATTGTAGAATCTTATGATTTTTAAAAATTGTAAATTTTTTTCCACGGCGTTTTCGTTGTCACTGAAGTTTTCTTTTAGACTCTGAGCCATATCGAGATTTTTCCTTACATTCTTAAATACTGGGCAGTCTTGGATGATGTGTTGGACCGTCCTATGCACCTTACAACTCTCGCAAGTCGGTGGGTCTAGTCCTCTTAGTAAATAGACATGTGAAAATTCACAATGCCCAATTCTTAAGCGGCAGATAACTGTCTCTTCTTTTCTGGAGAGTCAGTTACTAGTTTTCCATTTGGAACAGTGGCTTTTTATTTCTTTTAATTTCCAACTTAATTAATACAAACTTAAAGATTACTAAACGAAGACGTTTTTGTAAAAGTGGGGAAACTGTAGTATAGTTGGATGCTGATTAAAGAAAATTTCAAATTATAAATGATTTTTCTAAAAACAGAACTTAGCTTAGATTAGCCACTCAAAAGTCCTCTGTAAATAGTTTTAACAATGATAAACTCTATGTTCATTTGAAGTAAATTTCATTTCGTTTACGATAAAGCAATTATTAATTACTTCAATTAAATGTTTCTTTAGTTATAGCGTTCGATTCAATAAAAACACAACCCACTTTAAAAACCATAAAAGTTGGATCTGCTACTATTCTGCTGAAAATTGGCCCATTGCTTATATGAATTTCTTTGCACCACTTGAAGTCTAATATCACTTCTATAAAAATGTCCCTCTAATTATATGTCCCCCTATGTAATTATATCCGATATTGGTGATTGTTATGTTGTGTTATCTACGAAACTGACGTATTTGTGCAGCCTCTCTTAATAAAATTGCTGCTATCTCGTCGCACGGCACACCAGGTTCATAATTAATTTAGAACTACTTAATTATGTAAGGAAGAGTGTTGTTAAGTGGAGAGGGGGGGACTGATGGTCGGCTGCACTCAGGGGCCACTATAAAGTGGAGAACCTTTATTGTCGTTCCGGCCTAAACATATTTAGCCCCCATCCCCTGTCAATTTCGCTGCAGAGGCACTCTTGTTCCTCCTATATGTCATCCTTCATGACAGCATCCTCTTTGTCATATCCTGTCCCACCTGTCTCAAATACTGATTTATATAAATATCAACCTTATACCGTACCCTTTAATCACCAGATTCTCTCTGCAAGCAATGGCACACTTTCCGCCAGGATAGGATAGCAACTATAAATTTAACTATATATTAAACTTTATATCAATCATTGTCTCCTAAGTTTTTGCCCTTGTATCCTTGTTTTAATTTTTCTATATTTCTAAAATCTATGACAGAATATTCCGCTTACATTCTCCATTATACGTTTTATAAACTTTGGTAATATTTTTGAATTTTCACTATTTAAATGGAAGGTTGTTCGTTCTATTATTTCAATGCACTTATATTAGTATATTTTTTACTACATTAAACGATTTATTCGATTATTATTACTATTTTAAATTAAAATATTTCTATACATAAGTTTGATTATTATTTGGCATAAGTATACAGTGGTTTATTAGCTTACAGCAGGTGTCTCCAAATGCTGAGACACAGAAAAAGAAATACTTCAGATTTTAAAATGTCCACTACCTAACTGATAGATACTTCAAAATAAATCACAATATGCTTATTCATCACTCTTTTCCCAGTCCGCTGGTGTTCCTCAAGGAAGTATTCTAGGTCCTATCCTTTATACAGTTTATACAACTGATATCCCAACCCACCCTAACACTGTTATTACCACGTATGCCGATGATACATGTGTCCTTTCCGTTAATAATGATCCAACCATTGCATCCCAGACTCTTCAATCACACATCACAAACTTTGAAGAATGGTGTCGAAACTGGAGGATTAAAATAAATTCTAATAAATCCCTTCAAACCACCTTTACCTTTAAACCTATGACCTCCTATCCTAAAGTATCCTTTAATAATACCCCTCTTATCCCTGTTGAACAAATCCGATACCTTGGACTATACTTGGACAAACGTCTAACTAGGAATCCTCATACCAGACTGAAACGACAAGAAACCGCTCGACGTTTCCAACTACTCCAACACTTACTAGACAAACGCTCTAAGCTTCCAGTTAATTATAAAAGACTCATATACATTACTACAATAAGACCTATTTGGACTTACGGAATTGTGCTTTTGGGCTCTACCAAGCTATCGAATTCCTCTCGTATCCAATCCTTACAATCCAAAATCCTTCGGAAAATCCTCAATGCTCCTTACTTTGTCACCAATAAAATAATCAATAACGACCTTAATGTTTCTTATGTTTCCGATTTGACCCAATCCAGATACCTATCCTTCCATAATAAACTTCAGAACTATCCTCCTCGCCTCTAACCTTGCTCCCTCTTCTATCCCTGATAACCCTCCGAGGGGTCTGAAAAGAAGATGGCCTCTAGATCTCCTATTGTAAATATATTTGTGGTTTTTTTTAGAGTGCTACCAGTGGGTAGTTTCTCAACAAGTGATTTCATGTTATAATTTTCTGTTATCAAATTTACTAAATGTATTTTATGTATTAATACAGCTGTAAATTTCATAAATAAAAAAAGAAAGATTTCTGGCGAGTGAGATATGATTATATGATATTACTAATATAAAAACAATAAGAACCAAAACTCAAGATCTCTTTGTCTGTTAAGTTTTACGTAATTTTTTTTTTTTATGAACTGATATTCTAAAAGCTACAATGAAATTAAAAGAGACGTAAAATTACATTGATATTAAAGAAGATCTACCAGAAGAAGTGGGAAAAATTCGTTTGTAGATATTTACATATCTGATAGACAAGAAAGAAGGGTACAAGGCAACCATTATACATGATAAACACCTCGTGGAAGGGAGTTTATATTCAATAGCTGAACCTAATCAAGAAAATTCGGGTACAAATTTAATAAGAGATAGAACGAGGAAATAAAATTCCCTTAAACGAACAATTAAAAAAAAAAATTAAAAATTAAAATATATAGTAATAAAAATCCCGATTAAGCAGTCTTGACTTTACTAAGGTTAGTCAACAAGGCACATCCGATTCAGATTCTGATCAAATATCGAAGAATACTACAATAAAAAAGAAATAATACAGCAAAACACCTAAATGCCTAAAGAAATAACACATAAATGCTACACTGTCACATGCTGGAACATTACCTCGGACACACAACCCTTTATACAGATGCGTCAAAAACAGATAGTGACGTAGGATGTGAAGTAATACTGAAAGACCAGTGGCTCAAATTCAATTTGCCACAAATAAACAGCGTCTTCACAGGCGAACTATTCGCCATATATCAGGCCTTGTTATTACTAACAGGAACAAACATAAAAAATGGCCTTATAGTTACAGACTCTTTAAGCTCATTAATGGCCATTGCCGAAGGGAAAGCCGACAATGCCATTTCCAGGAAAATCAAAAACTGCCTCTGAGAAATGAAGGAGTCGTCGGACAGAGACGTCGTTCTCGCATGGGCACCCTCACATTGTGGCATATCTGGGAACGAAGCTGCAGACAGAGCTGCGAACCTGGCAAGAAGAAAAACTAATGGAACCACAATGATCAATTTAACGACCACTGCTGACTGGAGATTGGAATGCAAAAAAATCCTAAATGAAAAATGGCAATTCAAGTGGAACCAATCTACGAATAAATTGCATGAAATCAAAAAAGATACCAAACCGTGGACGACCTCTTTCAGAAAGAACAGGAAAGAAGAAACAATTTTAACTCGGCTTAGAATTGGACATGCAGCCTTTACCCATGGCTACCTAATGAGAGGCCTGGAACCACCATTTTGTAAAACATGCAACACATCACTTACACTGAAACACATTGTAACAACTTGCAGACTATACTCTGACACCAGAACAGAACATAATATACCTTCCAACATATCTGAAACACTTTCAGATGACGAAGAAAAGATACAAAAAGTGTTTGAATTTATAAAAGACATTAAATTTGTACACCTAATTTGATTACATCTAAAGCTGCTAATGACCCGATCGGGTAGATGCGGAATGTAACAATAAATAAAATAAACATGCTGGAACACCCGCGGCAGTCATAACTTCTTTTCAAATACTACTCGCTATTCGGCAACTCCCGTTTTCTGACTCCTGGCAAATGTTTAATACAATAAATATTCAACCAAGACTTCAAGACTTTAGTTCAATATCGTCACCAGCAATTCATGTGATGGTCTCATATAAATAGACCCTCAAATGAAAGAAATCCGAAAATCTCAAATAAGTCAAAAAGAAGTGCCGTAATTTCAAAATGGACATGATTTTCAAAAACTATGGCTGCAAAAACATAAAAACAGACTTTAATATCGAATAAATCCTTAAAATTACAAAAAAAAATTATTCGAATCGTATTTCTATCTTAAATAACGAATAATAAATAATAGATAATGAATGTTATCTGTAAATAACAAATAACAAATAATTATTAGTCCAAAGGTCATCGAATAAATATTTACTAATCTATAACTAATAAATATTTATCTATTATTCGTTCGATAGATAAAATTTCAAATAATTTATTCAAATAATGCCTAACACTGATTGTCTCTGATAACCATTGAATTGAATTTACATTACAGCCATTTACTGCACTGCATTATTTCACTTACTTTTCGTTTAATGATAATAATAATAAGTTTATTTAAATGAATTTACTAACATGCTAATCGGTCATTATTTGCTACAACATTTCACACTAAAGGTATCTTAAAATTATAAACTTTAGTAGCATCTTTTGTTATTTTACAGAAGGAAAAAATACAAAAAACCTCATAAACAAAATTAGGTTTACTTTAAGCTATGAAATCCTCTAAAACTCCTGTTCATGAAGTATCTGATCAGTTCAAAATATTGTTATTACATTATACTACATATATTTATGTACGCATACTGTGCTAATAACCTTAATATTTATTATTTGTAAATGAGCCAGACTTCATTTGTATAAAGATTCCCCCCAAAAAACAAATAAACTATCGTTGTATTCTGATTATTAAAGATATCGAAATAAGTGCAAAACATCGATATTTCGTGCCCTGTTGTTTTTAATTCTTGAAATGAAGTAAAAGGGACCGGCATTGAATTGAAGCCTTATAATTGTAATGGCTTTAATAGCAATAATTAATCACTTAATTTTAATTAAAGATCAAAATAAAAAAACAGACCATAACTAAATATTTACACCTGGTTTATCCAGATCTGACAAGACCCCTTCTTGTCGGACATAGATAAGCAAAGTCAGTCGTTGTCGCAGTCAAGGGGTATGGCTCCGAAGAGTCTAGATGATTTAATTTTTAATTCTTTTTTTTATGCAGAATATCTAACTCTATAACGTCTAAGCTTAGTAAATTTGCATTAAAATAAAATATGTATAACATTACTTATATTATATATTAATTATTTAATAACTTTGCATAATATTTTTGATGCATAGTTTTTAAAAGGCTTCGATTCAGTTTTAGTGGTAAATTTATTATTTTAGGGTTCCCTACAAAATTAAACCTGGGCTCTTAGTTTCTCTTCTAAAAAGTTATCGCAAGAAAAGTATCAATTTACTGACATTAATAGATTAACAGATTAGATACAGATCCGGAGATTAGATATTACCAGATTAATTTTGAAAAAATTAAAATTACCTTGAAATAATTTAGTGGTATGCTTAAGGTGACCAGATTTTAACATCGGTAAAGCGTGACATTGACGGAGGGGAGAGATTAGTTGGTAAAGCGGGACCCCATTGAATGGTGGGGGGGAGAGGGGAGGTTCTTGATTAAAACTTTGTTATTTTTGATTGTGAATAATTTGATGTCGTATATATTCAATATTCAATAATGAAACTGTTTTTAAGTCAAATGTTTTGTGCCAGCAGTTTGTACACAATCAAGTAAATCTTTTTCAAAATGTCAAAAAATTATTGAAGGTAATCGAAGTAGAAAATGACGATGATTCGCTGTGATGCCCAAGATTTTACTTTTTACTTACCAATATTTTAATAACGATAGCTCGTTAAAAAGATCATTTTCGTTTTATTTCTTGTCCTTAAGTCCAAACAATGTTAGTCAAATTCAGATAATTGATCAATAATCCGAACTTTGCTAAGCAGTTCTCGATAAGTAATTTCTTAGCAGTTATTAGTTATTATTAAAGTTTAACATTATAAAAAATAAATAATAATAATGTAGAACTAATACCCTGGGGAATTAGACTTTTCCTAGCTTGTCGCCTATTCTTTCCGAAAATCGGGACTTTTTGGATACGCTGGTGGACGTTGGACAAATCATTAAAAATCGGGACTGTCCAGCCAAAGGGGTCTGGACGTCTGGTCATCTTAGGGATGGTGTTATAATAAAATGTCACCTATTTTTCATAATGTATAATTATATTTACATAGCTATAAACTAATAAATATAATTATGTTATCATAAAATAACCAAATAAATGGTCTTTGATGTGTGAAATACCAATTAACTAGAATGGTTCTCATTGTGTCAAGGTAAAACATTTCCACATAATACTGTGAGGTTCCTTCTAAAAGATATGGACAAGAGCAAAGTAAGATAGAGAGTTAATTAGAACTTTGTTAGTAAGCAATCCCTGGTCTTAGTGAAAAATCATTTCTTATCTCTGTTTACTTACTTGTTTAAACTTTGTTCTTATCACAACTTTACCCTTTGTTTCAAACTTCACAATCCACCACCAAATAGAGTTTAATTTATACTTATAACCCTTGCATTGTTGTTGTTATTCAGATACACCTATGAATACATCATTAGTCCAAAAACATGTTGGATATTTGAAGGATAATTCCCTAAAAGACTTATTAAATTGTATGTCGTTTCTTAACTACATTCTTCTATAAGATTCTTTCTCTTTACCTGGTCATAAATTAGCTGTACATTTTCAAATCAATTATGAAAAAATTAAAAAGATATATTAGCTATAAATGTTTAATAATAATAATAAAGGAGGATTCAAAATTGTTAGTTATACGTTTTCACTATAATCAAAAGGTCTAATTTTTCAGCAGGCCCAATATTCTTAGACCTGGTCCAAGGGCACAAAATATCTGATATTAAAAAAAAAATGTTTAAATGAGTTAAGCAAAGTAATCATGAGCTTATTTAGAAGATAAGAACGGGACAACATAATAATAGATAAATGGCTAGAAAAACATATTTTTACTAGACGGTAAATAAGTTATTTATTTTTTTTAAATTTAAGGTGTGTTTTCAGAACTAACGTTTTTACATTCATTTTTAAATTAATGTTTGATTTGTAATGAGATAAAAATAGTAAATGCATTCAGCAATGGATACAAATAAAAAAAAGTAAAACAAAAAACTTAAACTTTTCTTCCTAAAACTATAACTAGTAATAACTAAAAACGTTTGTACCCTAAAAAAAATTCCAAATGGTAAAAGAAAAAACAAAAATGTAGGGGGGAAAATCAAGGCGAAAATATGAGATCTTTAGTATTAGTTGTCCATGCTGACTGTTGTAATCTCACACCACAATCTATAGCTAAGTTATGTTTTCTAAAGTGAAAACTTCTTTCTACGCGTTTTGCTATTTTCTGTAGAGATTTAATTAGATTGATCAGTTAGATTTCCGAAGTTTTAACGCTCGGGTAAAGTCGGCTATAAAAAATAGTGCCGAAAACCAAATGATAGCGAGTTTAGTTGAACATATGGATTAAAATATCTCAAGAGCTAAAAATCTGAACTGTATACTGTAGGTGAGGAAATTGTTCGGCGTTTCATCTTATCTATAATAAGCTATAATTCAAAATTTTATCTTAACGTTACTTTGTGTTATGGAGGCGAAAAAGAAAAAAAATAGTATTGAAAACCAAATGATAACGAGTTAAGTTAAATTTATTTATTTAATTCAATCAATCAATCTTTATTTGTTTTAAGGGAAGAATTTTATACAAATGGAGTCTATCAAAAAATAACAAACATTATTATCTTGATGAAAATACAAATTTCTTTTTATACTGCATAACAGATATTACAACAATCTTAAGCATAAATTAAAAATCTTATTCGGTAAATACAGCTGTGTCATCTTCATATCCGATGGTTTTATACTTAATTTTGATCCTCATTTTCATGGGTTGTTTTTCTTATCACCTTCTACTGAGCTAAGTTGAACATTGAAGTGAGAGCTATGTGTATGACTCGACATTTAGAGTTATTTGTGCAAGCCTTTGTTAATCTCACCAACCTTCTATTTCAGTAATGATTTTCCAAAGACAGTTCCTCTCAACTGAATCCTAGGCTAATTTGAAATCTACTACTAAGATATTTCGAGTGTTTGTTTTGGAATGAAAATCTGATCACTCGTGCCCCTTCCTATTCTGAATCCTGGTGTTGGTGGTTGCATATTTACGATTTATTTATTTATTTCTTTAATAGAATTTGAGTGTTCTCTTTGAACACTATAAATGATCTTAATTGTAACAGATAGTAACATTTCTGAGTAAATAAGTAAAGATTTATTTTTTACTTCAACGATTATTGATAAACATTAGGTTATTACTTTTCATTTTATCATTTAAACTAGTTGACTTTGGTTTATTATTTTCAATAATGAACCATTCTAATCGAACAAAAATTCAAAGCCTGAACCCCCTCTTAAAATTTGAGGTTTTATGTTTCAGGATACATTGAATTCAAAAAAAGAATAAAAAATTGTTTGTCTGTCCGCCATTGTCTTCGAAACTACTGGACCAATTTTTTTCAAATTTGGATTTAAAATCAAATATCGCCCGAGGATGATCCTCCTTCATCGAAATTATTATCCGCCTGTTTCTTTCAATAGATGGAGGCCGAAAAACCTTCATTGCTATAGATTGTAGCGGCTAAACGAATGTAACAATTTAAATGAAAGTTATCTTCTTCTCGATTCCCTTTAAATTTATTTGTACAACATACTTCAACGAAATTAAGCTGGAAAAAAAGTTACAAGAGATGGTAAAATTAAGTTCAGAATAACCCAAAAAGTATACACTTTTTTAGTGGACGAGTATTTAAAAGCTTACAGAATTTCCTAAAAAAATCGTTAAGACCGGATAATAAGGAGCAATGATATGGTCTATAAATGTTTTTTATATGTTCTACAGAAAAGGTTATATCCTTTGTTTCGGTTTTTGGATGTTTTACTGAAATAATGCTTTTTTTTTAGCGAATTACTAATGATGAAAAAAAAGGTAATGTCTCTAATAAAGTAATAGGTCTCTGGGAAGGTAATGTTACTTTAAATGCATAGTTATTTAGAAATAATAAACCACTGCGAAATAATTTGCAGCGTTTTCATCGTTTTATTTAGATTATTTTTAGTTGTTTGCAGAGCATGTTTTGAATTTATACCAAAACACGTAGGCGATAATTATATTAAACATAAAAAATTGAATTAAATTTAAACTGAATTGTATTGGATTAATGAGGTTAAAATAGATTTAAGATTATAAACATACTTTATTTACAGAACAATAATAAGTTTTACTGAAATAATGCTTTTTTTTAGCGAATTACTAATGATGAAAAAAAAGGTAATGCTCTAATAAAGTAATAGGTCTCTGGGAAGGTAATGTTACTTTAAATGCATAGTTATTTAGAAATAATAAACCACTGCGAAATAATTTGCAGCGTTTTCATCGTTTTTATTTAGATTATTTTTAGTTGTTTGCAGAGCATGTTTTGAATTTATACCAAAACACGTAGGCGATAATTATATTAAACATAAAAAATTGAATTAAATTTAAACTGAATTGTATTGGATTAATGAGGTTAAAAGAGATTTAAGATTATAAACATACTTTATTTACAGAATAATAATAAGTTTTTGATTAATTTCTACCTCTGATGTCTTTCCTCAACTAATTTACAAAGAAAAACATGAATTAGTATTCTGTCATGGTTGGCGTTGAAGGTAAATTTACCATCCTCATTGATAAGCGTCTGTATGATGCATCGACTAAAAGATGAGATTGCGTTCGTCAGTTGTCTGTCAGATATTAGTGCAGTTCAACACCCAACCTTTTTACCAGCTAAAAGCCAGGCTTTCCATTTTGCTAATTAGATTTGCATTAGGTTCTCAAAGGCAATTTCATTATCCCTTCTTCTGATTTTTTTATTCCCCTTTCAGTAATACATGGACTTAACTAAAATAGCAAAGAAGTGAACAAATAAAATATTCTAATATTTTTAATTTCACGAATGTTATACATTGAATTAAAGTAATTTAATGAAACCTCTTAATTTGTTTAAACTGTATTTTCCCATTTCTTAAATAAAATGGAACAGTTTGCTAGGGTTTCTTTTTTTTTATTGATAAATATTAGGATGCCTCGCGCGGGCTCATTACCGCGTATGGGGAGCGTCCCACGGGTGGCCGCTCCCCGCGGGTCCGATGGACTCGCTGACCAACAATGAGAGGGGCCCTCCAGACTTGCTGGAGGGAGGGGACCTCCAGACTTGCTGGAGGTAGGGGCCCACCAGACTTGCTGGAGGGTGTGACGTAGGATTGAACGCCCTACTCACATATCTTTAGTTCACCAAACACCACAAAAAGTCATGGATCTCCCTAAGGTAAAACGCTCATTATCCAGAGGTAAACTAGTTCCCCGTTCGGGTCTCCGGGTGGGGACTGCTTTAGGGGATTCATGGTGCAAGTTGAAATATAGGGATTTAAATATTGGTACTTGGAACGTAAGGAGTTTAAACACAGCAGGGGGGCTAAAATCGGTCGCGAATGAGGTAAATGGGTACAATTTGGATATCGTGGCTCTGCAAGAGGTTCACTGGTCAGGGGAGGGCTCGATGAGGGAAGGAAAGTACACTATTTGGTACGGCGGAAGCGGGAATCATTGTTTGGGTACCGGGTTTCTAATTAGGAGTAGATTATTATCCGCTTTGAGTGACGTACAATTCTTTAGAGATAGAATTTCGGTAGCTACATTTCAGGGACGTTGGTTTAAAATCGCATTAATAAACATACATTTTCCGACCGAAGACAGTGACGATGAAGTCAAAAGTGAATTTTACGATAAACTCGAATGGGTTTATGATAAACTACCGCGAAACTACATGAAAATAATTGTAGGTGACGCGAACGCAAAGGTAGGAAGGGAAGAAGTTTATATTCCGACGATTGGTAAAGAAAGTTGCACGAATATAGTAATGATAATGGGATCCGTCTGATAAACTTTGCCATCTCGAAAAACCTGATAATTAAAAGTACGACGTTTAAACATAAGGATATTCATAAATATACTTGGACATCACCGGATTCGCAAACACGAAATGAAATCGATCATGTCTTGATACAACATAGCTGGCAAAGCAGTATTATTAATGTACGGTCTTATCGCGGAGCAGAATGTGGGTCGGATCATGAATTAGTAATCGCGAAACTTCGACAAAAACTTAATATAAAAAAGAGAAAAAAAAACCGTTTCGATTTTGAGAATTTTAATTTGGAAAAATTAAAAAATCCATCAATTAGAAACCAATTCGAGCTAGATGTTAAGAATAGGTTTGAAGCTTTAGAGCTTCCTGACGAGGACCACGAGGATATTGACAAGTTATGGATTGAGATCTAGGAAAAAAGGAAAATAAGAGTAACAAACCGTGGTTTGATGAAGATTGCTTAAACATGTGTGAAAAAAGAAAAGCCGCTAAATTAAAAGCTCTAAATAATCCTAGCGAAGACAATCTGGAATACTTCCGAATCTCAAAGAACGAAACGACAAAATTGCTCAAAAATAAAAAAAGGGAGTATCTTAAAAATAAAATAATTGAAATAGAAACTAATAGAATCGAAAATAACGTAAGAGACATGTACAAAGGTATAAACAGATGACGTAAATATGTAGGGCCCGTAAAGTGTGGAATTAGGGATGATAATAACAATATTCTGACCGATCCGGTTGACATATTGAATAATTTTAAGGACCACTTTGACAATATTTTAAATACGGGAAATTATGATCTGTGTCCTCCTTCTGAGTACCAGAGTGCTGAACCGTTAATAGAAGGACCAAGTAAAGAGGAAGTTGAAGTAGCTATCGGAAAATTAAAATCATATAAAGCAGCGGGAATCGATAATATTCCTACTGAACTAATTAAGGCATGCGGGGAAGCTGGAGTTTCTAAAATACATCGGTTGGTTAAAAAGATCTGGGTGAACGAGAAATTACCTGAAGAATGGGGCTAGCATAACGTTCCCATTTTTTATCTCAGGTAATCAAGGGATCAAAACACACTACTTTATTGTGCTGTTGAAGTAATAATTTACATGTGCAGTGAATGGTCGACCAAAGTTGACTAAGTTGTTCGACAATTCCTTGATTGCCTGACACGGATTTGCTTCCATTTTCTACATTAACAATTCATTGGTCTTCCTGACCGATTCGAGTCGGAAAGATAAAATTTACTGGATTCGAACTTGAAAAACCACCTTTGGCATTTGCATACGTCTAGTGCTATTGGATAAACATCACAAGAGTTTTTAGTAGCAACTGTTGTGTGACTACCCTTGAGAAACTCAAAAAGCATGTAATGCCGAGTATGTACCTCTTCTGGTATTTGGCTGGCCATTTCAATCAAAATTGCAAAAAACAAAAATAATTATTTACAACTAAACAAGTCACTATAACCTTCGAATGTCTTCGCCACGACTTTGATGTACACAGATGACGATCAAATAGAGCACAGAAGCGATATTATTTCCAGGTCATCCTAATATTTATAATAATAATAATAAGGCTTAGCGAACCCGAAGGTTCGATGCCGACACCACCAATCGCTTGTTACACACCTCCCTCCACCGTTCGCCGTCCAAACCCAGTCCCTTCAGATCGGCCTTAATGCAATCTTCCCACCTTCGCTTCGGTCTACCCCTCGGACGCTTACCATTCGGCACAGCATAGAAATAAAAGTAAAACAAACATCTTATATACAAACATACCAATATTCTATTTACAATCAGCCAGGGAAGCTCCAAACCAATCTTGTTTCCCTACATGTGGAGGAAAAAGTGAGGCTTAGGAGATCCCTACGCTTCTCCCTCAGCCACTTTACTGATATTTAAAACCATCGGAGGATATCATTATTACAGGGCCAAAACGTCCACACAACAGATTGGTCCTTTGGCTTGTTTTTACTTGAAAATAACTCTAATTTAAATGATGATTTCTCAACGGTTAAATCGTTTTAGAATCAAGAAGATAAAAGCAGTTTTAAATCGAAACATTTTCATTTCTCTAAAAAATTGGCGTATCCGAAAACTTTTTCATGTCGTTGTGTAAATAAACATCCCTTCCGCAAATAAATTATTGTATTTGCATACTACATCAGGTCAATAGGATAATTGGATACAACACAGATATTCTGGACCCATCAAGAGATACCAGCACAGAAGATACAGTCCTTTGAATACAGATTTCAGCTAATTTCAATCCCTTGTCCCTTGTACCTTTACAGCTTCTACCTATCAATACACTATTCAATTTCACCAATCTATATGTTATAAACAATATAGAATTAATGAAACAATAAATGAACAATATTTAGTTATTATTTTAATTATAAAATTTTAACTATACATTAAGAAAATTATGTGTAGGCTTAAATGTGTAACCCAGTGAGAACTCACATCAGATAGCTCTTTCCCAAATCCATTAAAAGTACATATAAGCAACTTCAATGCACCATAATTATTGTTAAATACAATATCTGAGCCCCGGAAGTAAAGAACACCATGTCCATTTTTTTATTAAATAATTTAGTAAAGAATAAACAAATTGTAATAGCTCAAAGCTATATAGAATTGGCTCTCTGAACAAATACAAAAATGTGAAATGACGTCTTGTACCTCAGAAGTACAAACAAATTTTAATACCTCAAATTTATGGAACATTGTCTCCCTTGAACCAATACAAAAATGTGTTTGTTATGCAAGCTAATGTTTCAGCTTCTAACGCTCCAAAGTCAATAGGCGTTCCCAAGAAAAGTTTCTAAATAGGTATTAGTCCAAAATAAATATTTGTTTTATCTCAAATAACTGAAAGGTTTCTATAAAAAATGTATGGCTTCTTTTAAGTCGTTAACTTTTCTGTCGACTTATCAACTGACCACCGATTCTTCTTCTTCCCTTTCAAGAGCTCCTTATTGAGGTCAGTTGAAGAATATGGTCTCGTGGTACACGGACGGAATTATTGTTTCCGATAAAATGTATGTGTAAGTGAATATATTTATGATATTTCTTTTTTCTTAAAAGATAAAGAGAAAAGTTTGTTGAGGTAACTAAAAAAGAAGAGATATATCCTTTTAGTATAATTATTAATAATAATAGAAATACATACAACCATTTAATAGCTCTTTTGTGGTCCTTCATGGTAAAAATAAATCTTTTCAAGATATATCTTTTTTTTATATTGTTAATAAAATAATCGGAAACGATTTCCTAAAATCTCTTTTTTTTTTGGCAGTTTTTTTTATTTATTTATTTAGAAATATTACAATCTGTTACAATTAAGGAAATTTATAATAGTGTTCAGAGATCACATTCACACTCTATTTGCAATAAATAATACATTGTGGATATAGAAATCAAGGATATCAGGATTACGGTTAGGATCGGTTGGCCAGTAGGTAGGACAGGTGGAGGAATTGAGTGGAGACAGCAGGATTTGGGCACGAGAATTCGTGGTTCTGGAACTCCATTGTTGGTGCTTGGCATTTAAATCTTCACCCATCTTGGATCAATGAAAAAGGATGGCTGGAGTGGCAAAACCAATGGTTTGGCATAAGAGAAAATAAAATACGAAAAATCGAACAACATCCAAGAAAAAGTCTACAGCTATCACGGAGAGAAGCGGAAGTTCTTACCCTCCTCAGGATTGGCTATTGTCGACTTACCCATGGATATCTGATGAAGAAGGAAGAACCGCCAATATGTTCCTACTGCGGATGTATTCTAACAGTGCATCACATACTAACGGAGTGTATGCCTCAAGACTCCTACAGATTCTCCCCAGACCCAGAGCAAATATTGATAGAGGACCCAGACACGATTTCACGGCTTATTAAATTCTTAAAAACTATCGACATTTATAATAAAATTTAGAGAAAAAAAACTTCAAGTAACTAAAGAGACTAGAGTGTAAAAGACCCCAGTGGTCGAAACACTCAAACAAACAAATAAATCTGCACCCAAGATGAAGTGATGTCTTAAGGAGTCGAGGAGAGAACTGAATCATTCATTGGATATGCATAGCGGTGGACTGTAGGAAATCATGTATAGGTAATGGGAGAAGGATTGGTGTACAATGACAGCAGTACCTGTGCTTTTCCGTCAGGGTGATCAGCAGGACATGTCAGGTATTGTGGTATTTTGAAATGCTGTTTAGCGGTTAGTCGATTTTCAGTAATTAGTGCCACGTCAATGTTCTTGTCAAATAATAACACAGTTAGTTCATCTGTATGATACCTAACACCATTTGCATTCCAAAGGAGAATGGATATAGGTTTATTGGAAGTCATTTAAGGACTTTTTTGAGTGAAGGATAAAATATGAAACAAGATTGGTGAGAAGAGATATCAAAGGAGTAACAAGAGTTCTGAATTCGGAGAGAAAAGATGTAAGTAAACTGGTGAGATCTGTGGTATTTGATAGAGGAGGAATGTGAGGAATTTGGTGCTGATAAAATAACTGAGGATTAGGTGAAGTTTGACAAGGATGTTTAGGGTGGGGTTGAGAATTTTGAGCTGCTGTTGCGGTAGGGTCTCACAATAAGTAATATCACTCCTAGCTCCTAATAGGTGTGCAAAAGAAACCTTTGGGTAAATTATGTTTAAGGTACTCCTCTTGATTCGGTAGGTTCTCTTCTTGATACTTCTGCTTCTTCTTAGGTCCGAGATTTTTGATATCTGGACTTGATATTCTTGTAAATCTGACAGCCTTTGTAGTCCACTTCATGTCCTTTAAGGCACACATCACGGATCTCGTTTCGGTTTTGTGCACTCACCGGATTTGTGCTGCTGTCCACATTTCACCCAACGCGGCAGATGAAGGCAGTAAGTCTTGGTGTGGCCATATGCCTGACAATTATGGCACTGTACGACTTCCCTCTTAGGATATGGCTTCTCTACTATAACACTTGTAGTACATTCTTCTTATTTCGTATATTTTTTCGATCTCTTGAGTTGGCTCCAAATCTACGAAAAACAAGGGTAGAAGAACTTTTACTCCTGGCTGTGATTTACTCTCTTTCAGAAAATTTGTAATCTGGCGCACTATGAAACCTAAATTTTTCAGTTCTTCTTCTATTGCTTCGGTTGGTGTTGATGGATTTCTTTTACTTACCCTTAAAGCTCGAATATCGGTGGAGGTCGGGGATCTCTTGGTATCGGCTCGGACTTTATCACTTCTTTATCATTCCGAAGAACCTGATAGGATTAGGTTGTGAAAAATGAGATAGTTCGGTTATCTCTTGTGAAGATGTACCTGGTTGATGCTGAGGTTCTTCAATTGTTTCTTTTGATGGTGCATCTGGCTGGGTTTCATTTTCACTGGAGCTAATAGACGTTACTGCAGGCTTTTGTTTGACAGGAGAAGAACAATGCATTGAGACTAACGGCCGAATTCTCTCTACTATACACGAAGAAATAAAAGGGAGGAAAATGTATACCAACAAACAGTAAATATCAATTGTTGGTATGTACCCTTGACCTCTTTTGAATGAATAATCTCAAAAGTTATGTTGGTAAATAAGCAAATTCTGAGAGACGATGCAGAAACACAACTTTTCGCATCAGCTGATCCACTGTCTTAATGTTAATTTAGGAAGATCTAGTTTCTGATGTATATTTCATTTCGAAGATTATTGTTGCCCGAATGCGAGACCAAGACGAGTCTTGGTCCTGCACACTTGGTCTTGGTCTTGTGCAAGAGTCTCGCAGCAGTCTTGCGTTACCTATTAGCTTATTACTATAGAGATATTAATATAATGTTTTAGATACAAACCTAAATTAGCGCGAATAAAAAATTGGAAGAGTTGAATGCAAAACTATATTGGGTATACCAATTCTTTACATATAGAAACTAAAACATTCAAGTATTAGTAACTATTTTGGCTTAACTTTTATTCGAAAAATCGATTTTTTTTTTTATCAATTTTGGTCTTGGTCTTGGCAACAGTTTGGCGATCTTGGTCGGTCAAGAGGAAGGCTGGTTTTGGGCAACACTATCGAAGATGAGAACCCAGAAGACCAAGTAGAACGTACACTGATTGTTTTCTTCTGAATATTTTAAAATATTTTTCTTTTTTCAATAATAGGACCACGGAATAAAATAAAATTATTGGAAATTGTAGAAGTAAAATAGAGAAGTGAGATATTGAGCTTCGGAAAATAATTAGGCCAGAATGGAAATTAAATAATAATATCACGTTTTTCTTCTTAATTTATTCTCTATCTGGCCAATTCTAATATGCAGAGTGTTTATCTTACTCTTAACTAACTAATTTTATGCAAAATATTATCGTCTATCAATATCGTACTTAAATTGTCTATTTCAAAAATAAAAAAAAAATCTCTTCAATGTTTTTCCTGAATTGATTATAGAAACCACTGAGACTTTGGGGCTAAATGGCCATAAATTTAATTAATTAAATGAATAAAATAACTAAATACTATCAAATAACCACATAAAAACATCACTATAAAATGATAGTTTTTAAATTGTATACTATGCTCATACATATTGTTAATACTATATAATTGTATATTAGTTTTGGAAAATTGTCTGTAGCGATTAATAAGTATGCTGTGTTTAAAGCAACCCAATGTAATTGGCAGCACCCTTTTATGATAATAAAGTGATTCTCTCTCTTAATTTATTTTTTGTGAATTTTATTTAAAGTGAAATATAGTAGTAGGGAGCTATTTCTCTTGTGAAATAAATTATTTGTGAGTCATATTGTTATGAAATAAACAATGCAAATAATAAATAAGTTTTAGATTATTTTAATTAATTTATTGAATTTTGTTTCAACTCTAGTTAGAATGAATAATAACTGATAATTTATTCACGTGGTTGCTGGAACGCTTTGTTAAAAGAACTTTATAACTGTATTAAAATCTCATGAACACTTTTTTGCTATCCGTTTGAACAGTAGGATAATTTGAGAAAAATCGAACAAAAAGGTGGCATACAAAACTTGGGCCGTTTGGCGTAACCTTCACCCCCAACATGTCAAAACAAAATAACAACAAAATAACAAGGTAATATAGACCAAATGAACCATTATTTTTTTGTGATCAAATTATCCAACGATTCAAGCTTAAAGCAAATGGGTAATCATGAGTTTTTATAAGCTCATTACGTTAATTAATTTAATGAGAAAAAGACCCATTTCTGAGAATTTTCGTAAATAACAAATTTGTAACTTGAGATAAGATGAATCCATTCACGAAGTTTTAGCAAGTTAATAATTTGGTAAAAGGGGTTTATACCAGAGACTATAAATCCTAAACGCTTAAATTAAATATAAATAATATATTTATAATGTAGTAATAATGTAGTCGGTCATCTTGTACTATTGACTAGGAATATTGACGTCGTGAGTTATATTAACCGAAAAGGAATTTATTAATGGATAAAATTTTAACCGGTTGTTGTTCTGCAATTTATTTTTATTTTAAATAATGATTATATAATCAACAAGTTATTGAACTTACGACAAAAAATTACTTTTATTCTGGAATGGTTTAGTACTGTTTTATGGTAATGTTATTAATATTTTAAATGAGTTACTTAATTGTGTCATGTTATGTTGCAAGTATTTCTCATAATAAGTAAATTAGTAAAACCTGTTAATGTCAGGAATCAGTGGTCATATATTTTGTCTACTAGAATTAATTCAATTCAATTAAGCCTATCCTCAATCAGTACTTTAGCGATATGCTGTTAATTAGCCATTCCAACTTCACCATTCAATTAACATCAGTCTGATAATATCTATACTTTAGTAATTAAGGGTGTTTATCTTTCGTTGTATGAATTTCTAACTGCTTCAACTGGTTCAGTTCTACATTTAGCGCTTTGTATAAACAATGTTTGCGTATTGGAAACTTTCCTTGTTACATATGGAGTTCCCATTGCGTTTATTCAATTTATTTCGAATATTTCGAGAGTGATTTACTTAAAGTTACCACTTTAACTGTTTGATTTCGAAAATCAACTAACATTTATGAATATTTTTTATAGTATACTAAATATGTAATTATGTTTTGTCCACACAGATAGAACTAGTACGGCCTATAGCAGAAGGTAATCAATCCACATTATATAGAACATATAGTAAACCAAATTGCAAACCCTGTAAGGATAATCGTTTTGGAAAATGAGGTTTTATGTTTTATTAATCAATCTTGTCCCGCTAAATCTTTATTAGTTTTTAATATTTTTTATTGAGAAAAAAATACATTTTGCCTCAATTAAGGGCATTGAGTATTTGGGATGTATGAAACACAATCATATCATATATACAATAAAAGAAAAACAAAAGACAATTATAACAAAAGAAAAGGAAAGAAAATTTGGAATAACAGAATAAATAAAAACATTGAGACATTAAATTAAAAGAAATAAAAAAATTAAAAACGCATTCATACTTTTTGCAATATTTGCAGTGAGCAGAAGGACCTCTACCGTTTCAACCTTCTAGGAGGATTGTAGGGATGACTGGATCTGGATAATGATTGTGCTAAGGGATTAGAATAATGGATTAGGTTCTAATGGAAATATGAGAATCGGGATGGATTTTGATTCGACAAGTGATTTGCCATAAGACAGTATATAAGGGATATTAAGGTCATGATGTAAGATTTAGTTCGTAACATAATAAGGAGCATTGACTATTAAAAGGAGGACTTTAGACTGGAAGGATTGGATGCGTTTGATGTTCGAAAATTTAGTTGTCCCTCACAGTTCAAGTCCGTAGGTCCAAATAGGTTTGAGTATATTAATAATTTTTTTCAATTGAGAGGCTAGTTTTTTTCTGTTAAGTAGTCTGTATAACGGGCCAAATCGTCGGTTAAATTCTTTACTAGGAATCCAAGATACCGAACTGTTTCTGAGATGAGAAGAGGTACAGAGTAGAAAAGGATATGTGGATCTTCGTAGGAGGTTAAAGGTAACATGCTTGCAATTGGATTCATTGATTTTCATGGGCCGATTGTTGCACCACTTACGTCTTTTTGGGTTTCGGGATGCTGTTTTAGGGTCTGGTTGTGATGATAGGATGACGGTATCGTCAGCGAATGTTACTAGAAAGGTATCAAAATGGGTTGGGGTGTTGGCTGTAGAGGGGGGGGGGGGGGAAGAATCATGTAGAGAACTGGACCTAAGAAACTCCCTTGTGGAACACCAGTATAAACTGGATAATTCGGTGCCGCAGCGGACCTGAAGGACCGATTTGAAAGGTAAGATTTGAGGACTTGGTACAAGGATTGGGGTTAGTGTGTTTTGAGCTTGAAAATCAAGCCATCGTGCCACACCGGGTCGAAAGCTGACGCTACGTCCAGAAAGGTACTTTTTAAACAGCTGAATAATGAAAGGCATTAGGTGGGACATATCCTGTTCTGCATAAATACATTCAAGATGATTCGGGTCAAAAATTTCGGGATGTGAATTAAACGTTTTGAAGAGGTGGTGAGCAAATATTAGTGATTTTTCTTCGTTGGATTTGGACTAGGTTTAGGTTTCGGTAAGAAGTGAATGATTGCAGTCTTTAAATTTCAGGAGACTATACGCTTATTTTAAGGAATAATTTAATATATTTATGTTTTTTCTTTATTGTTTTCTTAAAAGTATGCATTCATACAGGTTTATCACAGCTAATAATTTTAAATGTCTTGTAGTTTTAAGTGTTTTCTGAGTAGTCTTATTTGTTTCGTATATAGCATGATTACCTTATATTTTCTTTAGATGTTTTTTTCTATGTCTATATTTGGGTCAGATGTAATCAGTTAATTTTGTTGTTCTCTACCGACTTTGTTCCAGAATAAAGCTATTGTCTATTTCTATTTCTAAATAAATTTATTGCTCTATAGATTTTTTTTATTTGTTTATTTATTGAATAATAATACAATCAGCCACTGCTGGAGGGCTATAAGCATTAGGGCTAAAATTTCTCATTCATACAATATATACAAATAATAAAGAAATAAATATAAATATGAGAAGTAAATAAATAATACTGATGAAGAAGGTAAATAAAAATAAAAAATAAAAATAAACAAATAAAATAAAATAAAAACTTTTATACACAATCATAACTATATACAATATATACATTCGCCCAAGAATCTCCGAGCCAGGCTTCCCCCCCCCCACCACACGCGGAAGGCAAAGCAAGACTCCGGAAGATCCCAGTGACACTTTTCCAGCCGCATCACTAGTATTAGAAGCTAGTGGAGACTGAAAGCCACAGACGCTCAGGACATGAGTGGAGAAGCTGGCCATAGCCAGGACTTCAAAGGCATATTTACAAAAGATCTCGAGGCCACTGCCGTTTCAACCTTCGAGGGGGATGTTATGGATGCTCGGAGATGGATAGGGATTGCGCTAGAGGATTGGGATGATGAATGAGGTTGTGGTGAAAGTTAGAGACATAATATGGAGCATTGACTATTGTTCGAAGGACTTTGAATTGGATGCGTTTGATATTCGATTATGTAGTTGTCCCCCACAGTTCAAGTCCGTAGGTCCAGATAAGTTTCAGTATGGTCTTGTAGATTAATAATTTGTTTTCTGTTGAGAGATGAGATGTTCTGTTTAGTAGTCTATATAGCTGACCAAATCGTCGGTTGAGCTCTTGTCTTTTAAGTCTCGTATGTGGTTTCTAAGTCAGTCTTTTGTTCAGAAGGAAGCCAAGGTATCGGACTGTGTCTGAGTTAGGGAAGAGGAATTGAATTAAAAAGGATTGGCGGACAGGATCCTTATTCCTATTAATAAGGTCCAGTAGGTCTTGGGGTAGAGGATTTATTTTGCGGTATTTTTTAGAAGGATCAGGTGAAGATGTATTCCAAACTGCTTGTTGGATCAAGGTAGTCATGGAATATACTGTTTCATCTAGGTCTGCAGGTGTTTTTAACTCTGAGGTCAATATTATCATCCAGTATTTGACGGAAGAGGTTCCAATTAACTGGCCCCCTGGCTCTATAGATTAGATTTAAAATGAGAAAGGTCCGTAGGCCTAAGACAAATATCAAATGCTCTATGTGTTACTATTTAAATTGTATTTCTGCTATATAATCTCTTAGGCCTATTTTCACAACTCGCAGAAATTTACTTCTAACTAACAGCTTTTTACTTACTTTGAAAAACAGACATTAGTAAGGTAAAATCAATCAAATTTATTATAGTAACACCCATCACTTTGTTGATAATGATAAATTCATGATGGAATCCATTCAGTTTCCGAAATGTAGAAAAACTTTACTTCAAATGGAAATTTGTAAATCATTTGACTGGAAAGCGAGTATTTGATCACATGGATTACTTTTTTGTCTCCAACTGTAGGGACTGCTCGGATGGTTTGCATACGTCCTATTCGGGAGATTTTCATGAAAGTGTCGTTATCAACGTACTCTACTTCATATGTACATAGTTTGATTCACGATTTCTTGATAGGTTGTAGGTAATCTGCTGGTGTTTAGATCACATCTGTGAGCTTCTTGTTAAGATCCAATCCAAAAGATCCACCTACAATACAACTAAAGTTCTTCTTTCTAGTCCAGTCAATGAATCGTCGAAAAAGACGTACAGAAGCAATGGAAGGCGACACAATTTTTGACTTTAGGACATTGATTCAACTAGTAATTGATTTTTGTAATATTCCTTATTATTATATTGCTCTAACACTCTATATATCTAAATTTCTATGTAAATATCAACATATACATACATACAATAACTAAAATTATTATAAAAATTAATTTTTTCTCAAATTCTCAGAATCGAACCTACTAACATTTGAACCGTTGAAGATGAACTATCAAGTACTTTATATTATATAATATTTAATTTATATATATATATATATATATATATATATATATATATATATATATATATATATATATACATGTGTGTGTGTTTTTCTAGTAAAATGGATGGAACAAAAATCCATTGGAAAAATTCAACTTTTTGTTGTTTAGAGTAAATACTTTTCTTCAGTCCGATCAAAACTAATTAAGCTAGAATATAAAAATATTAACCAATATAGAAATTAACACAATCACAAAAAATACTTTTAAAAAATTAAAAAAATTAGAGTAAAAATCAATTTAAATTTTCTTAAAATTACACGAAATCTAAATGATGGCAGTAATTTTCATGCCAGTTACGTTTAGAATCGACCAAATAATGCAGTATAGATCACTTTTTGAACAAAACCTAAAATTTTATAACCCCATCAAAATATTTCCTTAACCTAACTCCTACTCCATATGAACAATACCTTCAACATATTTTCAACAATTATTATTTATAATTTTAATTATTTAATGGAATTCAATGGCATTGATACTAGGTTATTTATATAATATTCTTTAAATATCTTCCTTAATGACTAAAACGTAAAACGCGAGTGGAAATTTCCGATTCTAAGCACAAACATTTTTTTTTTCTTCTCGCACGAATACAATGCTTCCAAGCCTTCGGTAGTGAGGAAGCCAAAATTTGATACAAAGTCGTAGAAAGCAATCGAGAGTGACGAAAAAATGATAAACAACGATGTATGAAAACTAAATTAGGGCGGTCCCTCCACGCCCGGTGATATAATAAAAGGCCTCTGGCCACAGATGCAAAGAACGCATGCAGCGTGCAGAGCCCTCTTACCTTAAAATGCCCTTGGGCAATAAAAGGAAATTGAAAAATTTATGTATATATACCATTTATATATATATTGTATCTGTAATCAAGAAATTCCTGAGGGGTAGGAAAAGAAAAAAAAAAATGAAAACTAAAATTATTTTACGGAAAACCACATTTTTCCTGGGAAATCAAATGCAATTTCCAAATGTAGAGTTTTAAAAGTATGATCTAATTTGAAAATAAAGTATTTTAAATTCACCGAATAAAAGCAATGACATTGTTTGAAAAACTATTTCCTTGTACTTTGGCGTAAAAAAAAATAGAGATGTACTTTCAAATCTCTCTAGGCATATATAGCTCAGAAAGTGGAGTATATGGTTTGCAAAAACATATGGAGTTAGGACTTTTTTATTTGCTTATCGTCGATATAGTAAATAGGGATTGTGTTATTTTTATGGCTGTAAGGTTTAAGCTTTAGCTCTGTTAAAAATGTACTTTAAAATTTATATAAACTCTCTGAAAATAATTTCTATCCAAAATACAGATGTAATTGAAAGTTTTGTGATGCGCTCACCAGTTTTTTTAAAAAAGATAATATAATTTAGTTTTATGCATTTTGTCAATTACCTAAATTAGAATGGAAATGAAGTTCTTTTTCAAGATTATATTCCTGAAAATGCTAATAAAATAAATTTGAATTTTTTTTTTTGCTAAACAAAAGTTTTGGGTGATTGACTGGAATATAATGATATATGTCGAATCATTTGCCATAAGCACTAGAAGAACCATCAAATTCAGCTCTCGCTGATTAAACGATACCATTGTTTTATAGTCATACTTCAATTTTCCGGTCTTCCTACTTTTAATATGACAGTATCTGCCGTTTTAAAGATATCAACTAAAAAATCTAATAAATGTATATTTTTAAAGAAAATTTCAAGATTAAAATTGGTATTCGATGAGCGCATCCATGAATTTATTTTACAGCCTACAATGGTATTTTTGTGATTTGTATTGAAAAAAAAATTACATTTTTAGGCTAAATAAATTAATATTATTCCAAATAGCATAGCACATGTTTAGCGAAGGATAACATCACTATTTTAGGCTTATATACATCACCTGACCCACTTAGACCATACCACAAATGCCTGTCGGTCTTGATGTATTAAATAATTATATCGCATAGATTACTTCCATAAATAGACTCCGTGGGAAGAAACCATTCAAAGTGGGGCTATGTTTGAAAACAAAAATCAATAAACAAACAAAATTACCTTTTTTTCTTCAATTGAAGTAAATAAATTTTTTGATCTATTGTTTATTTTATTGATAAATTTAACTATAGAATTAATATAGGATTAATTATATTTTGATTCTTTAATATTTGAATTTGCATTTCGTTGGAAAATTAAAATTGATGTCATAGTCAATATTTTTTAGGTGTTCATAGAATAGATTTATGTTCGTACATATTGTTTCTGAATAAGGCTATACAATTTTTCTATTTTGTAAAGTAAATCTATATCAACTTTAGCTGCTGATTCCATCTAATCACACTTGTATACTGCTTCGTATTTCAAAAGAAGGTATATTGAAGAAAGCAGGGGAAAAGAGGCGTATACATCAATAAATGTGATTTATTTTATAAAATGAGATTTATATATAAGAAAGTTTTGAAGCACTTTCCTTCAAGTTTTATCCACAGGGAGAGATTTTTATTTAACGATCGATTCTATATTCAACACATTAAATTAAATGAGAAGGAGTCTTCATCATTATGAATACATTAAATTAAAGATAAATAAATCTTTAATCACATGCAAGGTCCGGATTTTTAGGAGATTATATATTTTGGTTATATTCAGTTAAACTCCTGACCAAATATCTTTACAAAGCACTGTGGTATATTACAAAATATTGCATATTTGGTTATGAATACATATTTAATTGTTTCAATCAAGTAAAAGAAAAATAATAAATATTGAAAAAAAATTGAAGATGAAAATCTAGATTAGAATCGTAGATTCATTATTGTAGGTTGATTTTTTTCTTTTGTTTTTAATTGATTACCCCTTACCTCACCACTTCTGGTAACGGAGAGTTGTTCTAGTGGTACAACCTATTCTATTCTAACTAAATTGAGATGGTCGAAATTCATTCTGTGGTTCGCCAAGAAATAAAAGTCAACCCACCCGGGCTGGATTCGAACCGGTAAATTGTAAGTGATTTAAATTTATTTTTAATTTAAGTATCTCAAAATAATTACAGTACAATGTTTTCTAATTATGAATATTAAATTATTAATAATTTAAAACAATTAAAATTTAATGTGACAAATAAAAAACCTAAATCAGCAATTAACAACTAATCAATCAAAGGGCATTCTCTTTAGTTATTGACTTTTTAGAACATTAATATTTTTTATTACATTTCTTTATATTTCTCCTTTTTATATCTTTAATTTTTTTTAAATCACTCTAAATCTCAATTTGTTTCTTATTTTCATTAAAGAGTTATTATTTATTATTATTTTCAATGCCTAAAGTAAGTGCTCTTTTTTATTAAAAATTGAAATCTTTGATTGATCCTCAGAAAACCGAAAATGAAAAAGATATTATTCAAAACAGGTATCTGATAAAAAAAGAAAAAACCTAATTCGAATTTGCCTCTATCACATTGATAATTAAATCAATTTCTTCTTATGATAATATATGAACGATAGACGATTTGGTTTTTTAGAATATACTAGAAATTTATGTAATTAATTTTAACGTAAAACAAGTCTCTAACCAATTCATTTGCATTTTATTTATTACGTTATTTTGCTAATTTCCTTTAATTACATCATGTAAACTTCTTTTCCCTCATATTTTAGTTTTGAACTAGTGTATGTTTGTTTCAAGTTTTCTTATGTCACATTATGTTTTAGTATGTATGTATAACACCGTAGAAGAATAATTAGCAACGCCATTACCCTTATCGCTTCTCCGACCAGCATTTCATCTGAAATAAATATACAAAGAAATAAATGGACTTCCAAATAAAAAAGCTCGTGGCTATGATCTGATCACTATCTTTATTCTTCGACACCTACTTCGTGAAGCTGTTCTCTTTCTTACACACATCTGTAACTCAGAAACGATTTTCATCCCCTTTTTTTTTGTTCTTCCCTAACTCGCCTTTAAGGCTATACGGGGTTTTCCAGGGCCGAGATATGAGGCCGGGAAATTTAAAATGCCATCGGTCAGTAGTCAATATCTCTATAGATTTTTAAAAGTAGGAATACTGCTCTGCGATCTTATTTGACATAGAGAAAGCATTTGATAGTGTCTGGGACAAGGGCCTATTATGGAAACTAAAACCGTACTTATACTCTACTTATTTTCTAATTCTTCAATCTTTTCTTAATAGGTTTTTATGTGCTAGATTCTTCTGACTCCTCTTTTTTCCTTCAGCACATTAATGTACCACAAAGTAACGTCTTAAGTCCAATTCTCTATTCGCTATACACCATTCATATCCCTGAGCACCCTAGCACCACCATCTATTAGTTCGCTGACGACACAGCAATTCTATCTTCTCACAAAAATTCTTCAATAGCCCTCCAAAACCACCTTTATGATCTCCAAAATTGGTTTTCAAAATGAAAAATTAAAATCAATATTGACAAATCCACCCACGTGACTTACTGTCTTAAGAGAACCTCATGTCCACCAATAACGATTGACAATAATACCCCAGTTCATTCAATAAACTATGTACGGTACCTCGGACTCTACTGAGACAAAAGGCGAACTCTCACATCTTCTAGACTGCAGATCTATTTATTATTATGAAACAAGTTACTGATCTACATACTGAAACCAATTTGGATATATGGAGCAGAACTTTGCGGTTCGGCAAAACAAACTCACATAAACATATTTCGAACAACAAAATAAAAAAGTCTACGAAAAATTTTCAACGCACCTTATTACATTTCAAATTACACTATTTAGGTACATAATGACTTGTACATCCCAACAGTAAAATCCTACATCCACGAAAAATACTTTTACTCTTCAATTGTAAATCACTTCAATCAATTAGTCCTTTCTATTTCATACACAATAAATACAAAATGAAGCTAATCAAGCAAACTCGCAATTAATCACTAATATATCAAATTTGTTAGGTGCTCTGCAGTGCAGCAGCAAGTGCACAAAATGTTAAAATAAATAAAATAAAAATACTTTAACATATTCTTCTTCAATAAAATACAAATATAATTTAATAAAGTAATTTATTGTAAATAATGAATGCAAAAATATTATTAATTAATATAATTCAGTAAAAAAAAAATCACCAAGATGCAGAAAATCAATGTTTGGTTATAATTACAAAAATTCAAACCACACTGCCTTATTTCTCTGAAATGCTGGTGAAAAAGTCCCCGTCAAATATGTCCTTACAATGCCTGAATTACCGAAAGGTTGGCTGTATTTTTATTCTTTGCCTACATTTAGGAGATATAAGGCTGTGTGAGTGAAATTTCTACAATTACAACCTTACAATAATATTATATTTAGAAATATATGCGGAGAGTATCAAATAGTTAAAAGAGTTCATGGAAAAACTGAATTTTTTAAAAAGAATTTTAAGAACATTCCGATACAGTTTATGTAAGCATTTTCAATACATATTTTTTCTTTTACTACACACATGATCAACTTCATAATTTTATACAAACAAACAAATGAAGTAATTTATTTAATTACGAGTCGATAACACAAATCAAAGCTAATATCTGAACAGTATGTAATATAAACCTATGTTATATAAGGATAAATTCCGTGTCAATAATAAATGTTTATTGTATTTATCAACAATTATGCAATAAAAAATATTTAATCAAAGAATCATTTATATTTTGATAAATAAATCAGAATCTGTTGAAAATAGCCCCAAGCGAAATGCTATCATTTCAAGTTAGTTGGTCTGATAACCAGATAGTTACGAGTAAACGCCATAAAATCATAACTAGTCTGGAACTGCTAAGATATCCGCTATCAGACGCCAAAGAGCTATAAAATTATAATTGTAAAAGACACTATCTTTAGCGACAGATACAACATAGAAGAGCTTTGAATCAATGATTATATGCCATAATGTACTGAAACTTATGTTATATATTTTGATTATGAAAACTACCTAATCCTAAACGACCCGAAAAAAAATTCTAGGTACCCAAAATCATTAATGTATAGAGCGTAATTTTAGTGAAATGACTGATCAGATTGTGACCAACAGATTGTGACGTTACCTTGAAAGTACAGCTAAATTTTAAGTACGTTTTTGTGAATTACAATCTTATTTATCGAAACAGAAACGCAATAATTACATTAAAATAACACAAACGTTGTTATATTGTATATAAAACATAATTACCTCAACACCACAATTTTATGACTTCACAATAGGTAAATTCATCAATGTTCTCAGTGATTCAATTTTACGAAATAGTATTTAATACCATTTTGCAATACACTGACTATTTATTAATTTAATTTATCATTCCAATGAATGATATAAGCATCGATAGCAAGCCACGTCTCCTAATTCCAGGCTGAACATTATTGCCTATAACTGTAAGGTGGTCAATATCTCAGCTAAATTATGGGCCTGCATTAGGATAATATTGGCTCATTATAACTTTAATGATTAATTGATCTGAGGTAATTACCTCTGTATTATATGCCATGTAAATATTGTTACAACATTGTTCCTATATCAATTGAAGGCTTAATGAGAACCCCAGGACAACTAGTTCTGTATCAGTTTAGATACGGTTATTTAATTAATAGTATAATTTAAAATACATCAGTTTTAAAATTGTATCTTTCATTTTCATTTTAGTGAAACCATGAAGTTTTATTTCTTAACCTTTTACTTATTTTAAATCTAAAAATAAAATATTCACCATAAATTGAATTTGAACCGTAATGGTTTATATTGAAAAGCGTTTTAGGCTGTATATATATTTTTGTAATATATTATACCAATTTACATCCTATTGATATGCACAGAATCATATTTTAAAAATAATTATTAATGTTTAACAGTAATTTTATTTTATGCGGATTCGTGTTTACATTTATGTAAACAAAAAAAGTTTACTTTCTTGTACACTGCATATTATGTTATAATTGAAAACTTTGTTATCTTGCAAATTATTATTTATTTATTTAATAATATAATATTCTGTCACTTCCACAATAACAGTAGTGAGAAAAGACCCCGTTCAAAAAATAGAAAAAAACAATGGAAAATATGAAATAAACAGAAGAAAATAACAGCTTAATAATAATCAAAAGTAAATACAATAATAAGAACTTAAAGATAAGGAAATGAAAAAGAATACATTCAAAAATATATAAATTATTTACAGTCAGGCAAAGAAAGCTTGTTCCTTCATCTTGCAAATATAAAGTAGAAACCATGATTGAACATTTAATATAATTCTTTATGAACATATACTTTTTACCCTCATTTAACTTCAGTAAATTATATACATGTTACAAAACACAAACTTCTCTGACGGTCAACAGACCATGTAGCACGTCTGATTTTGAGTTTTAAATCCAAAACTTTTATTTTGTAATTTATAATATGTAATTTTGATAAATAAAAAGACTTTTTGTTCTTCCATTCTCCAATTGTTTATGATAAGTAAACAAAAAAGTGATGATGGATTATATGAATCATATACATAAATACTCCAGAAAGAAATCTAAAATACCGAAATTCGTCTTTGCTTGAACTAATTTATGAGTTTGATTTTCAATTTATTTGCTTTTAGAGAAATCTTCAGGCCTGGGTTTTTCGCTGCTTCTTCACCTTTTCTAATGCTCCCAGAAACGCCTCAGCTATTCTGCCCGTAATCCCCATCCCGTAATACATTATTTACATAAGCGGGGTGGATGATAAAAATACTGGCGTTTAATAGGTTCTATTGATCACTAAAAAAATATTGTTTCTGAACAAGGATCTAACAAGAGATCTGAAGTCACAAGTGTATAAGACAATTCGTAGGCCCGTGGCCCTCTGATGAAGTGAAACGTGGCCCCTAACTGTAAAACATTAACGACTGCTGAAAACATGGGAAGAAAGATTTTGCGCAGGACATATGTCCCGCCACGATAAGGAGACAATTGGAGGATGTGAAAAAAACATGTTTTAATAAACAAACCATGTATACTAATATGACTCAGTTGTAATTCAGGATCCGATATGGTGAACTGAATCAAGCTTTGGTAGAGCGCTGTTGGAAACTGAGCCATAAATAAAAAATATAATCCTATTCATCACAAACCATATCCCAACATAATTTTAACACAGTATACTTGTCTGAATCCCAACAGGTTCCAGTAAGGAAACGTAAAAAATTTAGTGTTCTGGATATATCTGACTAATTGAAGAAATTATTTTTCAGCTAAATTTTCTATCGTATAAAATTGTTTGTGTTGAAAAAGCTGAAAGTTGCCTAAACAAAAATGATTAACAAATTGTGATGATTTTTATAAAGTACGTATTAATAAAATTTTTAGACGTAGCTTGAAAGCGAACGGAGAGTTTCCATTTCTGTTAAAGTGAAGGCACGCGGTTTTCTCAGTAGGAATTTGTGAATCTGCATATATGAAACACTTTTTAATTTAGTCGTTAGCATCTTATAATTAATTTTGTTTGGTATGTACGCACTCAGACCGAAAAACAAACGCCAATTCATCAGGCATTTATTAAAAGCTTGGTGTATCTTATCAAGTGATCAATTATCATCAGTTAAAATACAGCTGGGCTACAGAACCAACCTTGAGGGACAACGTTTATCTTCATCCATTACCTTGAGATATTTCATAGCCAGCTAGAATCCTGAAATGGTGATCTAAGAAATAGAATTATGAATAATAAAACACTTGTCCACGATTATAACCTATATTATCTAGCGGAGGATTGCTGTATGTTATAACTTATGATATGCCTTTATAATATCGAAGAATAACGGGATTGTTTATTGTCAGTTAACAAATACATATAGAATTTCTTAACCTCTAATACTTATCTAATCCTTAACCTCTAATAAAATGATGACTTCCTTAGTAATGGATTGTTATTATTATTGTAAGGAATCCTTAACGGCATTAAACACATTTTAAGTTCCTACACTGTAATTAAAGAGGTTTTACATAATTATAGAGGTTTAACATAGTTACCGTTAATATATCGAAATTCTGTCCCTTCAGAATCATTTACGGTGCTAGGTCTTTTTTTCTTATTAGATTAGGAATAATAAAATATACCGCAATCAAGTTCATCAGACATTATGAATCTATGTTTACATGCATACCATAGTATTTATTTAATTACGCATTTCCAAAAGAAGTAAATAATTAAAAACAATAAAATAAATGAATATGTATTTATGTATTTTTAGACGAAATTGAAAATTTATGTATATATATAAAATTTATATATATATATATATATATATATATATATATATATATATATATATATATATATATATATATATATATTGTATTTGTAATCAAGAAATTCCTGGGGAGTTGGAAAAAAAATGTATTTTTAGAACGCTCAGTTCTGCGCATGCGTTAGCCCTAGTTAAACATACGCCAGGTCGTCTCTTAAAAAATTTCAATTATCAGTGGCAGTATACAAGCTTAATGTGATCAATTAGTGTTATCAGTTACATTAACAATTACGTTTGATACTGGACAAAAAAATAAGGTGAGTAATCACTTATTTACAACACAAGAGTGAACAGTGTAAATAGACCTTAGGTTAGTTAGATAACGGCCAGCCATAATACACATCGTTAATCTGACTAGTGGGCTGGAGCCCTTCGTCGGAAGCAGACCTGCGCTCTCCAAGCGCGCGTCTATATTTTCGTCTTCAATAAAAATATATTTTTTTCATCGCCTCACTTTTATCAATTTTTCTTTTAAAAAATTAATATGAAATGCGATATTATCACATGCTAATGTCGAGTAAGGGCAAAAACACTAGGTCCAGGAGCCTCGATACTACAATTAGTTCTCCCATTAAAAAAAAGACAAGGTATTCAAAAAGAAACACTCCACCAGCCAAACCAGGGAGCTCCATAGAAGAAGTTGAACCCCAACCTGGCTCCTCACAACAACCTAACAATTATGAGACAACTCAAGCTATGGGCGAAGAATCGCCGTTTTTCACTTCGAATCCATTTGAAGTGCTTTCAAATATAAATAACGAACAAATGGAAGCAGCATCAACCCCCAGAGAACCTAAACCCCCACCAATATTTGTTAGAAATATTAAAAATTTTCAATTGATGTGTCATCAATTAAATAATCTAGTAGGTTCAGGAAAATATTTATGCCAAAGCCGCACCAATGACACTAAATTAATGCCCGACACTCCGCAACTTACAGAAAAATGATAAAATATTTATCTGACACCAAGGCTGATTACCACACGTATCAACTGCGTCAAGAGAGGGCGCTCAGGGTCGTAATCAGAAGACTGCACCCATCTACGCCAACAGATGCTATAAAAGAAGAGCTCATGGCTATGGGATTCCATGTTCGCCAGATAGTGAACATATTCAAGGAGGATAAATAACAGCCTGGAATAAAAAATAAAATACCTCTTCCACTATTCTTCGTTGACCGTGACCGAACACCCGATGTCGAAAACATCTACAAGGTCACACGCCTTTATTATACAAGCGTTGTTGTAGAAAAGCCCTACAGCAAGCGCGACATCGTTCAATGCCATAACTGCCAGGCTTATGGCCATACGGAACGGTATTGTCATCACATTCCTAGATGTGTGAGGTGTGGTAAGCAACACAAAACAGAGGACTGTAGGAAGTCAAGAACTTCACCTGCAGTATGCGCTTTATGCCACCAAGGACACCCAGCCAACTACAAGGGTTGTCAAACATACAAAAATTTAAAAACACGAATGTACGCAACGCCTAGAGAAGAAGGGACATCCAGGCCACCAAGACAACCCTCTAGAATAGTGAACGGAAGAGTGTCCTATGCTCAGATGTTCAAAGGAGACACTATAAACTCTCAATCTCAGGCCCTGCCACAAGAACCTAAACCTCAAGAATTCACAAATCAACCTCAAGACCCATATCCCTCCATCCCCGAACGTAGGTTAAATACTCATACATTCATTCCTCCTCCTTCCAATTCCACTGACCTCACAAGCCTACTGACATCTTTCCTTTCCGAATTTAGATCACTCATTACCCCTCTTTTTTCGCTACTTACCAATGTTATATCCAACCTCATTCCACTGCCAAGAAATCCATAAATGTCCTCAACCAAATTCCTCTCCATTCTCCTTTGGATTGCGAATGGTATTCGGAACCACATCAACGAACTGACAATCTTATTACATGACAAAAACATCGACATAGCACTAATAACTGAAACTCGACTAACCAACAAACGACAAATCAACGTTCCCGGCTACAATATTTATCGAACCGACCATCCTGATGGAACAGCACATGGTGGCACTGCCATAATTATCCATAGATCCGTTTCCCATCATCTATTCCCTTTGCCAACCCATAATTTCCTACAATCCACTGCCGTGATAATCCAAACTTCCCTTTACCCAATAGCAGTAGTCGCAGTATACTCCCCGCCTAAAATACCCATCTCAGAATCCCAATTAACTTCCTTCCTTAACTCCTTAGGACACCACTTCCTTCTAGGTGCAGACTTAAATGCTAAACACCAGCAATGGGGAGCCAGAACCACAAATTCCCGAGGACGAACATTGCTAGCTGCACTTAATTCCCATCACAGCAACATCCTCTCACCCAATTCTCCCACATACTGGCCAACAGATAATAACCGCAATCCCGATCTCCTAGATTTTTTCATCCACAAAGGTCTAGGGTCCCTTAATTATTGCATCTCAAGACTTTATGATCTTTCCTCAGACCATAGTCCCCTAATCCTAACGGTTTTCACATCACCAATTCCCAAACCACCTCCACCTTCATTTATCAGGGAGCCAGTTAATTGGAACCTCTTCCGTCAATTGCTGGATAATAATATTGACCTCAGAGTTTCCTTAAAAACACCCGCAAACCTAGATGAAGCAGTACATTCCATGACTACCTTGATCCAACAAGCAGTTTGGACTGCATCTTCACCTGATCCTTCTAAAAAATACCGCAAAACAAATCCTCTACCCCAAGACCTACTGGACCTTATTAATAGAAAACGGTGCTCTAGGGCTATCTGGCAAAGAACCAGGCATCCTGATGATCGGAAATCATATAACTATTATTCCAAGCAAGTAAAACAAAAACTGGCCACGTTTAGATCCCAATCCTCTAATTCCTATCTTTCCTCACTATCTGCAAGTGATAACTCCATCTGGAATGTAACTAAAAAAATCCTTAAATTCCAATCCATTTCCCACCCCCTCCGCCGTGATGATGGTTCCTGATCTTCGTCAGATGAGAATAGAGCAGAAGAGTTTGCTAAACATCTATCGTACACATTCACTCCTCATCCTGAACTCCATCCCTCCCATACTGCTGAAGTTAAAGAGTTCCTCTCTTCACCGATTCCTCTCTCCTTACCTCCTACAGCCGTCAACCCCTCTGAGGTCAAATTCCTTTTAAAGAACCTAAAACCTCGCAAATCTCCAGGATACGATCTCCTTACTTCCGAGATCCTCAGACAACTTCTCAAAAAAGCAATTATATTCCTTACATACCTATTCAACTGTATCCTCCGCACAACCCACTTTCCTCTGGTGTGGAAACACTCCATAATTATCCTCTTTCCTAAACTAGGTAAACCTGTTAATTATACATCATCCTATAGACCGATAAGCCTACTTCCGATCCTTTCCAAAATATTTGAAAAAATCCTTCTCAAACGCATCCTACCCATACTCAAATCCCACAATATCGCTCCCCATCAGTTTGGATTCCGCTCAAGACATTCCACTGTCCAACAAGGCCTTCGCGTTGTGGACCACTTATCCTCTCCACTTGAAAACAAGCAATATTGCACTGGTGCCTTTCTGGACGTAGCTCAAGCTTTCAACCGGGTGTGGCACGATGGCTTGCTTTTCAAGCTCAAAACCCATTTACCTCAACCCTTGTACCTAGTCCTCAAATCCTACCTTTCAAATCGCTCCTTTCAAGTCCGCTGCGGCACTGAACTCTCCAAACATTATCCAATTGAGGCTGGTGTTCCACAAGGCAGTGTCTTGGGCCCAGTTCTCTACATCCTTTTCACCGCTGACATCCCTTCAAGTCCTGATACCTTCCTAGCAACATTTGCTGATGATACTGCCATCCTATCCTCTCACTCGGATCCTCTAATAGCGTCTCAGAACCTGCAAAGACACCTTTCCTTCATTGAGCAGTGGTGCAACAACTGGCGCATCAAAATTAATGAATCAAAATGCAAGCATGTAACTTTCACTCTTCGACGCAGATCCTGTCCGCCAATCCTTTTTAATTCAATTCCTCTTCCCTACTCAGACACAGTCCGATACCTTGGCTTCCTTTTGGACAAAAGACTGACTTGGAACCCACATACCAGACTTAAAAGACAAGAGCTTAACCGACGATTTGGTCAGCTATATAGACTACTAAACAGAACATCTCATCTCTCAACAGAAAACAAATTATTAATCTACAAGACCATACTGAAACCTATCTGGACCTACGGACTTGAACTGTGGGGGACAACTAAATCATCGAATATCAAACGCATCCAATCCTTCCAGTCCAAAGTCCTTCGAACAATAGTCAATGCTCCATATTATGTCCCGAACAAGACCCTACACCATGACCTTAACATCCCATATGTCCATGACATCATCCCATCCAGATTCTCCAACTTTCACCAGAACCTCATTCATCATCCCAATCCTCTAGCGCAATTCCTATCCAACTCCCAACATCCATACCATCCCCCTCGAAGGTTGAAACGGCAGTGGCCTCGAGATCTTTTGTAAATATGCCTTTGGAGTCCTGGCAATGGCCAGCTTCTCCACTCATGTCCTGAGCGTCTGTGGCTCTAGTGCCCTCTTTCAGTCTCCTAATACTTGGCTTCTAATACTAGTTATGCGGCTGGAAAAGTGGCGCTGGGATCTTCCGGAGTCTTGCTTCGCCTTCCACGAGTGGGGGAAAAAGCCTGGCTCGGAGATTCTTGGGCTAATGTATATATTGTATATAGGTATGATTGTGTTTAGAAGTTTTTATTTTATTTTATTTGTTTAATTTATTTTTATTTAACTTCTTCACCAGTATTATTTATTTACTTAGTATATATATATTTATTTCTTTATTATTTGTATATATTGTATGAATGAGAACTTGTAGCCCTAATGCTTATAGCCCTCCAGCAGTGGCTGATTGTATTATTATTCAATAAACAGATTAAATAAGAAAAAAAAAAAAAAAGAACGCTCGGCTAATGTCAGGGTTGTTTATTCTCTCCCTATCTCTTGTTCTCAATACCACATCCTTTAAAAAAAGGTATTTATTTTGTTTTTTCTGCTGCCTCTACTTTCTGTATTATTGACGTCATCAAGTTAAATTCCATTAGACAGTTTCGCCGCTGTAAGGAATGCTAATGTTTTTTTTTTAGCGTCTTCGTTGTTTTCTTAAATCTTCTGGTAGATTTGGTTCTGGATCCAAACTTTTCTTGATACTTTTCAGAGTAAGACAGCCTTGCAAAATGTATTTTACTGTTTTTTGAACATTGTAGCTCTCACAGGTCGGAGGGTCAAAAGTCCTCTTAGTAGGTAGACATGCGAGAATTCAATAAATAAATAATATTACTAATAAAAATAAAATACAATATTTAAGCTCAACCTGGGGAATTGCGGACCGTGTTTTGCCGCACTTATGTGAAAGGCCAATGAATACTCAAAGAGATACCAGCGTTTTCTCCCCGGCCGCGCTACTCGTATTGAAAGCTAGTAGAGACAGAATAAAAGATCTTAAAACACTATATTATTTAATGGTCTCGGGGCGAGTGCCGTCTTAACCTTCGTGGGAGATTATATGTATGGTTGGAGCTTGAATGTTGAGATCTCAATGTAAGGTTTTGTTTGTGACGCAGTGTGGATCATTGAATATTGTTCAAAGGACATTGGACTGAAGGGATTGAATACGTTTGATGTTTGATGATATAGCTGTTCCCCACAGCACACTTGCACAGGTCCAGAAAGGTTTCTGGTCAAATGGGTTAGTAATTTGTGAGTTTCTAGTTCAGTAGTCTATATAATTGATCAAATGGTTAGTTACTTGTCTTTTAAGTGACGATTTAAGACATACATAATAATATTTATTTTTTTATTTGCCTCTACCCACTACGGTCATTGGCAATCCTCAACTCGCTCAAACTTTTCATATTCTATTGTAAAATCCAATTGTTTTAAAGAAATCCAGTATGATTTACACTTCTTTCTCCGCACCTAGCAACACGTCCCGGATAGTCTCATGCATGTTAAGAATAACCGCATAATATGTGTAATCCACAAGTATTGGTTCACAATTATAAGAGAAGCACACTTGACGCAATTAGGTGATTCTCGACCGTAGAGAAGATAGCCATGCGAATATTCATAGTGACCAATTCTGAGGCGTCACAGGATTATTTCATCTCTTCTAGATCCACTGTTACTCATACACCATTTTGCATTAATAGGCAAGTTTTGAGGGGTTCCTTCTCCATGTTTCATTCCATTGAGCTATCATTTGAAGTTTCATTTGCCTCATCCAGTCCTGCAGAGAAACATAATAAATAGATTTTACCCAATTTTAACATACATTTCGGGATGCGATGTATGCCTGTTTGTTTCCATGCATACAGGTGAGATGGAGCCCGAATGAAAGCTATTACGTTTTCCGTCCAAATGGATTCTAAAATTTCCAATATCATTCCATATTTAGATATTTGGCTTTGGATTGCCAGTAGCACACTCATTAAACCAGTTACAATGACTGATTTTTGGTGGCTGTCAGCTTGACAAATCAATTTGGCAAATCGCTTCCTTTACGGCAGTTGTCTCTCCCCTAAAGATTGAGCAGTCACCGACAATCTTTATATCAAGGTGACACCAAGGAAGTTTGGTATTGTTTGTAATCTATTGTATGCAACGTATTAATATTAAACATCTCAGTGATGGTTGCTCAAAAGGGTTAGGGCTGCTCAAGTGCCTTTCGCACTTAAGTTGGGGAGGTGGTAGACTGTCTCTAATGAGAATCTATATGGTTACTGTAAGAAGTAAGATTGATTATAGCTCAATCATTTACGGTTCTCCTAATACCTCTGTTCTCAAGATGCTGAATGTTGTAAACAGTTCTGAACTGAGGATGTGTACTGGAGCGTATAGAACTTCTCCAGTGGTAAGTATATATATTGAAAGTGCAGAACCTTCCATGAAAATAAGAAGGTCTTACCTCTTTGCTAAGTATGCAGGAAATTAGCATCACTACTAAAGCACCCATTGAATCCGTGCAGATAGAATACATCAGAATATATAATTCAGATGAACACGATTCATCGAAGAACTATTGAATCAAGTCCATCCCTGGACCATAACACGAACATACATTGTATAAAATAATAAAATAAATAAATCTCGTACTATTAGGACAGTAATATGATTATGATTCCGGCAAGTATTATTAAATGCCAAGAAGGTGATTGTACATAGAATGATCCTATTTCATAGAACGTTTTAACTAGCAACACTAACAAAAATTAAGGAGTCTGGAGGCTTATTGACTCATTCTACTGTCTATTATATCATTCTCTGAATTATCCAATCGACTAATTTATGCAAATTGGAGGGCTGAGAGTAATATCGCTCATTTAAATGAACCTCTCTCTTAGAGATAAGTATGCTCAATAACTGAATTTATACCTCGACCTAAAGCCCACCTGTGATCCAAGCCATTCCAGAGCGGTGATTAAAGATCCCGGATCAGGGGGCAAACGGAACCCAACGGATAAAAATTTCTATTCGGGTTCGGGAAAGGCGATTAAGCCGGTCATCCCTTATGAAATCAGTGGCACCGTCCCTCATCTATTTCCCGCCCGATCTAAAGAGTTTTCCCTCTTTTTTCGCCCTTTCATTTCTTTATGACCTCGTACCCTCTTTTTGTGAGTCCAGCTTGGTTAAGGGACTTTCCTAAGCGCCCGGGTTTTAGCTGCTCATCATACTATGGTTTATAAACCCATCTCAAACCTTACTTTATAGCGAAACTGCCATAAAGCAAATCATTCATATAATTAGATTGGATTTAAATGGTCGAATAAAAGTATATCCCATTTGCAAATTTAAATGGTTGTGTATCAAGTGGGGTTAAACGGATATGAATAGTAAGTATATATATATATATATATGCAGTCTAGGAATAATTTTATTAACATTATAGCAGATTTTAAAAGTAAACAAAAAAAAATCTGGTGCGTGCAACACACAACTTTCACTTACCGCTCTATTTGGAATATAAATTATTTTCTGGCAATGCTGGGCTATTATAAAATGTTTGAAGTGCATTTTAAATGGAGCTAAAGTTTAATGCTTACAGATAACAAATCATTACGATTATAATTACAAAAAGTCTATTTATAATTTCGGCAGTAGGCAATAAAAATCTGGTCACTCCATCTACTTTTATATACCACACAACTTCAGTCTCTGAGCATTTCAGTTTATTTCAACATTTTTTATTAATGTTATTTCTAGTTGAAAATGTTATCTATACAGACAATGAGTAAGTTGATTCCGAAGTAGGCGATTGTAGTGCTGAAATATAGAACTGTGAAATTTTACCACTAGAAACATCACAAAATTAATAATAAAGAATGTCGAAATTGCAGTTAGTCATTCTGTCAACCGAAAGGCTCATATATGCCTACAGAGGTTCGAAAGTACATCTGAATATTTAACCTTTTAATGATTATGGATCCGGTTATAAATATTTAAATATAATATCAGATCTGGAGTTATTACACTACAGTAAATATATTTAAGGTTATAAACATATCTGTGAAATATTTTTATATTTCACTTCTTCTTTCACACGAGTACAATGAAAAAGTGGAGGATACTTAGGGATTGTACCACTATTAGTTATTAACCTGTTATTTCCCATTGTAAAGTTTACTAAAACAAAATTACGAGATTTTCATTGTCTTGATTTTCACGGATAGGTTAAAAGTTGTCACACTAATTGTAAGTGGATAATGTGGAGTTTTCACAAAGGGAAAATTCATCAAATTATTCACTGATTTCATTTTCTAAAAGGTTACTTGGTGATTTTTTGGAATAAACGATCGATACCTAATTATTTTGAATATAATATCTTATCTAGAGTTATAACTCTATAGTAAATATATTTTAGGTTCTAAACATATCCATGAAATATTTTTATATTTCACTTATTCTTTCACACAAGTACAATGAAATAGCATTTTAAACAATGACATTGGCTTGATTAATTGGATTTTAAATACTTTTTTTTCAATCTTAGAAAACATTTAAAAGTTTACATACTGATAGAAAATTTCATTTAATTTCATTGGAAATATATGATTTATCTTAAATAATGTTAGTACCTTTCTAACATTATTATTTACAATGTTTTCACCACTCTCTTTTACCTTCTACCTTATGTTCTATATTAGATATTGTTTTTTTGTAAAGGTCTTCACTTTCCAATGGTATATTATACGTATACCTTCTGACTGGAATTCCTGAAGATTCATTTTCGACCTGTATAAGCATTTTTTTTCTCACTTATTCAATTATAAAATTCTTTCGAAAATTATATTTAGCATTTTTTTGGAACTCTGAATAACATGAGATATATTTTTTTTTTTTTTTAAGTAAACCATATTAAAGGTACTTTAGAGGAAAACGTACATGAACATTGGGCATTTAAGTCCTGTAAAGTGACATCAATGGAGATAAGACCTGATTGATATTATATACCATTTAATTATACAATGATACATCCAGTTTAATCAAACGTTTTTGAGTAAAATTGTAAAAATGTGTTTCAGACAAAGTGGTATTTTAAGGTGAAGTATTGCTAGGACATCTAAGGCAAATGCCTATTTTAAATATCAGGTTGAGTTTTCGTTTTTGAGCTAGTGTTCACATACAAACATGCACACAGACCATTTTTGGGGACTTGGTTATTTGGAATCAGGGTACCTCAAAACGTGTATTTCCGTTGAAAACTCAGACTCGAAAATTGTCACGATTGGAATACTTAAACTTACTATATAATACATATATAGATAAGTGATAATAAAAAAAAATAAAAAAATAAATATTACAATGTTACATTTACAATAGTGATGTGAGCACGACTTTAAACTGTTTTGTAACCTTACCAACCTAACCTTACATTTTAAAATACCGACAATACATGCGATCTTGGCCAACATTTATTGTTTACTTTGTGCATAAATTCATACAAATATCCTTTATGTATATTTTACATTTGGTTATTTCAATAATTAAATTGATGTATTATCTTGTGTACTTGCAGCGAAAAGTGTTAAACATGGTTTGTTCAGTTGTTTTTATGGGAAATGTAATACAATCTAACCTGTAAATAGAAAGACGCATATGTCATCTTTGCTCACAGATAAGATCAACTTGAATAAATGATCTATGCACATACATAAGGCATGCATGCACATACTTTCTGTCCAATGTACATTAAATTATTAGTGTATACTATTAAATTCTAACATTTCCAACTCAAAGTATTGTGTTTACTTGTAAAATCTGCCTATAATGTCGAACTTGACATTTAGGGTCATTTGTTCACGTCCTTTCCAATCTTACCAACTTACCAAGAACTCTCGTTTCGGACATGATTTTCCAAAGCCTGCTTAGAAATCGATAAATAGGGCATAGACGTCCTCAGATACTTCTGCATTGCTTCAAATGGGCGTAAAGACTATACTATACTCTCTATTTCAAGTTATTTATGAGATATCTTTTTAATCGATTATTTAAATCCAATCTAATTCTATGTGGTATTTGGTTGGATAATACTTTATTAAAAAATTTTCGGATAAGTTCAGACTATAAAAAAAGCAAAAAACAACACTGTACCACTACAACCTTGGGTCTTGGGTTCAGTACTTTGCAAGGAAGTACTGTTTTAAGGCCAAGGGTTATGCAGGGAGGTGATAGGGCCTAGATCATGCTCACCCATGAGGTTCTTCCCAAACTAATTATTAAATTATAAATACCCACATTATAGAGGATGGATATGCCGAGGATGGTCTTCTGACTCCAGATCCAGGGCTCGGGAAAAAAACAATTATTATTAGGTTGGAATGATGAAAATTGAAATGGTGTATCAAAATATGTCATCACGTCCTAAATCCTAAGATTCACCATCATAAATAAACATTCAAATTATGAGAAATCATAACTTGATGATTATGTTTAAATAATACGAATAATTTGAATAGTAATTAAGCATTTTGGGATATCTGTGTTATATGACGTCACCATGGCACATTTTCACCTTAGTGAGGGTAAAGAAGTTTCACAAACAAACAAGAAAAATTCGATGAACTTGGTGTTAATGTTTTATAATAACGTTTTCGTATGTTAAATATATATATTTATATATGCAGGATGTTTCAGGGTTAACTGGCCAAACTCTCAAAAATGAACCAAGTATCGTAAAAGAAGAAAAAAATTTACCCTGAAGGTATGTCCGCAAACGCTTTGTTTAGGAGATATTCACACATAACAATTTTCGTAGTTATGAATTGTTTACTTTATGTAAAATAAATAAAACCTACTTATTTGTTCGAAATAGTTTAAAAATTAAATGTAAACACTATTTTAAAATTCCATATTTGTGACACATATTTGTGTCTCTGAAATTCAGGTAAATAATGAAATAACTCGTCAACATTTCGCCAATTCTGTCATCATCTGGACATAAAACAGAACAACCACAAAATCACATCTCTCTATAACATCCAATCGCATACTGGTTGAAAGTTAATATCAACAGCCGAGGAACGTTATAATCGAACCGCTGATTAGAAAAAAAAATAGATAATACAAAATACAACTGAAAACCAAAATACAAAAGAAAAACTCAAATTACAGTGAGTAAAAATAAAAAAGAAGAAAGAAAATTGTATATTAAAGTGGAAGAAAGTTAAGATAACGCAGTTGATGGAGAATATAATCATGCAGCTAATATGAAAAAAAAGACCATACAATAAAATTAAGAACCAATATGACATAAATAAGAACGAAAATAAGTTTTAAGTACAGAAAAAAAATTTAAATGCACATCAAAGATAGGTTATCATCAAAATAAGCTAGATTTATTTAGACTTATACAAAATTTTTAACGTTTCAAAATTAAAGTTATTCAAATAACTTTTTTTGCTTGGATAAGTCTGATTTGATTTCTAGTTTGCTTTTGGCTTACTATTTTCAATAATCAACCATTGTGATCGACTAAAAAATTCAAAAACTTAACCTCCTCCGCCGTCCGCCGTCCGTGCATTTTCTCCGAAACTACTGGACCGATTTATTTCAAATTTTGACATAAAATCAGAGATCACCCGAGGATGATCCTACTTCATCGACATTACTATCCGCCTTTTACTTTCGAAATTGCGGACGAAAAACCTGCGTTGCTATTGACTGTAGCTCCTAAACGAATGTACAAATTTCAATGAAACTTCGCTAAAGTCATTCTAAAGTCGACGCCCTTTAAATTTATCTATATTGTTATACATAGATATAGAACACACTTCAACGAAAAGAAGCCTTGAAAAAAAGTTACGAGGGATGGTAAAATTAAATTCCGAATAACTCGAAAAGTATATACTTTTTTGTTGATATTGTATGGTTTTTTAAATGTTTACGAAATTTCCTAAAAACAAAAAGAAAATCGTTAAAATCGGACAGCTAGGAGCAAAGATATTGTCTCCAGTTTTTTTAATGTGTTCTACTCCAAATGTTATATCCTTGGTTTGGTTTTTAAATTTTGAATGTGATACTGCTTTGTAATGATTTTTTTTTTTTTTTTGCATATTACTAATGATTTAAAAAAAAAAGTTTAGTCCAATAATTGGAATAACCTTTTGTTTATTTTTCTTTGTAACTCACAAGGTAATGTTAATTTAGATGCATAATTGTTTTATGATAGCATTACTTTAATGTGGATTTTGGTTTCACTCACTGCAATTTGCGTTTTTCTTTTGTATTTTGGTTCTCAGTGGTATTTGGTATTATCAGTGGTATTGGTTTTTTCTAATCAGCTGTACGATTATAACCTTCCTCAGCTGTTGATCTCAACTTACGAGTATGCGATTGGATGTCATGGAGGGATGTGATTTTTTTTCTGTTCTGATGACGGCTGGATCGGCAAAACGTTGACTAATTAGCTTACATGAGTTTTATGAACACATAGCCGTGTAGCTGGATTTTTTCAATTATAACCTAACATTGATTTATTGTCTTTTACTTAATACTTCGAGACCACTTTGTAAGCATTCATTTTTTTATGTAAAAGACAGCATTCGCAGGAATAATAACAAGAACTCAATATAGAAGTGTTTTCGTATGATGTGATTTGTGATAATATAATTTCTGTTCTTCAAAGCTAAGATATTCGAAGAAACGGTTGATGAAAATATATATGTACATAGAGAAATAAACGTTTATTAGCGTAATTGTTTGATTTATTGCTTGCCGATTCCCAATGGTCGTTTATAATAAAGAATATTTACATTCCGGCTGGATCCTGTCAATAACAGCTAGACCATTTATAAACGTCTAGGGTTTATGGATATACAAGAGCCCTTGATTTATGTCTAACAGGATTTCTAAAGGTGCAACGATATTTCATCAAATCAGATTTATAATTTCTATCCTACGTTCGTGGGAAAGACAGACCTTCAGGATGATGTAAAAGAACTCTAGTTATCAAAGATAGTTATTTTGAGACAAAAGTTGATTCAAATGGTAATTCAATATTTTTCAACCCGTAAAAACTGTTTGAAATATTTTCAGTGACATACGCTTCTTCAAGTTTTCTCTCAAAAAAAGTATCTCAAAATTTTCCTGAATGGCTATTCGATTCATAAATAAGTTGTGGCCTGTCGAAGTAGAAAATAATAGTTTTCATTTATTTATTAATTTTTGACAGATTGTGCCATTTGCACCTACACTGCAGCGCACTTAGCAAATTTAATATATTTGGGGTTAGTTGTGAGTTTGCTTGATTATAGTCATTTTGTCTTTATTATAGTAAGTCCTTCGGCAATTTTCTTTTTAATCTGCGTTAATCAGGTAAAAGTGAGGAGGAAATAGAAAGGACTAACGTTTGAAGTGATTTATAATTGAAGAGTTAAATGAAGTTTATTTGCCGTGGATGTGGGATTTCACTGTTGAGGTGGTCAAGTAGTTATGTACAGTGTTATTTGAAATGTACCAAGGTGCGTTGAGAATTTTTCGTAAAATTTTGTATTGTTTTTTTGTATTTTGTTTATGTGTTTGTTTTGCAGGACTCCAAAGATCTGCTCCATATGTTCAAATCGATCTCAGTATGGTGTTGTAGATTAATAGTTTGTTTCGTATGTTAAGTGAGGATCAGTAGTCTATAAGAAGTGAGAGTTGGTTATATCGTCTAGTCAGTTCTTGTCTTTTTAATTTAGTATGTATATTACAGGAAAGCCTTTTATCTAAGTGGGGTTCGAGGTATCGTACATAGTTCTTTGAAGACACTGGGATATTGTCAATCGTTACGGGTGGGCATGAGGTTTTCCTAAGAGAATAAGTCAGAATAAGTCTAAGAGAATGTGTAGATTTATTTCTATTTTCCATTTTTTGAACCAGTTTTGAAGATCATAGGTTTTGGAGGGCTATTGATGCAATAGAAGGATTTTTTCTTTATGAAAGAATTGCAGTTTCGTCAGCGAAGCAACAGATGGCGGTGCTAGGGTGCTCAGCGATGTCAGAGGTGTATAGCGAATAGAGAATCGGACTTAAGACGCTACCTTTTGGTAATCTAATGTGTTGAGGGAAGAAAAAGGAGTGAGAAGAATAGAAAATCAGGAGAACCTGTTATGAAGGAAGGCTTGAAGAATTAGTTACCATTTAGTTTTCTAAAATTTCATTTAGAGTACCTGAAAACATCTAGTTTCCGATGTTAACGGAAAAAATAATTTTCCTCACATTTTAAATAGCTTTTCACTATATACTATAAATTTATGTGTCAGGTATTTTTTTTTTAATTTCAAATTATATGTTACACATAATAAAATAAAATAGGTATACGTACCAGTAATAAACGTTTTAATAGAAATTTTCAATAATAATGTGAACCACAGTTTTAGATCTGAAAGTGAATGTTACCAAATGTTTTAAGTTGACAACAAATTTAACTTTTTATGGACTATTGTTTTCTACACAGTCAATTAGTTAATTATTTTTAAAAAACTTAGGAATAACTAACTAATCAGCTGTGTAGGAACAGATTTTTTAACATGATTAAGATAACCTAAAATAATTTTTTTTTGGACAGTATTAATCTAATAAATAGCAAACTACAGAGGAATGAATCAAAATTTCAAACTTATCTGCTAAAGAAAGGTAGAAGGAAATCTCAAAGAACAAACATCCAGTTTTGATCCATTTAACGATCAACTATCAATCGGTTACTGGGGCATGGAATCATTTGAGATTCAGATCATAACTTGTTGTTTTAACTTCAAATCTACTATGATGTTTGAACTTTCTTTTGGGAGTATAAACATTATCTCTTAATGAGTTGAAAACTGTCCATACACTGGTACAGTGTCTATTGCTGGTAAATTTATCTTATATTACTGTTCATAATTTGACTCATGCTAATTGTTGGATTGGATATGGCACGGAGACTTGCTGTTTGGAATCAAAACTCATTTATCCCAATCCTTGTACAAAGGTCTTCGATCCTAGCTTCCAATTTATATCGTATATTCCGGATTTATATCTACCTAAGGATATATACACCTCTTAACCCTGATGTTATCGGGCGAAGTTTCAGTATTCTTACCGTTTAGATCCATTTGTTTTCTATAATTAAAGCATTTCAATAAAAAACGGACCCCACCTATGATAAAAGTTCTTCTAAATAATATAAAAATCTAATTTCGTTTCAAGGAGTAGAAAGAAGGGAGAAAAACACACACAAACTCTCAAACTCAAAAATATTACTACAACGTCCTGATTTATTTTTATTTATATTTTTGCTCCGACTCATCTGAAAACAATAAGGCCTCGTGATATCTTAATTTAGATGCTTTATGAGAATCTACTCATTGGTAGCAATCAAGAGATCACCAGGCCCTATTCTTTTCAGAAGCCCAGGGGCAAAAAATGAATAAAAAATAAACATAGCGTTGTAGTAAAAGAATATTTTTATCTTTTTTTATTTCTACAGAAAGAATTAAAACATTATAAAAGATTTATTTTTATATCATAGAAAGATATCTCATAGCCAAATGAATTCACATGCTACTATTTTAATAATAAATTCATGAGAGAATCCACCAAAGATGAATATCATAAGCAATTTAATTTCTTGATTTACCCCTTAAAAATCTCTTATCACCATTATTTTCAGCAAAACTGAAAATAAATTAACGTTTCTCTTACATAGGAACCTATCTGTACCCAAACGAAGGAAATACTATTCTTAATCAGCCAGTAGTTCTTAAACTATTATGGGTGAAAGAATAAGAACCTGGAAATTGCTTAGTAATTCATTATGAATTAGTATGATATCGACCATATGATCGGCCTAATTTTTCCTAGAATATTATATTTCAAATTTAAATTATTTCACCTTCATGCCCTAGTTCATTTTCTTATTAACTGTCAATAATTTTAATTACAGTTTTATGACAGACTTAATGTAATGAAGTTACTGATTTCTTTTGTTATTTTTTTTTCATACACTGCTAACATGTTGATTATTGTTTTAAAAAAAAACTGTATTACTTAAATCATATAGAATACACAATTTCTAATTACTTAGGATCACAACTCAAACAGATATTGAGTATGCATGCATACTTTAATATATAATATATAAATTATTTTAAAGTAACCTATGCTCAATAAGATAACATTGAATGTGATAATTACATCAAATTTTAGTTACTGAAGCAAGTATCTACAATCAGATAAATCTAATTTTTATTATTTCTTCATTATTTAAAATATTTATCAATATTTATCTATTTGGTTAAATTTTCAAACATTAATATGCATACTTTTAATACAAACAATAAATAATATTTGTTAATTGATAAACTTATTTAAACATTTTCTGTTGAAATTAAAATAAATTTAATCCCGTTGGATAATGTTTAAATATCTGGTTAAATAATAAATACAATATATCTGTTCCTCGAAAATAAAGGACACCATGTCCGTTTTTGTATTTGTTTGGTGACAATGTTTCATAACATTTATATTTATTTTAATGTTTTTTTTTAGTTACTAAATACGTTGTGAATGAACTCTCTGAACTCTCTTATAAGTTTCCTTAACTAAGGCAGATTGTAATATTCCTCAATAAAAAGTTAATAATAAAAAAAAGTTACTAAATTATTTAATAACAAAAAATACATCGTGTCCTTTACCTCTGGGGCACAGATTTAATATGAAAAATAACAATAGATAATATAGTTCTGTACCGGTCGTGGGTTATTTACAAATATAAATAAACAATATATTCCAATAGATATTTGTTTGAATGAAAAGTTTTTATTCATGGATATATTTTATTCAATAATGAAACTTAGTTAGCTAATATATTTTTCAATTAAATTGGTTGTAGTTTTTTATTTATAACAATTGAACAAAATAAAATGTTGTGATGAATATTATATATTATTTTCAAGGTAGAATATGACGAATATCTACATATATAATTTGATAATGATTGAAATGGGGTGGTGTATTTTTTATATTATTTACTGACCACGTCTACTGCACTTTATGTATTTGTATGCATTTTTAGAATTAGGTTGGGAAGAGAGAATCTAGGAAATAAGAAAATGTATAAGGGGAGAGAAGGAAGAGGAATGGATATATCATGCTAATAAATGAATGAAAGAAATAATATTTAAAAAAATAATAATAAAAAAATAAAGAAAAAATATATATACAAAAAAAAAATGCTCATACATATTGTAATACTATATCATTGTATATTAGTTTTGAAAAATTGTCTGTAGCGATTAAAAAGTATGCTGTGTTCAAAGCAACCAAGTGTAATTGGGCAGCACCATTTTATGATAATAAAGTGATTCTCTTTCTCATTGGATAAAATGTTTCTAATTCCGTTTTGAGAGTTCTTGGATAAACATTTCTGCTTTGAACTTTCATCATGATAGCTTGGTTTTTGATTTCCAATTTAATCGAAGCCTTTTCTTATTTCATCATAACTATTTTATATTTATTTGCATCTCACAACAGAACGAAAGGTACTGACCCTGTAGATTTGAAACAATAAATTAAAACTATATTTATTCGTTTTATTATTAATGTTATTATTAATGTTAAGTAAGGAATTGTATTTTTTGTATTAATAATAATTTTGAAGTGAATGAGTATTATCTTATTGCTTATAGTTAACATAGTAAGGATAGAATCTTGAACAAAAGTGGAATAGACATCGAGTATGCTATTTCTACATATTTGAATTCTGTGCTATGTCCTGCAGTAAGTAGCAAAGATTCGCGCATTGATATTTACATAGGTAAAAGCAAGACTAATTTCCCAACAGTAGAGGAAGTACCAAGCACAAATTGCGGAAACAGAGATAGCTTAACCTCCTGCGGTCGAGGTATAGTCCTGTGACATACCTAAAGGACTCACCATTTCATCAGCGGTTCGCTTTACTGTTGCTTTCACTAGTCCAGAGTCCACGAGTACCTAGTGAGGCTGATCTTGTGTGCTAGTTTATTATGACCATGCTTTGACTTCAGTTAGTGCTTTGATACTCTGTTGAAAGGATGGTTAATTTCACGAACTGTTAAAGGCTTTACCTTCACATGGACTTTTCGTTACCTTTTCCATCTCTATTTCAAGAAAACCATATAAAACTTTATTCACCAAGTCATGTCAATGTCAGTGTGATTTCTCCATTAATCAATAATAGGTCGTCCCATAACAAATTATTTTTCACAAGAATAATGTATAATAATTAATTCTCTGTGACTGGAAGTTGTATGAATGTGATTCGATCTGAAGGATACCAATAAAACGTAAATAAATGCTTACAATAATAAAACACTGAATACTTTACGTGAATAAGTCGTATAATGGTTTAATATATGAAATATTAATATATTGAAATAACTTTTTTACGTCATTTTTTATTTGTTTCCTGATAAATTAAACGTATTGGTAGTTAAATAACCAGATTCTGTAAAAGCACCCTTTATGGATTATTTAAAACAATAAAACATTTAATACCTAGAGCGATTTTTACCATAAATATTATTTTAAAGTTCTAATTTTTTCTAAAAATATTTTTTAAGTGAACATAATGAATGAAGCGCATTTTTTGGACATACCTAAGGTCTTTTTCATCCGTTTTAGAAGATGGATATCTCGAAATGAATTTGGTTATCAAGCATGAAATGACTGTTTTTAGAAACAGAAAATTAATAAAAACATTAACAATTAAAGAAAATATGTTTTATTCAATATATTTACCATATTTAATACACGTGTGCCAACAACTAACAAAATTTTCTATCCCAGGTTTAAAAAAAGTTTGGTTGACGAGTTGAAACAAGGTCATATAACGCATTTAAACATCAGAATCGTTTGTAAACAATTCTCCCACATTAAGTCATCCATGTTAAAAAATAGTAGTAGTCGGTAGGGGATATATCAGGAAAATGTGGGGGATATAGTAATACTTCATAGCCGAGCTCAATTAATTTATTTACTGTCTGTAAACCTCCCTTCTCTCCTTCCACAAACGTTTTTTGCTCCCCTCTTTTTAAAATCATTACAAGCTAAAGAAGATTTTTAAAAACCATTGGTCATTTATAATTACACTTTCAGTGATTCTATGCTTTCCTCTTGTCCCCTCCCCTGATTTGAAACTATTCATTTCGAAAAATCAAAACTCCGCCAAAATGTGCCCCCCTCAACAATTCTTATGGCTCAAGTTGCCCCATATAAGCCCCTTCGGGTCACCGCTGGGATGGGGAATTATCATGCAGTATAATAGGTTCTCTCTGGTTTACCAGTGCCGGCTATTTTCTGATCAATTTCTTGGTAATATTATGTTGAAGTAATTGGTTTCTCCTTTGATAAAAATGGATGAGCAGGGCTATAGTAATATTTTTTTTTTCGAATTGATTCTGTTTTTAAATGTATCCAAGTGGCTGGTTGACAACTATTGTCCTGACGAGGGTTGATTGTCATACAGTATCGCTTTTTCGTCGTATTATTATTATGGAACCCAGAAATCAAGCATTTTAAGCTTTCTGATCCAATTTATAGCTCTGGATGCAAACATTAGACTTGTATCGAAATTTGACGCAAGTTCTTTTTTTTTTTTTTTTTTTTTTTTTTTTTTTTTTTTTTTTTTTTTTTTTTTTCTTTTTTTTTGTCTTCCTTAAGATCTTCGTCCTCATTTGATTTGAAGGCCGTCCACGGAGTAGATTCTCTAACGTCTTATCTCCCGAAAGAAAATAATAAATCCAACGGCGAATGGATATTAGAGCTCCTTTTCCGAAAACATTGATCGATATTCCTTGTTTCCTGGGAAGCGGAGTGACAAAAACTGAACTCATGAAAATAAAGCGTTGGAAAATCGCGTGTTTCTATTGTCACGTTAGAATTGAAACAAATGAAATGAAATGAATCTGTATTCCAAATTGGATATAAAACAAACTCTGTAGCAAATGTATATTATAGATGTAAATACTGTTATAATATTTAATAATATATTGTTATAAAATATACTTATATTTTATTAGTAGTAAATATGTTAATGAGAATCAAGAAGAAATGTTTTATTCTATCGTTATGATTTAATAAATCGAAAAACATATAACTTGAAAATTCCATGTTTGACAACTTAATACTAAATATAGCGAAATAAAACTTTGCACGTTCGATGATTAATAATAGTCATGATTGGATAAAAAATTATAAATATCTCAGATTGTATTTTTTATACACTGGATAATTTAATTTCGATTGATCGTGATTAAAACGTCAATGTTATTTTACTTTTACAAATAACTTCTATCGTAATGTAGTTCATGTTAATTGTTCGGATAATCTTCCAATTATCTGTATAAACAAGTTTTTAAGACTGAAATTGTGAGAAAACGTGAAGAGCTTACATAATTCATTCTTCATTAACGTGGTAATCACCATAAAAGTTATAGAAACCGCAAATAGCTTTCCAAAATAATGTGATGATTTTTTTTCTCATATTTTTTTTTAATATGAGAGTTTCGCCATTCGCTGAAAAATAGTGGCCATATTTCACATTCCTCTAGAACACTAGGAAGGTTAATAGTCCTAAAATTGCTATTTTTATGTTACAGAGAATATTTTATGGAATAAATCACCATAATTTAAATTCTCTACAGTATGTGATCTCACTATATCTCTAGGAGAAGAGAGTTATAAATCAAAAAGTATGTTTAATCTAATATCTGAAGAACTATACGAATTAGTCCTATAAGATTTTCGCACTTTGACAATTACTTCTTATTTATATAGATCAATTATTTTTTTCAGCCGGGTACGGAATATCCACTCAGATAAATCATTGGCTTGTGAAATAGATGTTAAAACCTATGTATTTACATATTGAGATTTAAATGAGTAGATTAAAGTTTTTCAAGTTACTAAGGCCTAAACTGTTGAATAAAAAAAATGTCCTTTTATATTTCATCTTTTTAAATATATACGGATCATAGATATCAGCATCACTAATACGGCGTCAGGGACAAGCTGTGATTTCACAGAGCTTTGTTTTCCCTCTCTTATCTTGAGTAAGGAGAACCTCAAGCCGATTGTAAATAATGTATTTAAAAATAGATCTTATTAGTTTGTTTATTTCTGTATTATTTTTACTAATACTATTTTACTTGTATTCTTATGGCATACCATCGTTGACTGTAAAACTATGTTTTTTTTTCAAACTGGGTTAAAAACCAAATGTTTCCAATAACCTTGTAATTAGAAAAATGTTAAAAACAACTTTGCAATTAATATTTCGATACCTACATTTGACAATGGGTAATAGTTACATGTTATCAGCATTCTTAGTAATCGTGTTAGTAATGATAATTTAATTTTTTTTTATTTGTATTTTTAAATAAACTTCTTTAAATTTTGTTATGATCTCTGTAAAGGAAATCAAAAATGTTTTTACAAAATGTTAAAAGCAAAACTATTGGTATTTTAGAGAGAAATTTGGGATAAGAATTATAATCGGAATTTTTTCAGAACTTGAAAATATCTTTCTTGAAAATTTTATTTAAAATTTATTGTTGTAAAGGCAATGCTAAAAGAGTCTGCTTAAAAAAATATATATGATTTTTATAAAAAACCTAATTATATCAAAAGTCTGTAAAATGTTTCTTGTTTTTTTTTTTTTCAACTTAATTTTTTCAACACACACCAGTCAGAAGTGCCGAAAATCAGCGAGTGTGATGTCAAGATTTGTGATGTTTTTCATCGCAAAGATCTCTTTCATAGTTAGATCACATATCGGACATAGTTAAATAAGTTTTATACATATACATATAGACAACTATTCACAAAATCATTGCATTGATGGCTTCTATTCATAAAATTATTATATATATACATATTCAAAAAGGTTTTTTAGTTACTAAATGTTCACAAAATAACTTGATTAAGGGTCACATATGATTGTAAATATACGAACTTAAATTAAAAGAAACAACTGTTGAGGCTGTGTTGAAAAACAATTATAATACTTATTTATACTTGCCTGAATTCTATTGTACGAAATCGATTTGCACCGTACCCATAGTTTTTTCACCGATTTCGGAGGATTTTTGTACTTGACCATGTTTTGTTTTAATTTAAAACAAACGTTCTCTGTAATGTTTATATCAGGAGCTTGAAGAGAGCGATCAAAGGGACTCGCTGGATGATCAACAAACCAATTCATTGATTTTTTTTGCCGTATGTTTCAGACTATTAACCCGTTGGAAAACTCTATCTTATTTTTCACAATTAAAATTTTTGATACTGCGCATTAAAAAATACTATGAAATCATTAATGTTCATTTTCCCTCCTATACTGCAATAGACCCACATACATTTCACCTTTTACAATTAAAAAAAGATTACTAATATCTTTAAGGAATATTTTTAAAATCAAACTAAATTATAATATTTCGGAGGAATCGAAAGCTCTAAAGTTTTTTAAACTAATTTCTAACTGCAGATTTGGTAGTTATAATTAATGAAATGCTGAATTATGCAATTACTTAATTTCAAATTATCCCCCTCCACACTGCACTTTTAGTGAACTCTTAACTGAAACTAATTTAGTTATAGCTTAATAATATTGCCTTGATTTCAGAATCAATAATTTAGCATAAAAAAATTAAACATTAATAACGACTATGTCCAGTAATTTAGCAATCTTTGTAGAGAATCGGAGCGGAGGTTTGCTAAATTTTTATTTATTGAATATATTTAAATAATTAAACCTTTAAATTACTTTGGAGTTGACATAAATTATAATGTAGTGTACAAAACCACAAATGGTGGTACAATGTACAGCACTGGGTCGATATCGACAAATGGATAGACTTCTGCTGAATTTACGAGAGTATTTCTTTTTTCTTAGGCTCTGAGATCGCAATAATGTCCGTGACGAAATGTAATTAAAGCTCTCGAAAGGAGTAAACAGGCGTCTTGTTGTATAAGAAACGCTAACTGATGAAAGGAGCTCTGACTGCGACACTGAGTTTAATATATATAAGGCTTGGGTGGAAATTAACTAGAAATCCTTCCTCTTATTGAAGTCTGTCAAAAATAAATCCTCCTCTAAAACGTGAATTGCCTGAAGGGAGTTATTAGTGCCCTTGTTTGGAAGGGGGCGGGGAGGGGTAGGGAGGAGGAGTGAGAATGATGCAGAGGCTCGCTTACTGTTGTGGCATATCAAATCATTGTGTTCGGGATATTAGTGGGGCAACAAAACAGTAGATTGTTTGACCTGTCAGCACGGTAGCCCCTCGGAGAAAATAATACCACACATTCTTGTGACGTATTCCAGTAAGAACGTAGATCCCAATCGAACTGACAAGAGGAGTAAAATGATAAATTCATATTGCTAATGATATTTAATAAATTGTAATTTATAATAAAATACAAAAACTCATGAAAGCTTCCAGGAAAGAGGGACAAATATATATATATATATATATATATATATATATATATATATATATATATATATATATATATTTTTTTTTTTTTTTTTTTTTTTTTTTTTTTTTTTGATTTTCCTTCATGCTCCATGCCTTAAAGACATACTACATGAATTACATTTGTTTACAATTGTTTTTTTTTTCTAGTTTCACATGATTTACATTTTTAGTTCAAATTTATATACATTAACAAAAAAAAAACACAAAGAATAAACACACAAAAATTAAATCGGAAAATTAAATATTAAACACACAAAGTCAATCCAACAAAGCCAAAAAGAAATCACCCACGCTGCCCATCCCTGGTTAGTAAGTCGAAGTCGATCGATCTAATAAATCTAAGAAAGTCTGTCTTGAATTCAGTAAATAACTTTTGTTCCGTCTCAGGCCAATTTCCTCTTTTGATAATTATGCTTTTTATTAACTCAAATCGCTGTCTGTCAAATCGTTTACATTCATATATTATATGTTTAAAATTTTGAACCTGTCCGTCTTCATCACATAAGTCTGTTTGTATAATGTTGAATCTTTTAAGATATTGTTTTGTATTCCCATGTTCCGTAAGTACTTGCGTAAGTTTGTAGTCATTACTGTGAATGTGTCTGTAATTGTGAATTGAAATGTGTGGTATAAATCTGTGTAAGCTTGGTGACTTAGCTGAGGTCACCCATATGTGATCCCATCTTTTGATGAAATCCAACTTTAAATTCATATTAATATACGATAAAGGAGCTTGATGATACGATGGCGGCAAATCGCTTTTAGCTGCTTCTTTTGCAAGGCAATCGGCTCGTTCATTGCCCTCAATCCCACAATGTGCTTTTACCCATTTTAGAGTCACTACTTTCCCTACAGTTCTCATCATTAACAATTTGTTTCTAATTTGGTCAGTCAAGTAATCATGAATGTCCCAATTATTAACAGAGTCTAGCAGAACTTTGTTGTCTGTATTTATAGTAACGTGAGTATTCGTTTGTAGAGGGTATTCATATATGTATTCAGTAACCTTTAAAACAGCGAATTTTTCTGCCTGATTATTTGAGCAATATGATTCTAATTTATATTGATGTTCTATATTCCTACCATCTTGAGCTCTGAACAACCATGCACATCCAACATTCTCGCCGTCCTTACTACCATCAGTGAAAACATCAGTATTTTCAGAAGTAATTCCCGGTCCAGTCCATAAACTTGTTGCAGGGTGTAACCAAGATTTACAGTCAGTGATTCTTTCTATTTTGTCTAGGGTCAGGTCTTTGTATCCTCTCTTTCCTTTTCTAATGTTATATAAGGTCGTTCGTTCTTCAATCTTCATTTGGATTGGCAACAGCCATGCCAATAATATTGTGGCCTCGAATGATAGTGTACGATAGCCCTTACATATCTTAATCGCAATTAACCTCTGAAGCCTTTCCAACTTCACCAAATTTTTCTTACGTTCAACGGCCGGATGCCAGACATGCACAGCGTAGAGCATCTTAGGAAGTACAGCAGCTTCATAAATTTCCTTTAACACTTTCGATCTGAGTCCCCATGTCGCTCTTGCAGCCACTGATAGTCCATTTATAATCCTTAAAGTGTTGTCATATAGATTATCTATATGTCTGTTCCAATTCAGTTTTCTGTCAAAGAGAAGCCCCAAATATGATAATGTATCACATTGCGTTATTCTTACTGTATTGAGTCGAATATCCAATTCTGGTACAATTCTCTTTTTTGTGAAGATTATATATTTTGTCTTGTCTAGATTAAATTTAAGTTTGTTGCGTCTAGTCCATCGTCTCAGCCTTGATAATGTTATGTTTGCTATTGTCTGTAATTCATCGAAATCTCTTCGTTTTATAAGTAATAATAAATCGTCTGCGTATGCTAATAATGTTGAATTTTCCTGTAGGTCTATTTCGAAAACAGTATTGATTAAGATGTTCCATAGTATAGGTGATAGTGCTGATCCTTGAGGAGTTCCTAGCGTCAATTTCTTGTCAATATAATGAAAGTTTGTTTGGATTGCAAGTTTTCTGTCAGAAAAATAATTTTGAATGATTTTGTATATGTTTTTTGGACACTTATATTTCTTTAGATTATTTAAAATCGCAGGCCACCAGGCGTTGTCAAAGGCACCCGCGATATCCAAAGAAACAACCAGTAAATTACTATTTTGCCGGAGTGTACTGGTGATATGGTCGTTCAATTCACTGAGTGCATCGTCAGTTCCTGATTGGGGTCTGAATCCAAATTGGTGTCGGTGGAGTATATTGTTACTAAGTAGATGATGCATTAATCTATTTTTTATTATTTTTTCAAAAATTCTACTCATTACAGGAAGCATACTTAGTGGTCTCAGTGAAAATGAATTAGCCTTAGGAATCAATGTTAATTTACCCACCTTCCAGCTTTTAGGAAATTCATTTCTTTTGAATAAGGTTTTATAAAGTCCAGTTATCAATTTTGGAAAGGAGTCAGCTATCTTTTTTATCATTCTTGGGTCAATTTTGTCTATTCCTGGTGCTTTCTTGTCATCCAATTTATTAATAACTTGTAATATTTCAAAATCCCGGATATTAGTGTCATCGTCATTATTAGGCGGGATAAGTATTTCTGTTCTCATTTGTCTGTGTTCGTTAGTGTCATCACTTGTATTGTCATCTTTGATTATCTTATTTAATATATGAGATAATGTATTCTTAGTGTCTGTTGTGTATGTTCCTAGTTCATTCAAAGTGGTAGTGAGTAAGGTTTGAGGTTTTATTTTATTGGATACAAACTTATATGGCCATTGCCACGCCTTTGATGCAGTAGCAAATGTCTTCCAGGACTTTAATTTGGAACTTTTAATTAGCTTTTGATATGCTTGCCTACTTTTGAGATAGATCACTCTCCTTGATTCCCTTAGTCCATCGTCTTTTGTCCGCTGGTAATTTCTTCTTAGATGATTTGTCTCTTTACGCAAGCCAGTTAGTTCAGGGTTCCACCAAGGTACTGATCTTTTTCTAGTTCGACCTTTGAAATGGCCGGATCTTTTGAATGCTATATTGCAAGATTTTACGATAGATTTTATCATTTTATTTATGATAATATCAGTAGGCATAAGAGAAAACTCATTAAGAATCAGCTTTTCGGTATCATAAACTGTCAATTTCTTCTTATCAGTACAATGTTGAGATAAAAACTGTTTTTCTAACTGATGTATTAAGTTAGCCAAGAATTTATTCCAGTCACCATTCTCTGTCAAATATATATAGTTTTTTGCTAGCACTCCAGTTTTATCATTTCCCTGTAAATGTAACTCATAAGTCAAAATGTTGTGGTCCGAAAAATTTGTTTCTCTAGAAATTGTCCAATTTTTTACAATATTATGTCTAATCAGTTTTGTATTAGATAATGTTAAATCAATATTACTACTGCCTCGCGGCCCTTGGAAAGTCATTAGTTCGGAATTTATATTCATTAAGAACAAATCTTTCTCAATAATAAAAGTTTCCATATTTTTACCCCTTTCGTTAGTTTGTTTGTCGAACCAATATTTAGATCTTGCATTGGAGTCCAATCCAATAATGATATTAGAATCTTTGAAATAATCCAAAACGCGTTCTATTTTTTGTAAATCCAAATTTATGTTTCGGGTGATATCAAAATAAGCACATATTATTATACATTTTAATTCACTGTATGATATTTCTATGCAAACAAAATCACAATCAGAATGTTGCAATATCATGCAGGCATCAATGTTTTTATTGGTCACAACGACTCCAGCCCTGGGATTGCTTCCTATTGTTTGAAAAACCCTTGACTGATTATAACCTACAATTTTATTTAATCTTGTATAAGGTTCTTGGATTAATAAAACGTCTATTTGTTTCATTTTTATATACTGTTGTAGCATGTTCAATGTGCATTTTGAATGATGTGTGTTGAGTTGTAACATGTTTAATTGTCTATGTACCATCCTTAAAAATTAATTGTTTACAGTCCCCAATAATATTTTGAAATATGTATATATTATGGTTATTAATTACTCACTGTAGAGGGATGTTGTAGTTGGTATTAGATGCCAATTTCTGTATTTCTGTCAAGTACGACGGGCAGTTTCGGTCAAATACAGAATGTTCTGTGGGGCGCTTCTTTTGGCTTTTAGTGAACTTGTTGTAGTTTTGACAAATGATACATTTCATTTCTTGAGAAGTGCAGTCACTAACCGCGTGTTGACCTCCGCAGTTCGAGCATGCTATCGTCCCTCTGCAATCCTTGCTTCTATGGTGAAATTTAAGGCACTTGGTGCACCTTCTTATTTGGAAATAATCCTGAATTCTCACCTTTTGATGTCCGAGGCTGATTTTATTATATAATAGCAATTCTCGAGTCCCTGCGTCAACCTCCAAAACAGCATGCCGACTACTATTCTTTCTTGTAGTGAGGATAATCACAGGTCTTATTTTATCCTTTTGTAAATGAATATCATCATTTTGAGCAGTTATGTAGTCGGTTATATTCTGTAAATTTATTTCTTCCTCAATGTTTCTCACAACAACACGAGGGTTCATTTTATTTATTTTATGGTATGATATTTTTCTTGAGCCTTTTATAGTTTGAGCAATTTCGTTGAGATCTTTCTCCCTGTCGGTCTGTATTATTAATGATCCGTTTTTTGTTTCTACAACCTTTTGAAAACTTATGTGTAAATCTTTTGGATTTACTAAAGACTTAAATTCGTTACAAAGTTCATTCGGTTCTAATGATATTTTAGGTTTAATAATTGCCTTATGGGCTGTTCGATTTTGTGCTTTCATTACAACCCTTTGGGCAACTGCTGAGTAACTAATTTTGTTATTTAAAGAGAGGTTGTCTTTTTTAATAACCTCCCCGATTTCCAAACTAAATGATTGGTCACAAAGATTACCTACATATTTTTCCATCACTTCGATAGCTTTTCCTACCTTCGGTCGCAGGTCTTTTCTCAGGAGATTGTAATCCAAAACCTCCTTTAAAGTCTTGATAGCGTAATTTAAATCCAATACTTCACCGGCCATTTTGCTGGAGACCTGCTTGTGATGAGACTGAGACAGAAGAGGGGGCTGACAGGAAATTTCTTGCAGATTTTAGCGATAACGGCTGCAAACTTCCAACGAAATACCTCTTCATGTATTCCTTCACAGCTGCTCTTACACTCTTCAGAACACCACCGAAATTTGTAAAAGCATTCCTAAATAGGAATTACACGAGTATACAAAAAATCACTTTTATAGGGAGTGTATAACTTAATAGGATTAAAAATGAACACAGACCCGAACTGACGTTCAATACTGCCAAAGTCAGACTCTATATATATATATATTTATTAACTATTATAAAATATATATATATATTTATTAACTATTATAAAAAATATATATATATATATATATATATATATATATATATATATATATATATATATATATATATATATATATTAACGATTCAAATTTATATTTAGCGCAAAGCATATTCTTCGGACCTAACTTTATATATTTTTTTCTCATGCTATTTACTAAAAGATTCATAACTCGTCAGAATTTTCTCATAAGTCAACTTTACTAAATTAATTTTTAAATATTACGCCTTTATGAGGAATAAATAAATAAAAACTCCTCAAATGTTTATATTTATTCTTTGTTATTTGGCAATGATGACTTCCAATTAATCAAAAATTGAATTTATTTGTTGTATTTCCAAATCCAAATTCCAAATTGTATTTACATCCACCTTCAGAACTACAATCCCAATGTTTTTTTGTTGATATATGGCTAAAACATTGAGTTAAAATATAGTGCATGTTACAATACATGTCAGAATTGGATTGTTACATTAAATTTGTAATTACCTTAAATCTAAAGTGCTCCATTGTCAGGTTCTAAATTCATGTTATAATAATTAAGTTATATGATGTCCAGAGCAACATCATGCTTTTATACCAATTATTGGGTGTCTGCCATGCTGAATAAAATTGACCTTTGGATATGACTGTTTATTTTTATACTATAGTTGTTAAATGTTTATTTTTTATGTAGCTGCAATTTCATTTTATTAAATTTTAATTTCGTTAGTATATTTATTTTTTCCGAACCTATTTGGTTTCAGAGCTTCTGGTTTGTGCCATTCTGTATACACTCGGACTAAATTGATACTAATTTTTGTATGGATAAGTAGAGTTATCACAATCTAGAGTTATCACAAGAGTTATCACCGTCTAGGTTATCACAATTCCGATAGTGTCTTCCGAAAAAATAAATGAGGGTCCAGGCTTTTACAGAAATTTAATTTTTTGCATGCTATGAAAATTCATATTTACGGGTTTTTCGAGATACGAAAAAAACTCTCATCTGACTGCTAGGTTGTAAATATAATAATCTCTAAAATGAGAGTGAAAACAATTTGTTTTTCCTTACAGGAATTATACTGCCACATTGGACTATTGCATGCATATTTTGTTTTGAAACTCCACAAATTGATAAAAAAAATAAAGAAATGAAGATGATGTTAGGCTTGAGGAACGATAGTATAGGAATGCCTTTGATTCAGGTGACCTGCTTAGTTAAGGGAAGATATCCCTTGTTCAGCTTCTTATTTTAGTCTCATCTTCGTATTCATTGTCATGTAAACTATAGCCGTTCATCATATTATTGGCATGCTCGTGTAAATTAGTATGAAATTGGTTCTAACCATATTAGTAGATTAAGTAATGAATCTACATAAAATAAAAACGATTTCATTACTAACACTGCAGCTCATTATATCTCGATTTTATTCACTAAAAAATCTCACGTATACTAGGTTCTTTCAAGAGGGAAATTTATCCTGAAGATGAAGACAATATAAATATCAAGTGTGGAAAATTGTATGTAACTTTATTAGAACGTTACATTTTTAACAGTTTCCATGAAACTTTTTATTAATACATTCCATTTTAACAGATTCTGTGATACTTTTTATGAAAAAAGTTCTTAAAATAAAATTTCTACAAAACCTTTTTGTAATAAAGTTCCAGATCAATAGTTGAAAGTTTTATTTATTCATGTTCTTATATTTTTCAAAAAATGATCGATTAAATGAAAAATAAACAGTAATTGGGCTTAAATTAGAGTTATAATTTGCCTTAAATGAGCTAAACCTGATTCTATGATTCTATTTTTTGTTTGTTTGAGTAGCTATGAATAAAAGTCGTTTTCTGATTCGATATTTGAGCGATATCGTATGAACTTTTAACAATATGACATAAACGTTTTTTTAAAATAGAATTCTGTAAAATATTTAATTGAAAAGTTTTAACGGATAAGTTCTAGTTCCAAAAGAACTGGAAAACTATAGACAGTAAAAATTTCTATGATTCCGAAACTTTTAAAAATTTTTTTTTCGTTTCAAGCACTGATTAATTTTAGATTTCTCATTATCGCAAGGACAAGTAACTTTTGGACTGGGTGGGTAACTTCGAGATATACGGTAAAATTTAGTTTGTGGTGATTTCGTGGTGGATATACTGTGTTGTTTCAGTCAGCATGGACCCCGCATGTACTGCGCTGCTACTTTGTTGCACAATCGAAAGTTTCATGAAAAGAATAAATTTGAAAAAAATGATCGAAATAAATAAAACTTAACTGCTCAACGAGTGTAATGAACTAGTGTTATTGTATTAGGCATGTAAGGTAGTAGCCCAGTACATGCCTACACAAAACATATTTTTGCAGACTGAACCAACACAGTGTATCCACCATGGAATCACCACAAACCAATTTTTATCTGCTGTCCCATGATCACCCACCCAGTCCAAGGTTACCCCATCTTACGGTATATAAAAATAGTGTTCATAACCACCTTATATTTGTATTATTTTTATCACATTCTTTAAATCTTAATTAAGAAACAGCCATATTCAATCTAAATACGGAAAAGTGATATATAAATATCTGTTTTACAGGGTATATAACATTCCAAATTTATAATCCAGCCCCAAATCGAATGAAGAAACTTATAATTTCAAGGAGCGTTAAATTGAAATTTATTATCCTGATTAATTCCAAAATTTGAGTTTTGATAAATTTCAATTTTATACATATATATATATATATATATATATATATATATATATATATATATATATTATATATATAATTTCTATATAATAATATATAATTTCTATATAATATATATATATATATATATATATATATATATATAATTTCAAGGAGCGTTAAATTGAAATTTATTATCCTGATTAATTCCAAAATTTGAGTTTTGATAAATTTCAATTTTATACATATATATATATATATATATATATATATATATATATATATATATATATATATATATATATTATATATATAATTTCTATATAATAATATATAATTTCTATATAATATATATATATATATATATATATATATATATATATATATATATATATATATATATATGTATGTATGTATGTATGTATGTATGTATGTATGTATATAATATCTACAGCTGAAGATCGGCAAGGTGCTTGTTTTGTATTGTTTTTTTTTTATTTGAAAATTTATACATTCTGCCGCATTGAAGATCATGTTTTGTAATATGGCTGCAATTCATATTGATGGTGTTTGCACTCCAGAACCCATATACCATATAGTTTGGGACAGCTCTTTGAAGTGGGGAAAGTATTCTGATGGGCAGGGGCTGGAGAGAGGAAGGAACTGGAATCGTGTGTCAGGGTGATTGATTTCCAGTTTCTTCTTAGAGCCTCCACTCCCTCTCAGTGTGCGTGAATCTTATTTGACCAACTTTCAGCAGGTGATTCTTCCAATCATGTAATTAATTAAAGAAGTTTTAAGAAAAATAATTCACACAAATCTTTGTATAATTACATATAATTGTATACGTAGTAGGTATGACGTAAAGAAGTTTTATGTTATTTTACTTAAATTTAATTGTCTAGGTATTACTGTTTTAGAATAAGTGAGAAAATATACAATTGTTCACTTAGTCTGTTATTATTTACTTTGTGGGGAATATAGATTATTTAAAATATTACATATTTTTCAACTATTCGAAAATATATTTTATGATGCTCAATATGTGATGAAAAATTATTTCCATCATATTTTTTTCATATTATTGAAACATCCATAAACCAAAGCTTCGGAGATATCAATAATGACGATTACATCATATGAAAATAATACAACAATTTATATAACATAAATCACCACGAATGAATAAATATAAATTCCGAAACCACAACAATCTTAACATTTGTTTACAACACATTTTTCATTTTTCACCAATGCCGTTGACTATTAGGCCATTCGGCTGATGGCAACACAATATAATTTTACCATTATGAAATTCTCTAATTTGATACTTTCCTTGCTAATAGCTTTGCTCATCACGTTAGGAAGATTTTATAATAGTGATTAATTTAGTATTCTTTTTTTAATATAAAAATAGAACTATATTGGAAGAAATTTCCAAGACTTCAGGTTATGAACTTTTTCCTTACAAAATGACATAATAATAGAAGCATTTTTAACACATTAATACAGGTTATGAATTTTTTCCTTACAAATAGAAGTGACATTGGTTAATTATTTCTATATTTAAGTTTTTATATCAAAAGTGAATGAGCACCTAAGTACTTATTGTGTTACTTTCTAGAATGAAAAAGTTAGAGGCTCAGAAATAATTCACATTTGTTTAATATAAATAAATATATAGCATGCCCGAAAAACAAAGAAAAACAAACAAAAAAAATCAAACATCTACGAAACGATTTGGTTTATTTATTTCTTATACCTCATTCATTACCCTTTTCTATAATTTTAACAGTTAATGAAAAACAAAAATTGAATTAATATTTTATTACAGCGCTAATGATATATAATGTTTTTTTAATGTATCATCCATTCAATAATATGTTGGGGCCACTTCCACTAAAATATTACTTTTAAAGGACGAAAAAAATACAATATATGTATAATAATAATAAAATAATTATCAGCATATTTAAAAAAAAATATACATGTGTTTATTATATTATATATTATTGGCCAAAGACTATCAGAGGATTCATCAATATATCACTATATGCCTTATCCAGGCGCTTTGTTAAGCTGTACCCGCAATACCGCTAATTGATGCGGTATGGGTAGATAAACCCCGCATTTATACCCTATTCAATGTCAGTGATATATTTGTTTGTTTATTGGTGATTTGAGTCTTTATGTGATTTGATTAAGGCTGGAATGATTGGGTACCTAACTATCCATGGAAGAGAGAGGCCGAGATTCGTTACACGGATCTGCCATTAAATAAAAGACAACTCAGCAAGTCAGGATATAGACCGGTGACGATTGTTGGGTATGCAGAATGTATTCCTTATAATGTATCATTATAAACGGCTAGTTGGTAGTTTCACTAATGCCAGATAAAACTGAAGCTTCGATCAGATAAAGTTCCATGCAAAAGGAGAAATCGATTCTCAAGTGTTGTTTTTATGCGATATTGCCTAGAGTGCTCCTAGAACTGCACACGTACAAGAATGGTACAACACGAGAAATTGAGAGACCAATATGTTTATGAATTCACTCATTATCATATGTAGAACGTAATAAAGATTAAGTAATAATTCCAATTTAATGCAGACTGAGGCAGAATAAGTAGCCTGAATAAAGGTACGAATTAAATTATAATCCTTTATAAGATAGGAAATCCTAAAATTTTTGATAAGTCTTACCAATGTTTACTTTCTAAAGCATTAGGAATGTTTAAAGAAATTTTGATAAAAAGTGTTTGGTACTTCGGTTTTATGAACAGTTCAATTCGAATATCCTTATTGCCTTATAAGAATAAAACAGCAATGCTTTTGCAGTGTCATAAGTAAATGTGGTTGTTATTTTTTAATATGGAAATCATATTATCAATAACGTTTTGGTATTTAGTGAGTTGGTTAGGGATACATCTATAATTAGCGAATATTCCAACGTAAAATGTTTAGTTTAACGTATTAATTTTTGTTTTTCATTTTTTTTTTCACTTCATATATCTATCTGCATCTGTCATGATAGTGACAATCAGCAGATTTGTTGTTGTAAATTAAATGATTATTGCCATGAGGAAGGATAGCATCCAGTACCACCTCTTGCTGATCATTGTTTAATTCCTTGATTCAGAAGAAGATATCTCTCATCCAGCTCCTTATCAGGCGTCTCCTGATGGGAATGTCAGTCGTGGCCACATCTTTTATAAGACTGTTGTTGTGCCCGTGGAGTTAGAGATGAAATCGATATTAGAGAGAAAGAATGTATGTGTTGGTCTATGGCTGGTTGTCGTAAAGTTTATGTCGTTATGTAAAGTTTTATTGTTTCCGTACCAGGAATCTTCTGTTATAAATCGTAAAATTTTCGATTGAAATTACTTTAGTTTTTGTGAGTGCGTCTCTTTTGCTGAACCGTAAATCTGAGAGGCGTGGTCCGAGAAGAGTTTGAGTTGGCAAGTGTATGTATTTAGTTTTTGTCGAACTTTGGATTTCGATTTTTTTTTTTTTAATCTGTTTATTGAGTAATAATACATTTTGCCACACTTAAGGGCACTGAGTACTAAGGCTGAGTGAGGCACATTCATACCATACATACAATACATAAAAAAAATAAAATAAATAAATAAAAAATATAAAAATCTATATAACAAAGGCAAAAACTACAATAAACCAAGGGGATTTCGAATTAGAAACAAGTGATTACAGTATTTTCAGTCGCTTCTTTAAATCCTTTCGTTTAATTTTGACGTGTTGATCCCAGGTCATCCTTCATTTAAATATTTCATTGTTTTAGTTTTCATTAAAACTAATAATTTGCTTTTTTTAATTGTTGGATTAATAATTGCAATTATATTCATGGTGTTAGATTGATAAACATTTAAAATAATTTATAGGGATTGTTTGTTCATTGTTTGAAACATTGGTGGTATTTATTATTCATGATGTATGTATTGATATATTGTCCGAAAATTTGTTTACACAAGATATTCTAATTTTATTTATGATTGTTTTTTTTTTACATAAATGTATATATTTTTAACTATATTTATTGAGAGTTATTACAATCTGTCACAACTAAGGATATTTATAATAGTATTCAGAGAGCACATTCACGCTCTTTCAACAATAAATAAAAATAAATAATAAGAAAAAGACCGACTGTAAATAGTGTAAGTAGGCATGCCTGTAAATAAGATGTTTATTTTCATTACATTTTTTTAAAAGATAATTTTAATTCTATTTTATTCATTTATTTTTATTCTATTATTACTATTATTTATATTTTTTCCTTCACTATGATATTTTATTTTGTTCTTTTTTAGTTTTATATTATTTGAAATTAGCTTATTTATTTATTTTTTTTAATTTGTAAATATGGTGTGAATGTGCTCTCAGAACTGTACTATAAATGTCCTTTATTGAGACAGGTTGTAATATTTATCAATAAACAAATAATCCAGTAAAAAATACAGAAAAAACAATAATACTAAAAGTAGATGTATATAAACTAAACCAAACAAAAATAAACAAACTAATAAAAATAACTACTCACATACACACATTCTTCTATACAATATCTAAAAATAAATAAATAAAAATATAAAATCATTCACTCAAGATTTCCGAGCCAAGCCTTTCTCCCCGCTCGAGAAAGGAAAGGCAGGACACTAGAAGATCTCAGCGCCTCTAAATTAGCCGCATTACTGGTATTAAGGACCAGTAGAGGCAGATCAATCACACATACATGGCTTGAGTGGAGTATCATTGCCAAAACTTTAATTTATACTTATTAATATTAAAACCTAAATTTATGTATCATAGTAATTGCAGATATAGATAGCTGCCTGTGTTTTCTTCCTTAATTTTACTTAGCCATAAATATGGAAAGATATCTGGAGAAATCACTGAGATAGGATCAATTTTTCTGCATAAGAATTAGAATTAGATGTTATTAAGAATCAAGAATTAGCCTTGCATAAGAAGAATCGAGATGATATGAACGTTATTCGAATGAAGAGGCTCACGGGTTGTCCTGTTTCAGTCAAGTTAGTTAGTACTCCTCAATCTGGGCTGGTCTGAGGTATTCCGCATGTGTCACTACGGCCGTCTCGTTGGAATCGATACCCTATAAAGTCGTCAAGGATTGTAGGTTATCGAAAAATTTGATCTGCTGTATATGATAAAGTCTGCAATCGTCAGTAGTTTTAAGGTCCGCTTAATAATTTAATCCCGTAACGAAAACATAGTTTTTAAAATTATTTGATATTCTATATTGAGGTCTGATTTGCAATTCAGTCTGTGAAGCTATCAAATAAACCGCTCTATAAAACCAAACTTGTTGAGAAATTTTATTTATATAATTCATAAAACATTGTATTTAATAACAATTTAACGTATTTTATTTACGATAGAAGATAAAATGTTGCGTTTTGTCAGTTACTATTTAATAGAAAAATTATCAACCAATTAAAGAGGTTGATTAAACATTAATCATAGTTCATCTATGGAATGTTTAATTTTGTAAAGCTTTTAACAATCTTGTTCCCATTCCTCTACTCCGGCCTTGATACACGTGAAATGTTCAACCATGTTCAACCATGGAACCTTCCCAAGTCCTTTTCCATCTAATACCACGAATTCGCCTCTAGCCTTAGTGACAGCCATCCTAGCGATTTATTAGCACTCAGCAAGATAGCTGACTGTCAGAGGGACTTAGTAAACGTAAGTTAGCTGAGGAGTGGAAGTTGGCTCTATGAGAGAGGCGTTAACAACTCAAGTGATTAATCTCTCTGGGTAATGCCTTCGGTCTGATGGCGATGATTGCGTCCATCACTAAATTCCCGCAACCACACAATTTAATATGTTTAAAATATGTCATACTTATTAATTCTTAACCCTCCAGTTAGCACTATACATTCCAATAGACGTTAATCACACATTTTCCTTATTAGTAAAAGGAACATTTGGATGCCTTTTCGTATTAAAATTATTCTATATGCAGATCAGCCTTTATCATCAGTACTTCATCTCAATCATTCAGTAATAACTGCTAATAAACGGGAAACTTTATGACCTGCCCAACACAGTACAGTTAGCGACTACTTATATTTAAATATTTCACGAAATAAAAATTGAATTTGGAGCAATTTACATCAAAATTTTACTATATTATTCAATGGATTACTTGTTTATTGATAAATATTACAATCTTTCTCAATGAAGGGCATACTTTATTATTATATTCAATTTTTTATTTTTTTTTTATCTTCATGTCTTCAATCGTACTTTAAAAAAAATAGTCGCAATTCTGGTCTTTTCAATCTCGAAATCGCCAACTTTGTCTGTTATATAGGTGCTAAAACTCATGAAAAACCCATTTGGTTTTGACTTAAATCGTAAGATAATTTGATCACAAAATCGAGAAAATAAAAGTCGCCTGCAAAAATATTTGTCCGTTAGGTGTAAAATCCACCCCTAATATGTCAAAATAACGAGGTTATAGAGGCCAAACGGCCCAATATTTTTTTAGGCCACCTTTTTATTCCATTTTGTAATAAAATTATCTTACGGGAAATTCTTCGAGATTAAGAGATGGGGGAGGGAGAGAAGATGGCTGTGGACGATCAGTTGGCTTCCATTGTGACGTCTGGTTCTTGAGAACAAGGCATTCATGGGCAATTGTATGGGTTGTCACCACTTCAATAAGCGCATTTCCCAGGTGTGTCTCTTGCTTTATTACATGATGAGATATCGTGGCTGAGGCCTCATCTAACACGAGGTACGTGATTAAAATAGGCTCTTGTATGACTATATTGTTCACACGTAATGCACTGCAGTATAATCTGTTTGATGTAAGTATGAAATGTAAGTCTTACATTGCTAACGCAGCTTACCAGTTTTCTATACCTTTCAGAAGTTAAACAGTTAAGCCATTGTTAATTTTAGAAAAAAACAATTTTGAACTGAATTATTTTCTGAAATCGGAACTATTGCTTGGTAGTTTTTCACATCCTGAATTGAATTTATTTATCATTCATCTTTATTCGAAAAAAAACATAAAAATTATCCTTCCGTCATTAATTATGTTTCTAGAAATTTGACTTAAATAAATATTTCTTAAAACAACTTTCAATAAAAAAACTCTTCATTCTTAAGTGCACCGTAGTTCATTAAATATCCTTCATAAATTCAAGATTATGATTGTCTACTGCTATGTATTGAGCAAATGAGGTTTTAAGAATTATTATGACTAGGTGAATGAAACCGACTTCTGACACCAAAAACGGCGTCAAGGGTAGAAAATAGGTCCTGGGGAAGGCTCAGAGTAAAAACTAGTAACGGGCTAAGTAACTGGTTCCTCTTAGGGTATTACCAGTTATTGTGGAGTAATAGGGTGACGTTAAGAACCAATGAGGACCATTCTTGCCCCAACCTGAATATTTTTATAATATCTACTGAGAAGAACGAAATGGAGGTTTTAGGTGAAGATCCGGCCTTGAGGAGATGTCTTATGTTGATATCCGGCCTTGAGGATAGATCTTCTTATGTTTTCTTCCGGCTTGGGGCCTTAGCCCTATATAGACCATGAGGATCCTGGCAGAGTTTTGGATCTGGCCTTGAAAAGATGGCCTCAGATCAGCGGATGCAGAAATGAAATCCACACCACTTCATAGACAATAGATAAGTTGTAATTCCCAAGCTGAAATCATGCCTTCACAGTTAATTATTGAATTCATTGATTCTTCTAACTATAATATGTAATTCTTGTAAATATAATCTGTAAATGTCCTTTATTAAACATAGAACGGAATTAAGTTGTTTAGTAAAAGTTATTTTAATTCTGCCATCTATTTATATCATGATGATCACAGGTAATGTGTGTAATTAGAAAGTATAACAAACACAAACCAGCCTTTGAAAAAAGAAATCTAATTAATTAATTCTGGACCAATCAATATATTACAGATCCAAATTTATTTTACTAATTTTTAATAATTATTAAACATTTCTGGGTAATTATCATCCAGTGGCATCCCGAATAAATTTAAACACCCCAAAACGTAGCACTACCATTGTTTTATTTCTTTTTATAATAACATGGAGTGGGGTAGTCCAATGCAAAGGCCCCAGGTTCGAACCCCGGCTCATGGCAGAAAATTTATTTATCTGTTTCATTGGCCGTGGGGCGACACTGGTTTGGAAGTCCCTCCTTGGGGCACATCCAGCCTCTATAAAAGTGTGTACCCTTAATTAAATAATTGATTAAGGGGGAAAACCTGGCGGTTGAGCGTGATCTCGGTCAAATCACCTCCTTGCACAATCGTTGATCTAGAAACAGTACTTTCCCTAAATAGTACTGAACCCCAGACCCATCATGGGTTGTAGTGGTACAGGTTTTTTTTTTTTTTTTATAACATATATAATCAGACGCAGTGGTAAATTTGACGTACAAACCTGGCCAAAATTCGATTATTGATTCAAAATTGATTAATTCGAAAAATTGTTGATTCTAAAAATAATTGAATCGTTGAGCTATAATAACATAAAACTATAATTTTTATAGGCGCAGCTGATTCACAATGTCAACTTTCGATAGTTGATGGTCGTCGTATCACTTTCAGGCATTTTTGGCTTATACAATTTTATACTGCTGTTCATTTGGACTGTATGCAATTATTGAATTTTTTTCTGATGTTCTCAACTATAAAACCTTCAAATTAAGTTACACATTTAATTTTTGTGCATTTCAAACATTATTAAGAATAACCTATGAATACATACTGGCCTTTGAATGTATGTTATGTTTTTTTTGCTTTTTTCAAAATGTCAACATTGCCTTAATGGTTAAGTTATATTTACAAAAGTTTCCAACCTATAATTTTTACGTCATCTTAAAGAGTAGGATTTCTACTTGAAACACAAACAGAATAATTTTTTATAGCAGTGTTTATTTACTATTTTATTCAAGATATAGATTTTGCCACCTTCTACTTTTAATTAATGAAAATTAATAATTAAAAAAAAGTTTAGGCTTTTAATTTTCAATTGTATAGAGTGGTCAGGATTTAAAGCAGTGTTACGTGGATAACTCCACGGCAAGATCCAACAACGAGAAAGTGTAAATATAAACCAGAAACTTCAATACAAATGTTAAAGTTACAAGAGAGCTGTACTAATGATGAAACAATCATGTAAGAATATGGGTTTTCACTATTTACAGAGCAATTTAAAGTAAACTGCCCATCTGCTCAAAGAAATAATAAGAGGTTTGCAAAAATATGTGATAAACGTCTTCAGTTATCCCTAGGTAAAACAGCTAATCTAAATCAAGTAGCTGGTGAGCCAAATAATTTTTTTTTTCAGTTTCATGTAAGTGGCAAATACTGGAGCCACTTACATGAAATTCTGCAAAGCAGATGCTTAAAAAAGTGTAAAAGATTTGTTTACTTTTTTCGGAAAAGATCAACAAGATATAGAAGACGTTATACAGAAACTTTAATCTCCTTTCTATGTTTTTCGATTCAAATTTATCAAGAAAACCATGGGAACAGTAATAGAAAAATGTTTACAGACCTTGAGATTGTCTCTCAAATTACCAGTCTGAACGTTCAGATCATTTATTTACGTTTGGAAGTTATATTATTAAAAGCAATGGATCTAGTTACGAAATTAACAATGAAAAGTTTGCTTGAACATAGCATAACTATATGTAACAGCACCCATGGAATCTAATGACTCCAGCAATGTAAAAGATATATCACTATTTTTACGTCAAATTTACCACTGTGAAGCTTTTCGACCAATGCTTGGTTCAATTTCATATCGAAATTTGTCTCTATTCATTTGAGGTCTCTCTTACTCTCTAAGACCCGTATGCCAGAAGTGGCTAAGAAGGGTAAAAAAACGCAGACGACATATTCCTCTATGTACAAAGCAAATCCAAGAAGCCCTTGACAACATAGAATCATGGTCGACAGAGAGTGGTTTCAAACTGTCAGCTAACAAAACCAGAGCCATGCACTTTTGCAGGCTAAGAGGTTGTACATTCAATCCAAGAATACAGATGAAAGGTGACGGAATCACATTTGTTGATAATCTGAAATATCTAGGGATGCACTTGGATCGACCGCTTCGATGGACACTGCACATAAAAATACTTAAAGAACAGTGTCGGAAAAGGATCTCCCTCCTCAAAAGGCTATCCCATACGAACTGGGGAGCGGATAGGAAAAGCCTCTTAAATATATATTGCACAACCATCAAAAGCAAACTAGATTATGGCTCAAGTGTTTACGGTACAGCATCAAAGAAAACTTTAATGATGTTAGATGTTGTAAACAATTGTGCTTTAAGAATTTGCACTGAAGCATTGGCAACCTCACCAGTAGAAAGCCTGTATGTTGAAGCAGATAAACCTCCTCTCTATCTGAGAAGGTTGTATCTAACCCTAAAATACGGTCTCAAAATTAAGACACGCCCAAAACATACCTTAAATAAAATACTGTTTCGGGAAGAATCAGACAACAGCTGGGGAAAGCATTTCGTAGAAACATTTTTTGAAAATGTCTCAGAATCAAAGTTAGAATCTCTTTTGGACGTGCCAGACATTATTATCCCCCCTTGGATCCATACCTCGCCAGTTATAGAGAACTCGATGGCTGGCTCTCGAAAAGATACGCTACTTCCTATCGAGGCACAAACCCTATTTCTGGAAATAATGGAAAAGCATAAAAAATGTAATATCATTTATACTGATGCTTCAAAAGTAAACGACGAAATAGGATGTGCTATTGTCAACTCTCAAATAGAAAAGTACTTCAAACTTCCTGAGATCTGCTCTGTATTTAGTGGAGAGATGAACGCTATTAGAGAAGCTTTGACTTACATTGATTCAACGGAGAGTGACAAATGGGTCGTGGTAACGGATTCAAAGAGCGCAATCCTGGCCATTGAAAAGAGAACACCAACAACTACACTGGCAAGATCTATTAAAAATATCTGGTGGAAACTGACAGAAAAGGGAAAGGAAATAGTATTCATGTGGGTTCCTTCACATTGCGGAATTGTCGGAAATGAACAGGCAGACAAATTAGCAAATATGGCGAGAAGGCTGGATAGAAATCCAACAGTTATAATCAAAGAAATCCCGATAGAAGATTTCACACATCATATAAAAAAAAATTGCGGGTAATGTGGCAGAACGTATGGCAACAAATAGAAACCAAATTAAAAGGAATAAAAAGCCACTGTTCCAAATGGAAAACTAGCAACCGACTCTCTAGAAAAGAAGAGACACTCCTCTGCCGCTTACGAATTGGGCATTGTGAATTTTCACATGCCTACTTACTAAGAGGACTAGACCCACCGACCTGCGAGAGCTGTAAGGTGCAAAGAACTGTCCAACACATCATTCAAGACTGCCCAGTATTTGAGAATGTAAGGAAAAATCTCGATATGGCTCAGAGCCTAAAAGAAAACCTCAGCGACAACGAAAACGCCATGGAAAAAAACCTTACAGTTTTTAAAAAAAGTAAAGTTCTACAATAGAATATAAATAGGAAGTGTTGCCAATGACCCTGCAGGATAGAGGCAACAATAAAAAACAAATAAATAAATAAACGAGTAACTAATAATTATTATATAGATCAATACGGTGGCTCTATAGATTCAATTCAATTATTAGTAGAAATAATGAATATTTAGTTTGGGAACTCATTCTTGTGCCATATTTTAAATAAATATATAAAATATAGAAACTTCTGTTGTTATTCTAATATTATAAATGAAAAATTTTGTTATTCTGAAAAATAAAAACATGACAACATCCATGGAAATAAAATAGAGCAAATATTGTATGGCGTTCAAAATTCTGCAAGCACCATGTGATAAAAGATCCTAGGCGGTTAGCGGATAACTAATGGTGCCATGTAGATGTAATACTCACAAATGTCAATTTATAAGCCCATGGATTTACGAACAGTAATGTGGATTAAAATTGATGTCCTGTGGGTCAAACGATCATTGCATCACATAATGTATATAGTCCTTCCGATCAGACGTGATACCCAGAGGATTAAAGGGATTATCCAAAACCAAACTACCCTTCAAACGTCCTGTCCGATGGCAAACAGTGGTACTGTTCCACAATACTGTTTGTTACATTTTTTAAAAATTTTAATTAAATTTTCGCTAAGTTAAATTCTAATGAAAATAAATTTAAATGAAATAACAATCGGCAGAAATAACCGAGGAATAAAATAAGCAATTAATTTATATTACTTTAAGAATTTAATGATCCGATATAATAAACATAGGTCGTGTTTAGACTCATTTTATTGGAACTTTATGTAAAATTATGAAACTTAAACAAAAATAAATTCAATTTAAATTAAAAAAAAAAAAAAAAAGGAATTTAAATTCTCTGATCAGTCATTTTTGCCATCGTTTAGGTGATAAATTAGGGATTCGAGAACACTATTAATCCTACGGTAGAGCAAAAGGCATATATGTTCTTTTAGAAATTATTTTTTGCATTATCTTGATGTTACACTTTTTATCATTATCTTCATTTTATTTAATCTATGCCATAATATGTGAAATGTATTATTGGAGAATTAACATGAGAAACGTGTCTATTTAAAGCTTTTTCACTTTTGTGAGACACACAAAAGCTCCTCTCTCTCGTGAATTTTAATTCCAACCGCTCCAGGAGCCCGCAAAAACCAATGACTGACTCTTCTATAGTTACTCTTGAGTTTTCTTCAATCATTCAACCATATGCCCTCGGGCAGTGGAAGGAATTTGTTACTTGTATATATTGTATTGTTATGTATGCTATATATGTAAATTGAATTAATAAACATTTTGGAGGGTTAGAAAACAAAAATCAACCATTAGATACTTAGCTCAATTCATCATAGTTGAAAGATCGTAACATATAGAATGTTCTAACATTTCGCAAAGATTTGAATACAGTGAATTCTTTTATTGGTTTCTAGTTGCTTAATTAAAATGACTGTGAACGTATGAGGAGTGGATATCAATAACAGGCTAAGTGGTAAATGATAGTAAAAAATTAATGGTAAAAAACTAAGGACATTTAAATATTAATTTGGCCTTTCTCTCTAAATTATTACTTCGACTTTAATTGAACTCTCAAGTTATTTTTTTTCCTTGTAATTAATTTTATTCTCGAAGTTTATTTTTATTTATGTATTTTTTGATGGACAAATTTATTGTTCCACTGAATATTATATTTTGTGTTCTTTATTTATTTCAGTTAACTTTAATACCATTATTTGTCTGTTTTAAATTTTGTAAGTATATCCCTTCTTTTTTTATTTCAATATTAAATATTGTAAACGTTTAAAAGGGGGATTCTTTATTTTCATTATTGATATCTCGAATATTCTTATGTAATATTATTTTATGTGCATGCAGTTTTTCTTCTTTTACAGATCTCATATTCTATTCATTTTTCCCTTCTTTGCCATAGTTTGATGTTATTCGTATTTTCTCTAACATTGAGGAAAATCACCAGGGAAAGATCTGTATTTTTATTTTGAAATACCCCTGGTCCCAATAGTTAATAAAGCGGTTTTTGTTATTTTACCACTAAATCTTAGTGACATATGAGATGATAGTAAACCAGATTTAGAATAATATTAGTGCGTGCTCCATGGAAAAAAAAATTGCAGAATTATTTTTTTTTTTTAAGTTATGCGATAAAATTACACGATGAGCTCCGATATTTAAAGGTACGGTACATTCTAATAATATTCAAATTTTGGCTCAAAAACTCATTTTTTTCCCTCCTTTTATAAAAGTAGTATTCCTTGATATCTTTATGATGTCAATTCTTTCATCTTACCTATGAAAAACAAACCGTTGACATTTCTTCCAACATAGGAGCCGCAACTTCTTATTTTACAGGAATGATGATCAACACATCTATTGAAAATGATTTTACTCAAATTTTCTTTTAGGGCATCGGAATTGCTGAACAGAAGTTTTTTTTTGTTTATACGGAATCAAAACTCATACTTGCAGCTGAATTGAAACCAACAAAGAAGTTTATTTTTGAGAAAAAAACTATCATTTCAACAGAATCACTACAGTCAGTGCATTCATAAAATAAGAAAACATTTTAAATATTATCAGTGAGTTTAATTTTTTGTAAATTCATTTTTTACCCACACCTGTCAGAAGTACTGATAAGTACAATTAGCAAGTCTGCTGTCGGGAAAATTCTAATAGTGGCTTGATCGGCGTGGAAGAAAGGTTTTTCCAGCGGCATCTCTTGTTGGCTGGAATCCAGTATAATTTTATGTGAGGAAATCCCTCATCCAGCTTCTTTTGAGCCTCCGAAGCGTGTTTTCGGGCATGCCAAATGACGCCATGTCTTGTATCAGTGGGTTAGTATATCCAAGTAAGTTATTGTGAAACATTTTGTAGTGTATCCGTAAGTGGTTGTTAACTGTTGGCATGTTTAGGTCTTTATGGAAAGTACTGTTTGTGACGTACCATGGTACTTTAATCATTCCTAAACGTTTTTGAACAGAAGGTTTGTAGTTTCCGTACGTGGGTCGTTTTGGCTATATTTGAGAAGCGTAGGTCAATAAAGCCTTTAGTAGATAATTGTAAGTGTTCAATTTCTTTTTTAATTTTAATTTTGTGCACCTTAGTGTAATAGTCGTAGTCTGAGGTTTAACGTTTTTCTTTTTTTGTTGATTTGTGAGCCCCATGTCATTCTTCTGCCGAATGTCAGTCCAAGAAATTTTATTTGACCTGTTTTACGGAATTTCGGCGTTGTCAATACAAATAGGAGGTCATGTTTCACGTCGAATAGTAAAAGTAATGTGTTGTGATTTGTTTTGGTTGAGTCGAATTTTCCAAAGTTTGAACCAATCGTTTAGTTTTGTTAGACGATGTTGTAAGGTCTGTGAGGTGTAGGTAGAATTTGTATGTCATGTACCCAAATAAATTTAGAAATCTACCTACTATCTTTAAATTAATGAATTTATTTTTATTAATCACTTACATTAATCAAATTTTGGTAAAAGTATTGAATATTAGAAGTGAATAATTTTAGCAATAAACTGAAGACCATTTTAATCAGAAGGTTTGGTTAGAATTCCTGATATACTGAATCATTATACTCAAAAAAGGTCAGTATTTTAGTAAAATACTTGGTGCTCAGTAATCAGAGTTGCATTTGCCCACCTCTGCTTCATAGTGGCAGTTCGAGTACGTGCTCGAAATATTAGAAATATTCTGTAGAGATGCTAGAGGACTATTTTTCATTAACTTTTCCGGGTATCCATTGTTTTAGCCAACTTTAGCTTACTCAGTTTTAGGCTAACCACCTGGCTGGCACATAGCTCGCATACCGACTTTGGACCCCGATTTCACGACTAATAATGATTTTTAGGTTTAGCCTGTTTTATAGGTTGTTGGTAGTGACATAAAGATTTTCGGGGCTAACTATTTTTTTGATTTTCTGGCACTTGGGCTGTTGTTGAAGTTCAGTCTTCGTCGGTACTATTTTTAAGTAAGGAATGTCAACCTGCCCAACGTTGCTCATTCATTACTTTAATACGGTACTGATGATAAGTAGATTAATGAAAAGTCAATTAATGAACAACCTTCGGAATTCTGATATCATCAACGAAAACTATAAATACATTTTAGGTTGAATTAAAAGATTAAGTCGTTGCTATAACGTAAGTTGCCCTATTTGTTTACATGTTAACATTTTCTGAACATTTGGTTCCACAACGGGAATAACTCTCACCAACAATTGTTACAAACTCATTAAATAATCTTAGCAATATATCATCATAGAAGGGTGGAACTGGCAATAAATGACGACTCCAAAAGGAGCTTCCGGTTTCGGGACGCGGCTAGAAGCGACTTGGGTCCTCCCGGACTTTTGGATCTCACGGGCCAGTGGTTATTCCGAGCAAATGTTGTCGAGTTTCATGTAAACATTGATCTCGATGCCTAAGACGGCTATGAGTCACTCAGAACCTAGCTGTTGAGGAAAACAGGCATCTATATCATTATTGAGAGTGCTCTCCCTCAAAGACGAATACACGTTCAAAAATTCCATTAATTGATGGAAAGAAATGGTTTCATCTACCCACTTTTTTCTAGAAAGAAGAGAGAATATGGCCACTGGAATGTGGAGATAAGATAAGATGAACTTAAGGAGCAAGTGAGAAGCTAAGGACGGCGAAATTTAAATTGCTTTAAAGTGCAGTAATGATCAGTGATACCCCACTGTTGCAAAAACCCGTATTGCTTTAGAGGCAGGGCAAGGTTGAAAATAAATAAATAATATTATTTTAATAATAAGGCAATTATTTTTTTTAGAGCCTAAATGAATAATTTTCATTCATGTTCGTATTTATTTTAAAAACAAGCAGTGATTATTATCAAGGTGCATCATGTAAATAATTTTAGAAAACATAATTTATCCGTTGTAACTAGTGTATTTATAGTTTATTATTAGGTTTTTTTGATTTTGTTTTTTTGCTTAATGCAATATTGTTGGTATTAGCCAAATTTTGACACTCGGGAAGATTATCAATTAATTTCCTATTTTTCTAAAACGACTTATTTGGCCGGTTTTTTAATATTCCTTTGTGCGGACACCATTTGTAGTTTAAAAAATTATCAAATTATAAATGTTGGCATTTAATTTGGAATTGGATCACTTTTTGCTCCAAAAGCTTACTTTGCATTTTATATTTATTTATAGTACATCAATTTTTTTTAATTATAATTTTTTTTTATGAAAACATTGGAACTCTGAGAAAAATAAATTTCACATCGCATTTTTTTTTTTTTTTTTTTTTTACAAAACTGGGGGCAGATATCAGGTTATTCTACGAAAAACCTAAACATAATTAAAACGAACTTAAAACTTGTTGAACGAGGAAGTCAAGCAAATATAGATTATCTGTTTTATAGTTGGATACTAATAAAGAAATCACAAATGATGTATGATTTAAAAAAAAAATAGAAATTAGTATAAACAGCGTAGTTTAGCATTTTAAAGCTCCCTTAAATTAGTTTTAACGAACAGAAATTCTACTTTTATTTAAATTTGAAATTACCTGGTTTATTATATTTTATATATATATATATATTCCAACGGATGAGCGATAAATGAATTTTTAACTCTTATTTTTTTATTTTTTTAAATATGGTTTGAAGGTATTATCATTAGCAATCGATTCAGAATAATAATTTTTTTAATAAAAAAAATCATAACTTTAGTTTCGTTTTGTTTATATTGATTTTACTCTCACATTCCTATACGATTGATTTTGTGTAATATTAGCCTGGCCTAATGCAATACTAAATCGCCACACAATCATCAACAATGGTTTGTTGACATAGAAAGACCTAACAAAATTGTCAAAAGATTGTAAACTCCCAGATGAGATTGATCTAGCTGTAAGATTACATTCGAATTGGAAACAAGCCTTTGAGAGAAAACGACATTTCGTGTAAGGACGGAATATAGCCTACCTGTTGAGTGACAGTCGGATTTATCTCGAGTTCTTGTCGTGAATAAAGAATGTGTTTCGACTGTAGGCCTACCATTTCTTATAGTGAATAATGAAAAGGAACTACTTGTCGTTATTTCTTGTATTCCTATAGAATTCTATGCTCATGTCTTGCAAAGACGACGGTCTTTAATATATTCATTGTAATATATTAAACATGCATATGGAGCATTCTTACATTTTATACAGTTTTAGAAATTCAGATTTCATAAAAAATAAGTGAAATGTAAACATTATTTTTTGTATTCTCTTCTAGAGAGTATACTGATGATTATTGACTTCATAGGGATCAGTCTAAATAGTATAGTAAACAGTTTAAATACATAAATGCTAAACATGAAAATTAATATAAATTATCCGAATTCAACCCATGGTTGGTTTAAATACAAACTGAATTAATAAATATCAATTGGCGGAATCGCCCAATTTTTTTTTTAAATTTTAATATTTAGACGGAAGGTATTTTTTCAGCATTTTAAATGTACCCTTCTGGTAGGGAACAATCCCCTTAATGTACCACTTATAATCCTAAAAACAATTTTATACGGGTAACCATCTAACCATAAATTCTTCTTTACATAACTTTTGTGAACTCCTTCCTTTTATTTAAAATTTATCAATCGTGCTACCTCACTTTTGAATTTTTTTTTCATTCACAAAGTTTCCTAAAGAAAACCTAATTTATTTCTTTATATCTCCAATAGCCAACTTGTTGACAGTTGGGGTTTTACGGCATAAAAATTCGAGATCGTCAATGCCTATGTTTAATTTTTTTTATCACTGAAATAGATTTTAATTTCAACTTGTTGTTTAACAAATTGTTTAATGCCATCAACCAGCATTCCACATTCAATCAAAGGAAAAGAATACTTTTCCTGAATATATTTATCTGTTTTTAATTCTCTATTTCTATTTTTTTTCTTCTGTAATTCAATTAACTAGCCTTAATTCTGAAAGGAGGTACAAAGTACTGCTTTTTACATTTTATTATTATTAGAGAACAGTTAGTCTTATAATTAATATTGTTTTAATTCCAAGAACCCCTCTCATTGCAAACAACACCTTATCAGTTTTTTTTTTTTTTTATAGTACTTCGAACTATCTTAAGAACGTTTAATGTGTATTCTCACTTAATCACTTAATCTTATCACCATTCATTACTGTAAAGTAACCTTATGCATGGCTGTCTTGTTTTGAACCATGATTATTTTAGGAAATTATACCGCATTCATTCCAGTTTACATGCAGACCTTTGTACAATCGATACTGTTATATCTTTCATTTGTAGGATCACCAGAAGGATTGTTTTTGCATTGAAAAATTATGGTGAATTTTTCCATATAGGACAGAATTGCAACTATTTATTCAAAAAACCATGTATACAGGACAGTAACGATATTACATGACCTAGAAACCCTAGACTGGAAGGGAATATATTCTTGCTCTTCCATCGACTCCATGGTTCCACCATGGCCCATGGTCTTACCACCAATCTTCTCAATATTCTCAATACCCATGCTCCCCTCAAAACCTCTACCTTTCGTCACCGGCCTGCTCCTTGGATGTGTCAGGAAATCAAAGATCTGCAGAAGAGGCGCGACGCTGCCCGAAGACGTTTTAGACGTACGAGGCTTGCAGATGACTACCAAGCGATCAGGGTGCTTCGCAACTTGGCACAGACAAGGATCCGGCGTGCGAAAGCTTCCTACTTCCATGATACCCTTTCCTCAGCTCCTGATATCAAATCGAAATGGCTACTGCTTCGTAAACTTTCCATTGGTAATCCTTCCAGATCCCCTACCGCAGCCTATCCTGTATCCTCCGATGATTTAAACTCTTATTTTATATCTGTCGCTAATACCTATTCTCTACCTTCCTCTTCTGGCTTTGCTCCAGAGATATCCTTTAACGACAATAACTTTTATTTTTCCGACATTTCTCCCACAGACCTGTTAACCGCGGTAATGAAATTCCACACCAATTCCATAGGGCCAGACGCCATTCCTGTCAAACTAATAAAAATATGTCTACCTGAAATCCTCCCAGCTCTCCTTTTTATCTACAATTTCTCCCTTCAGAATTCAGTATTCCCTACCTCTTGGAAAAAAGCCATTGTCCTTCCTTTAAATAAAAAGCCTAATCCATCCTCACCCGAAGATTTCCGTCCAATTTCAATTCTTTCTAACCCCTCAAAGCCTCTTGAAAGACTGGTGCAATCCCAAGTCTCCAAGTTCCTCGAAAAGTCCAACCAATTTGATCCTCTCCAATCTGGTTTCCGTCCCGGCTATTCCACACAATCTGCCTTAATTAAAATTACCAACGACATTCAATCTGCAATAGATGATAGACAATTAACTGTCCTTATTCTTCTAGACTTCTCCAAAGCTTTCGATTCCATCAACCATTCCATCCTCTTCAACAAACTTTTTTTTTTTTTTAAATTTCTTTATTGAGTATTATAACAATCTGTCTGTTCGACATTGGTTATAGTGAGGTAGGATGACATTCACACCATATGTACAAAAAAAAATAAAATAAATAGAACAAAATAATAATCAAAAGTAAATACAATAGACAATAAAATAAAATAACCTAAAAAATAAGAAAATTAAAACTAAGGAAAAAAAAAAAATAAATAACATGCATACCTATATACAATCAGGCGAGGGAACTCCAGGAGAACCCTGCGCTACTCTTCCAACCGCGTCACTGGTACTAAAGCCAGCGGAGATTGGTCGAGAGCACTTTAGCCACATACACACATGTCTTGAGTGAAGAATCTGGCCATAGCCAGAACTCCAATTTATATAATTTACAAAAGGTCGCGAGGCCACTGCCGTTTCAACCTTCTTGGAGGATTATAGGGATGGGAGATGCTTGATAGGGATTGTGCAAGAGGATTTGGGTGGTAAGTAAGGTTCTGGTGAAATTTGGAGAACTTTTCTGGGATAAGATCTAGGACAAATGGGATGTTAAGGTCATGATGTAGGGTTTAGTTGGATACATAGAAAGGAGCATCGACTATTGTTCGAAGGACTTTAGACTGGAAGGATTGGATGCGCTTGATGTTAGAAAATTTTGCTGATCCCCACAGTTCTAGTCCGTAAGTCCAAATAGGTTTCAGTATTGTCTTGTAGATCAGTAGCTTGTTTTCAATGGAAAGTTTAGATTTTCTGCTTAGTAGTCGGTATAGTTGGCCGTATCGTCGGTTGAGTTCTTGTCTTTTGAGTCTAGTATGCGGGTTCCAAGTTAGTCTTCGGTCTAAATGAAAGCCAAGATACCGGACTGTGTCTGAATAAGGAAGCTGGATGGAATTAAAGAGTACTGGTGGACAGGAATTGCGTCGGAGTGTAAAAGTAATATGTTGGCATTTAGATTCATTAACTTTAATGCGCCAGTTATTACACCAGTGCTCAATCAAGGTGAGATGACTTTGGAGATTTAAGGATGCTATTTCGGGATCAGAGTTGGATGATAAGATTGCGGTGTCGTCAGCGAATGTTGCAAGAAAAGTATCGGGATGAACAGGGATGTCAGCAGTAAAGAGGATGTAAAGCACGGGACCCAAGACGCTGCCTTGGGGAACACCGGCTTTAACGGAGTAGATATTGGAAAATTCTGTTCCACAGCGAACTCGAAAGGAGCGGTCAGAGAGGTAGGATCGGAGGACTAGGTACAAGGACTGAGGTAAATGGATTTTAAGCTTGGAGAGCAGTCCGGAGTGCCATACCCGGTCAAATGCCTGTGCAATGTCCAGAAAGGCACCCGAACAGTATTCCTTGTTTTCTAGGGCTGAGGAAATATGATCAACAACTCGGAGTCCTTGTTGAACAGTAGAATGTTGAGAGCGAAAACCAAACTGATGGGAAGGGATATTTTGGGATTCTATAATGGGTAGGATTCGTTTCAAAAGGATCTTTTCAAAAATTTTTGAAAGGATTGGGAGTAGGCTGATTGGTCTATAGGATGTTGAGCTATTGAGAGGTTTTCCTGGTTTTGGGAAAAGGATAATAGTGGAGTGTTTCCATAACAGAGGGAAGTGGGTGGTGCGTAGGATACAATTGTAGATATATGTAAGGAATATGACTGCTTTGGATGGAAGTTGTCGAAGGATTTGAGGTGTAAGGAGATCATGTCCAGGAGCTTTACGGAGGATTAGTTTTTTTAATTGAAATTTTACTTCGGAAGGATGAATAGCTTTTGGGGGCAAGGAAAGTGGGATTGGTGATGTAAGGAGTTCTTCTACTGTTACGGTGTGGGCAGGATGGGATTCCGGATGTGAAATAAATGTATTGGATAGGTGAATGGCGAACTCCTCAGCTTTATCTTCGTCAGATGCTGCCCAGGAGCCATCACCTCGTCGGAGAGGATGGGAAATGCGGTGAGGATTTAGGATTTTTGTTGTGGTTTTCCAAAGGGAATTGTCGCGAGAAGAGAGGGAGGATAGGTAGGAGTTGAAGGATTGTGATCTGAAAGTGGCTAATTCCAGTTTTAATTGTTTGCAGTAGTAATTATAGGAGCAGCGGTCGGTAGGATGTCGGGTTCGTTGCCATAATAATCTGGCACGGCGTTTGGTGCGGATTAGGTTAAGGAGGTGTTGGGGTAGAATGGTCTTTATAGGAATTCTGGAGGAGTCTTTTGGAAAGGAGGCAGTCCAGGCGGCTTGTTGGATTGTGGTAGTAAAGCTTCAACAAACTAAAATCATTATCTTTCTCAAATAGTTCCATCTCTTGGTTCCAATCTTTCCTCTCCCAACGCACCCAAGCAGTCTCCATACCCAACCAACCACTATCTGCTTTCCTTTCTTTATCCTCTGGAGTTGCCCAGGGTTCAAGCATATCTCCTCTCCTTTTCAGCTCCTACATTAACGACCTACCTAAATAAATTCTCCATTGTTCCCATCACCTTTATGCAGATGATTCCCAGATCTACCTATCCTTTTCTCCCTCTGAGTTACTGAGGGCATTTGCCAAGATTCAAGAAGACCTTGATCGAATCAATGCCTGGGCAAATGTAAATGGATTAAAGTTAAATGCTGCCAAAACTCAGGCTATTGTCATTGGTTCCAAGCCCCTTATTAGATCCCATACTGACTTTCCCATATTACACCTTAATGACCAGCCAATTTCCTTCTACTCCTCTGTTAAAAATTTAGGATTTTTCATAGATCAAACCCTCTCCTGGACCTACCATATTTCTCACATTTCCCGTCGGACAATTTCTACCCTTAAACTATTTCATCGCTTCCGCCATCTCCTACCTCAACATATCCGTAGACTCCTAATTTCCTCTCTCATCTTCCCCCACTTTGACTACAGCTGTGTGGTGTATGATGGAGCTCCGGTGGAGCTCCGTGATAGACTGAAAAGATTAATGAATAGCTGCGTAAGATTTGTTATTGGTGCCCCGAGGTACTCCCATGTCTCTCACCACTACACTGAGTTAAGGTGGCTCTTCCCCTCCTTCCGAAGGCAATATTTTCTAGGTACGTTCCTCTACCAAATCATCAACAACCATCGTCCTTCTTACGCCTACAACCTTCTCCAGTTCAAATCCTCAGTCCATTCCCTGTCCACAAGATCTCGACCTTCTGACCTTTACATGCCTTCTCACAGATCTGCCTCATTCCAAAATTCCTTTATTGTTCGCTCTGTCAATTTCTGGAATTCCCTCCCTATCAAAATTCGACATTCCCCCTCCATATCCACATTCAAATCCCTCCTATTCCAATTCCTATTACAAAAACAGTCAGATACTTGCTAACCATTCGAACGGATTTTAATAGAGAATTTGATACATTTTTATTTTTTAATTCTTTATTTTTTTCGGAAAAGTGTATACTGGTGTATATGAGCAAATAGCTTTAAGTGTTTTGTCATAGTATTAATGGTTTTGTATATAGTTTAGTTTGTTTTGTATATAGAATTTTTACCTTATATTTTTTTTACATTATTTCTTTTTTTCGATTGATTTTATTTTGGCCAGATGTAATATTTTAATTTTGTTCTATTTTGTTATTCTCAAGGGACTGTGTCCCAGAATAAAGTTATTTTTCTATCTATCTTCTATCTATAACTGCTTGATATGTAATTCACAAGAAAAAGAGAATATTATCCTCTTCTTAGGTACTTGTCATAAGCATAGTGAGACAAGAGAAAATTATTTTGGGCGGAAGTCCTGTTCTTTTGAAGAATTATTTATTTTATTAAGGGAAGCTTACTGGAAGCAATTATTTAGAGCAGGTTACATTACAGGAATCTCAATCTTATAGATAGAGAAAAATTAGTGCAATATCCTATATACTATTTCTAAAAAGTATTTTTTTTTTTTGTCGATACGCCATAACTTCATCAAATCCAATGGTTTACCATTCATTTTGAAAATATTCTTCCCTCTCACATGCGAAAAATAGTTATATCCCCACAAATTTCTGGGGAAAAAAGGTATGAAGAAAAATAATTTTATTTGCGAAAAACTCAAAAAGAATAATTTTTTTCTTAATTTTACCTATGATAATTAAAAATATTACTAAATTACCCGCTAAGCAAGAATTAATCGTAAAAATTGGACAATCATTAACAAAGATACAGTCCATGAGATATAATAATCTATTCCCTCTTTAAATATATTGTATTTACTACTCTTTTTTTCTTGGCTGATATATTATCTTTAGTATTTATTAAATGCATTTTTTTGTTCTTACATTTTATTTTTATAATAATTTAGAAAATTACACGATCGAGGGTTTATTTTGTCTTTATTATCTTTCCAGTCAGCGTTTAAAAATAATTCTTAGTAAAGCAATTTGTGCAAATAATGTGATCTATTATGTTAAATGGAATATTGTAATCGACCATGGAAAAATATTAATTCCTTCCTTACATAATATATAGGATCAACTTTTATTTCTTCACTAAACCAAATTTTCTGATATTTTAAATTCTTGCGAAAATACAAAATTTTTATTATTATTGTTAAGTTAATTTGTTTACTTGTTCGAACTATTTATTAATATTTATATAAGTTATTAATATTTGTTTATGAGAATTATATTTAAACAAAAGGAACTGTAGATGGTAATCTGCTATAATGTAAATACATTGTCCTTTGGTATAGACACATTTTCAAAAATTATTAATATCCGGCTGAGACTTCATAAATAGCTTCATATCATCGTAACCTAAAAATATTTTATTTACGAGAATTCTTGGAATTGTGTCGTTTTCACTCTGGAGGTCGGCGAACCTTTTCTATTTAGCTAGCCATAAAAAAAACCTTAAATACCCATTTTCTTTCCACTTTAATCGTCATTTAACTTGATTATAAAGGCGAGAAAAAATATAATAATAATAATAAAAGGCCTAGCGAACCCGAAGGTTCAATGCCGACCCCACCAATCGCTTATTACACACCTCCCTCCACCGTTCGCCGTCCAAACCCAGTCCCTTCAGATCGAATTTAATGCTATCTTCCCACCGTCGCTTCGGTCTACCCCTCGGACGCTTACCTTTCGGCACAGCAAATATTAACCTTTTAGGAATTCTCTCGTTACTAAGCCCAACAACTTTACAAGCCCATTTGATTCGCCGCGATGAAATTATCTCAATTATATTACCCGGATACAGTTCACGCAATTCGGCGTTGTGTAACCGTCTGAACTCTCCGGTTAACTCATCCTTCTTCGGTCCGAATATTCTACGCAATACTTTATTTTCAAAAACCTTAAGACGCTGCTCATCCCTTAATGTAAGCGGCCAAGTTTCGCATCCATAAAGAACTTTAGGCAAGATAATTGTTTTATAGATTCTAATTTTTAAGTTCCGGGACAAGAGGCGCGAACTGAGTAGTTTTGTCACAGAAAATAACAAGCATTGCCCGCCTTCAGTCTAACCTTAATCTCTTTTTCAATTTCGTTTTTTCTAGTTAGAGAAAAAATATGGCCTTCAAAAATATTGAACCGTTTGTTTTTACAATTTGGGGGTGTAAGTCATGCCAAACGGTTCAATATTTTTGAAGGAAACCTTTTTTCTCGTCTTTGTGCTCAAGTTATCTTACGATTGTAAAGCAAATGGGTATTTACGAGTTTTTAGTACCTAATTAAATATACAAAGTTTGCTGACCTCCGTACTGAAAACGCCCCAACTCCGAGAATTTTCATAAATAAAATATTTGTTGGTTACGATGAGGAGCTATTTACGAAGTTTCAGCCGAATATTAATAATTCGATAAAAAGGGGTCTGTACCACGGACTATAAATATGTAATAATATTCTAGAAATAGTATTATTAATTTATTTTATTTATAAATTAAATCAAAATATATAGTCAATAAGAATTACACATTCACCTCGACGGACGGAAGTTTCTCTTTATCTATGTTTTGAAACTTGTAAATATGTGTGTTACTGTGTATCTTTTTATAGTTAAATAAAAACATTTTCGTTCAGCTATAAATCAGTATAAGGAAGGCAGTGGGATGCTGAAGTCTAATTGCGTTTTATTGCAAATCTGTTAAGAGTGTAAAAATTGTTGGATTGGGAGACTTTAGTATCCTAGGAGGGAGGCAAGAAATTGGATTCTTGGCGGAACAATACGGTTGTGTATGCATAAGGAACACTCCGTGTAATAAGACTTTGGAGGGGAGCAAGAACATGACAAGGGAAACTCATGCTAATACGTTTTCCGACCTGCCATAATTGTATCCCTTAGCAGCAATCTCCCCTACCTCACAAATTGAACTCAAATGGATTTTTTTATCTGGGTTTCCTTGTTGTTTCTTGTTTTAATTTTTCACTTATTAAATGGAATTTATCCAAACTTTTAGTCCATTCTTGTAAAATAGAATAATATATTTATTATAAAGAATTCATAAAGGATTTTTTTTATTTCCTCCCAAAAAATGTTTTTATAATTTTTTTTTCACTATTAAGTTTCATGATAAATATACCTTCGTTTTGATTGTGTCTATTTATAATTTTTCGAATGTCAGGATTGTTAAATTCGAACTATGATTAAATGAAAATTGATTGAAAATAACTTATTTACTTACCGAACCACGATTTCCCGTGGCCGGAATCTATTGTCTGCACTCAATTCCTAACGAATTCGCTTCCTTTCTCCAATCTCTCCTACCTATTGGCCAACAGATTCTAACCACAATCCTGATATTCTTGATTTCTTTATCCACAACGGCTTAAGTCTCCTCAATTGTTCCATTACACATCTAAATGAACTTTCCACTGTCCATTGTTCTCTAATTCTTAATGTTTCACTTGAACCCGTTCTCAAACCTTCTCCACCGTCACTTATTAGGGGCCCAGTTATCTGGGACCTTTTCCGCCAAATCCTCTCCTATAAAATTGATCTCAATATATCCTCGAAAACTTCCGATGACTGAAATAGTGAATAATTCATTTACTACCACAATCCAACAAGCCGCCTGGACTGTCTCCTTCCCAAAAGACTTCTCCAACAAATTTTTAAAAAGACCATTCTACCCCAACACTTCCTTGACCTAATCCACACTGAACACCAGAGATGCGGCTGAATGAAGGACGCATTGCACAACCTTTAGTTATCAGCCAATTAGCAGTCAACAAAATTTTAAGAACATTTTCCAAATAATAAATACAACATTACAACTAATATAAAAATTACTTCATTTTTAATTAATCTACTTCGTAAACATATCTAACCGACCTGAAGAGATTGTATTTGCGTATCTACTTAAACACATTGGTAGACTGTTAGGGAAGTTGACATCTATGAATATTTAAACTTGGTGTAGTAGTCGGATGCCTTTCACACCAGAACGTAACTCAGGTCTCTTTCATATGCATACATCCACTGATACATGGGAGGAAATGTACTTGCTAGGAGCTTTAATGTCAAGTAGAATTCACTCGACGACTAGGCCAAGTTTAAATATTCACAGACGTCAATTTCAATAACGATTTACCAATATGTTGAAAAATATGTGTACATTTCCATCCAATTTTATAGAATTATTACCGTAGGCGGTTTTTCTAACTTTTTTTTTTTTTTAAGTTGACGTTTTTATATCTTTCAGAGAACGGAGTAGCTCAGTGGGTACCTGACATCTAAAGCTGAAGTTCCAGAGTTCGAATCCGGTTGATGACAGGTAATATTTTATCAGCCATGGATCGACTCTGGGGTCAGTTGACCCTTCTGGGCCCTACCCAGTCTCTATAAAGTTCTTCATTAAATAATCAACGAAGGGCGAAACCTAGCGATTGAGTGTGAACCCGGACCGATCACCTCCCTTTAGAACTGCTAGTACTTCCTTACATTGATGTGAACCCAATACCCTTCATAGGTTGTAGTGATAAAGATTTTTTTTTTTTTTTAATTTTGTGAGTATTGGTAATTTATACTATTCATCTCGCACTACCACAAACTTGCACATAGTATGTGAAACTAATAAAAAAGAACATTTGTTTTGATTACAAATGTTACTTGCCGTCAAAATTTACACATTGTATATGAAACTAACAAAAATTGAGATTAATCAGAATTTAATAAAACATTTGTTTGCAGTATCATACACACACGTATATATATATATATATATATATATATATATATATATATATATATATATATTGTAATATATTAGACACCTGTCCGGTATTTGTTTCAATGCGCCTTAAGAGCAGTGAAAAACAAAAATTAAGTTATGTTTTTGTGCCTTACCATTACCCGAATTTCTGGCTTATTGGGTTTCATGCTGTTATTTTGAAATGGGTTATCATGTACTATTAATAACAGAAATGAAAAGTCTCTTCTAGTAAATTAGGCCATGTAAATATTTATTATGAAAAAAAATATATCTTCTCCCACTTTAACATAAAGTTTTTCTATTTCTACATTTCAGTTGATTCACGAATCCCTTTGTTTATTCTATAATAAAAATCCTTTAATGTCCTGATAATGATGAAGTTATCCTATATGTCCTCACATGGTTTTGTATTCATTCCTATTTTGACTAAAATGTGATAAAATGGTGCAAAATATTTCAAAATAATTTCAGCATGTCACAAGGGTCTTATATCTACATATTTTCATATGGTAATATCCATTTACATTTATTTTCCACTTCTATAACACACACACGCAAACACACACATATATATATATATTATGTAACACCAGGCCCAATTATTGCAAGATTTGTTAGACAGACGGTGAAAGATGAGTTAGTGCGGCTGCGAAGAACTAAGAGAGATTTCTCCACACGACATCTAGGCTGGAGTGAGAATGACTCGCACCGCGTATATGTAAGTGAAGCCATGACGCCCACCAACAAGCACCTCTATTGGTTAGCCAGGCAGAAGAAATTAACTGCTAAAATAAAATATGTTTGGTTCAGTGGAGGAAAAATTCGCTGCAGAGAGTCAGATGGATACCCACCGGTGATAATAGGAAAACCGAGTGACCTTGACGTATTCAGCTGAACGTTGCTCACAAGTTACTCTGAGTTTGCATTTGACTTATTTTTTCTCGCCAGAAATAATTTTACTTTATTTTTTTTTATCTTCAGGTTTTTTTACTTTAATATAAATGTAGCTTTTTTTATTTTTTTATTTATACTGAAGCTTTTTTTATTTTTTTATACATTTATTTTCGCCAGAAATATTTTTACTTTATTTTTTTTTTATCTTCAGGTTTTTTTATTTTCATATGAATGTAACTTTTTTATTTTTTTATTTATATTGAAGCTTTTTATTATTTTTGTATACATTTATTTTCGCCAGAAATATGTTTACTTTATTTTTTTTATCTTCAGGTTTTTTTATTTTTATAGAAATCTATCTTTTTTAATTTTTTTATTTTTATCGAAGCTTTTTTTTATTTTTGTATACTTTTATTCTCGACAGAAATAATTTGATTTTAATCTTTTTTACTTTTAGCACTCTTTATTCTTGTATAAATTATTTACAACCTTATTTGGTTATTTACCAAAATGTATCAATGTATTTAAAACAAGGGGATATTTATATTTTACAGACAGGGGAATTTATATGCTATAAATTATATTTAACAGAATATTTATTTCGAAATATTGGAAATTCATTACTTTCATCTCAACTTTTATTTTATGTATGCAATTTTTTAATATTTTTTATTATTATTTTTAAACGGAGTATTTGTTTAAAAAAAATGTTATATCCTATCCTTTATCTTCGATCCTTTTCACCAAACCTCTGCTTCCCAACTCTACTATAATGACTAATATTCTGAATTCCTGTCACATCAACGCCCAATCCCTTATTGCACACTACGATGAATTCCAGAAATATTTCCTTGACAATTTTTACCATATAATAGCAATATCTGAAACCTGGCTAAAACCTTTTATCCCATCCTCTCAGATTTCCTTACCAGATTACTCGTTCCTACGTCACGATAGATCGCATCGCAAGGGAGGTGGCGTCGGATTATATATCCATGACAGCCTTAAGGCCAAAATCCTTCTACAGTCTCCTTATCATGATTTTCCTCACATAGAATACATGTTCGTTGAAATCACCTCGCTTTCCTCTCCTCTGTTGTATGCCGTAATTTACCGCCCTCCTCGTGTTCCATTTGACAACCTCTTTGAATCTTCCCTCATTAACCTGGTCTCCAACTACACCAATATTATTATTACCGGTGATTTTAACGTGAACATGCTTTCACAATCTCCCGAAAAATTTTTATTTACCGACCTGTTGTTTTCCCTTAATCTTCATCTTGTTCCTTATTCTCCTACCCACCACACGCAATTTTCCGATACTTGGTTAGATCTTTATATCTCTGACTCCCCCATCAAAATCCTTTCTTCTTCTCAACACCCAGTTCCATTTCTTTCATCACATGACCTGATCCAGATTTCATACGACCTACCCGTAAAATCCTTCACTCCCAAAATAGTTTCATACCGCAATTTAAACCTTCTTTCCTATGAATCCCTTCAACCAGACCTTAATTCTCAGCAATGGGACACCATATATTCCTACAACTCCATTGAACCTATGGTATCCACCCTGACCTCAAACCTACAATCTATATTAGAAATCCACGCTCCTCTGAAAACTGTCCCACTGCGCCTTGGCTGACCCGTGAGATAAAGGAAATGATGAGGGGAAGAGATGCAGCAAGGCGCAAATACCGTCGAACCCGTCTAGCTGTGGATTATGTGTCTTTCAAGGCGCTTCGCAATGGGACCCAATCCGCAGTCCGTCTTGCTAAAACCACCTACTTCCATAATGCCCTGTCCAATGCTCCCGACCCCAAATCTAAATGGAAAATACTCCGCAACCTATCCCTACCAGAGTCCATTAGTCGTAGTTCCTTCGATCTTTCTCCAGATGACCTCAATAACCATTTCCTATCCTTTACTCACTCTTCCTCTCATACTTTCGACATTAAACATCACAAATTCAATCCTGAAGACTTCTTTTTCTCCCACGTGTCCTATGATGAATTACTTTCCACCATCCTAAAATCCCACACCAATGATTATGGTCCCGACAATATTCCTGTAAAACTAATAAAATCCACCCTTCCTGACCTTATTCCTGTTCTCTATCATATCTACAATTTTTCACTGCAGAACTCCATATTCCCATCCTCCTGGAAAACCGCCCTAGTCCGACCTTTGAATAAAATTGCCAATCCTACCTCACTGCACGACTTCCGTCCTATCTCTCTCCTATCCAACCTCTCAAAGCCGCTAGAACGCCTTGTCCAAAATCAGCACTCAAACTTCCTAGAGGAACGTTCCTTTATCAACCCATGCCAATCTGGCTTCCGACCCGGCTATTCAACGCAATCTGCTCTCCTTAAAATAATCCATGACCTACAAAACTCCATTGAACACCAAAACCTTACTATCCTCATCCTTCTAGATTTTTCCAAAGCGTTTGATACAGGTGACCATAACATCCTTCTTATCAAATTGCAAAACCTTCCTCTATCCAACAGTGTCCTGCATTGGTTCAAATCCTTCCTTTCCAATCGATCCCAGTATGTAGTAGTCCCTGATCAACCTCCTTCAAACACACTTCCCCTCTACTGTGGTGTCCCTCAGGGTTCCTCTCTCTCTCCTACTCTGTTTGCTATTTACATCAATGATCTTCCCCTCCAGATCCGTCACTCCCGATACCACATCTATGCAGATGATTTCCAAATATACCTTTCCTTTCCGCCCTCCGACCTATTATCTGCCACAGAAAAACTTCAAGAAGACTTCGATGGAATTTGTGACTGGGCAAGAACAAACAAGCTGAAGTTGAATGCGGATAAGACAAAGGCAATCTTAATAAGCTCCAATCACCTCCTTAAAACTGTCTCCACTATTCCAACTCTGTTCCTACATAATAACCCCATCAAATTTCACCCCACCATCAAAAATCTTGGAATAACCATTGATCAAACGCTTTCTTGGAAAAATCATATATCCAATATTTCCCGCCGTACCATTTCCATCCTAAAACGTCTTAACTACTCCCGTTACCTATTTCCTTTTGAAACCCGTAGGCTCCTAGTCACTTCCTTAATTTTTCCCCACTTTGACTATTGCTGTACGGTATATGGGGGCCTCTCTGGGGATCTCGAGGCGAAACTAAAACGTTTGATAAATTGCTTTGTACGATTCATCTTCGGGATCCCAAGGGACGCCTCTGTTTCACATCTTTACGCGGAGTTAAATTGGCTTTATCCTTCCTACCGTCGTAAGTATTTCCTGGCATCCTTCCTCTTTCAAGTCATCCAATCCCACTGTCCCTCATACATCTCCGAGCTCCTTCAATTCAAATCCTCTGTTCGTTCCCGCAATACTCGTTCCCGGTCTTCTGATTTACACATAAGGGCCCACCGAACCGCTGCTTTCGACAAATCGTTCATTATCCGATCCTCATCTCTATGGAACTCCATCCCTTCCCATATCCGTCAATCTAATACCCTTCCTACCTTTAAATCCCGCCTGTTCAATCATTTCTTATCCATCCAGTCCCCATAAAATCGTAAATAGATACTACTGAAAATATGTATATAAGTTATTAGTTCGTTCTTCATTATTTGTTCTCCAATTTTTGTTTATCTATTTTTTTTTTCTCTTTTATTATCAACTGATCAAAATTGGAAAGCAACTTATATGTATATGTGTATATATATGCATATTACTTTTTTATATATATTATTGAACCAAGACTGTTCAATTACTCTGTATTTTTATTTATATATCTCTGAGGCTCCTTAGCCCTCATTTCTGTCTTCCTGTATTATTCTAAAGGGACTCGTCCCAGAATAAATAAAGTATTATTATTATTATTATTATATATATATATATATATATATATAATTTTTTATATATCTGTAGTTCCTAGATTTTATTTATTTACTGATTACACTATAATATTGTCATATTTTCTCCGGATTTTTCCATAATCTGTTATAGACTTGGAGCCTCATTAGTCAGGATAAAAAAGGATCCACTGTAATTTATTTCAACACACTTGCCTACTGTAAGGCTTGCCTACTTCTTAAGAATAGATTGCAGGCTGACTTAGCATATTAATTAATAAAAGCCATATTAATTACTAAACGAACGTTAAAATGCAAAATATCAGGTTTTCTTTCCTTGTTAATGCGGTTCTGTCATTTAAGTTGGGGTTTCAAGTGGATTTGTATATAAATTAGAATGCAAGGCATGGAGAAGAACACCCAGCGGTTAATTACTCCTATCTTCAATCTAGAAGGCCTTGCTGCTAATGAGAGTCTCCGATCAGTTTTTTTTTTCTCTTGTTCGCTCGGTCGGTTTTATGTATTTGTTCCTAAAACAGTCTTTAAAAAGTTCACTGCACTAGCCATAGACCTTGTATTTTCTTTATTCTCGTTAAGCAAATGATTTGCTGTATATGTTTAGTCCACAACTATCCAATATAAACGGCTGTTGAGACGTAATGTTACAGCGAGCCGCAGACACGTTATGTTACAGCGAGCCGCAGTTAAGTTTAACATGATTTTAAAGATATATATGTATAAAACACGAATAATAGTTTACTGTAACGCTATCATTCAATATAATTGATTTTCAAGATTCAATGCAATATTCGTTCATTCTTTATTCCACGATTTGTTTCTCTATTCTTTTCTTTTTTTTTTAATTTATTTATTCAGTATTATAACAATCTGTCTCTTGGACATTGGTTATAGTGAGGTAGGATAACATTCACACTATATGTACAAAAAATGTAAAATAAATAGAAGCAAAATAATAATCAAAAGTATCTCTTTTTTTAACATTATAACAATGAAAAGTTTCGTTATTTTTTTTAAATTTGCACAAAGATCAGTTCTTTTAGGTTTAAACCATCTTTAAATTTTAGCACCGTTGACAAAATATTAAAAAAAAAAACTTTAACCTCTCAATTAATCTGAAATGGGATATTCAACAGCTGCTTCCTTATCTTCCCCCAATTGAAGGATTAACATATGGATAAAAGTAATATAGGACTTGTTGGAAAAATGGATTTATCATCACGGATAGAAGTATTAAGTGATATATTTTAATATTTTCTCCTTCCAGTCACATGAATTCAATATTCCTCCCTAAACAGATTTGATAAAGGTGTCAAGTGACGATAAACGCTTGAGTTATAGTAGATGAAGGCATTGGCGAATCAAGAAAGGCAAGGAAAAGCTTTTGGATTGAGGCCGCCAAAAATGGAAATATACATCTGTATTGATTCATATTTGTTCACTGTGAGTTAGCTTGGGTAGTGATTTCAGCTACTAATGTAATTTCAGCTACTTAAGTGAAAATTCTTTATGCTAGTTTTCCACTTTTTTATAGAGAGTGAATTAGATTTAACCGTCAGATTTCCGATGTGTAACGCTCGGGTAAAGTCGGTTGAATTAGACTAATTGAATTGCTTTTGAATACGGATTAAAATATCTCAAAACCTAAAAATCGGACCTGCATATTGTAAGGAATGGATATGTTCACCATTTCATTATATTTGTAATGAGTTATTATTCAAAATTGTATTATAACGCGACGCCGTGTTAGAGAGGGGAAAGAGAAAAATAGTTTCGAAAACCAAATAATAACGAGTTAAAACTTGAAGATATGGATTAAAATATTTTGAAACTACGGATCTGCATATTGTAAGCGAGGAAATTTCATCCTCTCTGTAATGGGTTGTTATTTTAAATTGTATCTCAACGCATCGCTTTGTTAGGGAGGCGAAAAGGAACAAAATAGTTTCGAAAACCAAATTATAACGAGTTTTATTGAAGATATGGATTAAAATATCTCAGAAACTAAAAATTGGACCTGCATACTCTAGGCGAGGGAAATGTTCAGCATTCCATCCTCTTTATAATGATTTATATTTCATATTATTTGTTGATTTTTCCATCTACATCATGTGGTCTAAAGCACATAATATAAACTCAGTATTTTTTTTATCAAGGACCACTTAAACAGTATTTTATTTACATTATTTATTGTCCTTCCAGAACGATTACCGTTGTAAAAAAAAATCTAAGCTTCTCAAAATTAAATCCTCAATCCGTCCATCATGTTTAATAAAAATTTCATTCAATAAAAAAAAACACATTCCAAATTAATAATTTTTCGTTTTTAAAAACTACACAACATTAGAAAAAAATTTGATAACCCTTCTAGAAACAATAAAATTAAATATTTTTCATAATTATTTGAAATTAATTCTAACAGACTGAAACTGTGGAGAGCAGCAAAAATTTTCAACATCAAATGCATCCATCCCTTTCAATTCAAAGTCCTTCGAACAATAGTTAATGTTCCGTTCTATGTCATCAACATAACATTACACCATAACGTTACTATCCCATTTGTCTTGTCCACTTAAACCTTAACCCAAAAAAATTCTCCAAATGCCATTAGAACTTAACATAGCATTCAAATCCTCATCAACCCCTCCTCCACCCATCCTTACAATCCTCCTCGAAGTTTGAAGCGGCAGTGGCCCAGAGACTTTTGAAAACAAGCACTCATCGCAGTTCTGACATTGGTCAGATTCCACACTCAAGACATGTACGGCGATGGTTATTACGCCGATGCTTAACCTCTGTGGTTCTTAATACCAGCAATGAGGCTGAGTGAGGGGCGCTGGGATCTCCTAGAGTCCTACCTTTCCTTCCATGAGTGGAGTGAAAGGCTTGACACGGAGTTTTTGAGTGAATGAATTTTGTAAATATTGAATAAATGTATGCTAGTAATTAAGTTTTGATTTTTAGTTTATATACATTTACAATTTTAGTATTATTGTTATTCTGTTTGATTTAAATTTATTTATTGTACATAGAGTATGAATGTACTCTCGAAACACTATTATAAATATCCGTAATTGAGACAGATTGTAATATTTCTCAACGAATAAGTTTCTAAATACATATATTCCTGATATTATTCGTTGTTTATTTTTCAGGAAGCGCAGATCATTTTTTAAATAGAACTGCTATTTTATATTAGAAAATCTAAAAATGAACAATAATCAACTGACAGGTCTCCTCTTTATGATTGAATTTAGTCGTAATTTTTTAAACATTTCAATTTAAACGAATTTAATTTAAGCTGTTACTGAAGTGTTCAATGCTGTGTTTATTCAGTTTTAATCAAGTAGCAAATGGTTGTATCTGTTATTTTATCCACAGTTTCTGGAGGCTCTGTTTGTTGAAGAAAATTGATAAAACTAATCATACTGTATATAGATATTTTTTTTATTTGGTGAAAATATAACTGAACATGTATACATTCTCCATTAGGAGTAACAAAAAATTATAAGTAAAATGTTTTTCTATGTAACACTTAACTTAATTCTTTTTCTGATGTTGCTGCTATCAGCTACCACACTAGATCAACGCAGTTTATTGTTTGGTCTTCCAATTGATATTCTTCCGAAAATATGTTCAATGAGGAGCTTCTTCGAAATTTGGCTACCAGGTATCCTAGTCACAAGGCCTGCCCAGTGGAGTCCTGAAACAATTTATAATTATCTTCTAATTAAACATTTTTGTTTTATCTCATTACATTGGATTTGAAAGAATTCACCATTAACTTATTCAACCTAGAGTGGTCTTGCTTTTCCTAACACACGACTTTAAATGCGATTGGTGAGTCATCGAACCTTTGGGTTCACGTAGCCGTCTATAATTATTAAATTAAGTCATAGAGAAAAATTATACAACGGTATTACAAAAATACTGTTAACGCCGCATACACTCATATTTTTATTTTATTTTTTTCTCATCATCAACCCTTTTTAAATATTAATAATGCAATAAATGTTTATTTTTTTTTTTTTGCAATATGCCGAGGGATAGTATCCCTAAAATGTATTTTGGCGTATATTATCTATATATTTAGGTTTATTCGCCATGTGTATCGCATATTTATATGCACCCGGATAGGGCCGGCAATAATACCCAGTCTTAAGGATTAAGACATCAAAATACTGCCGTGTGTGACCAGCTCCAGGTTCACCTCAACTCGCCTAGCGCCATTTTGAAAGAACAGCTGTTCGGCGCATCGGCAGTCGTCGATCGAAATCGATAGGCTATCGATTCGATATTTCCTCGGAAAAGACTAAACATCGTAGAAGGTAACCTCGTTGGAAGCAGAACCTCCAACTTGGCTCCTTTTTTTGTTTTGTTATTCACCACCGTCACGAAAGACAGTAAATTATTTTAATTTTTTTTCTTCGCTAAATTAGTTTTTTTTTAAGTTTTTCTAGACTTTTTAGTATTTTAGTTGTTTTTTTTTATTACTGATTTACATTTTAGAAGTTGATTTCTTTTTCTGCTTTATTAATAATTGTTAATTTGGTTTTTATGTTCACTGAATATTGTATTTTTTGTTTTTCATTCATTTCACTCTTGAACTAAATATGATATGAAGAGTGAACTTCATATCACTCTTTATTTTGTTTTTCAACTTTTGTGTAAATTTATATCTCTTTTTTTATTCAATAAATTGTAAACATTCATAAGGGAGATCTTTTATTTTCCACATATTTAATTTTATAATATTTTTTCTGTGCATGCATTTTTAATGTATTGCAGGTCTCATTCTCACAAACTTTTTTCCCTTCTTTCCCACCACTTAATTTTGCTCGAATTTTTCCCACCTTTGAGGAAACTAACCGGAGAAGCGTTTGTGTTTTAATTATGAAATACCCCGGCTCCAACACAGACATATGTGAAAAAATACAAGAACAGGATCTTAAAAAAGATTTTTATGCACACATAATTACAATGGTTGGTGGGCTAGCAATAGAGGTGAGAAAATAAAGCTTAGTTGATAACTTTATGGAATAAACGTCTGGGATGCCAGATCAGCTAGTGGGCAAGTCAGGCTTTTACTGCACTACTAAAACCTCTAGCCCATTAAAATGGTGACGCTTTAGAGATCAGAGGATTTTATGACAATGGTATAAATAGATAACCTTTAACGTTTAAAAATAAATTAATTCACTTTTTTTTTCTTAATTGCCTATTTCTCTAAGTAAAACAAAAATATTATAAAGAAACGGACAATAACCAAGAATGCAGCATGTCACCGATCTTATTAAAAATATTCATTGACATTGGCTTTAAATTGGACAGGTGAATGTTGCTTGATGGAAATCCTAAATCATAATCCATGTCTCGTACTTAAATAATCTGTAATTTGCTTATTACGAGCTTATTTGAGATGGCGATGACCAAATATGCCTATATAGAAGCGTGTTGGACCCATACAAAAAATGCGGCTTAAGATGTAAATTATAAAAAAAAAAAAAAAAGGTACACAGACTTGTGTGAAGTGACTAAAAACCCCAACAGGGTGGAACATTTTTGCTACATATGCTTAACATTGGAAAGTGGCGAGAATAAGCAACCATGCGACTTAAGTCTAAACCTTTTCAGCCATTTAAAGTAAAAAGTTAATCTTTTCTTAGTTTTCTTGGTACACATATTAATACAAAAAAATAATCGAGTTCTCAATGTTTCCTATACTTATGTACTTTTTCTATATCCTCCTAGATATCCATTATCAATTACGATACAAGTTTTAAGCGAAAAACTACTTTCGAATTTCGTAGCAAGCTTCAGATCCTAATTTAATTTTATTGCATAAATGGTTCTGTAGTCGAAGAATTAAATCGTATATACAACATTTTTTTAGATATCAGACAAGAAGAAAATATTTCGACGACGTATTTCATTGGTATTATACTTGACTCATTTTCATGATATTTAACTACGCGGGCAAGTTTTAGTACTTCGATGACTAATGAGCATACCGTAAGATGGTATTGTCCAAGGATAATTTTGGAACTGGGTAGGTAACTTCCGGAGAGCGGATAAAATTTAGTTTGTAGTGGTTTCGTGGTGGATACTCGTACAATGTGTTGGTTCATACTCCATGGACACCGCATGTACTGCGCTACTACCTTGTGTCACAAGCGAAAGTTTCATGAAAACTAGAATTTTGAAAAAAGCAAAGGGAACAAATAAAACCTAACTGTGTGACAAAAAAAAAAATAGTTCGTAAAATAATCGTTAGTTTTTTTATTACCTCGAAGAGGTTAAATATAAAATTAAGTATTTAGTATTACTTTTAATTATAAGTATTAGTTTATAATAAGTCTTAGTTTTCATTTTCTTTCGGATTGGGATAACCATCAGATGATTGGAGAAAAACAAAAGAAAGTTGAGAGAGAGATGGCGGAACCTCGCGAGTGTAGACACGCTAAGGATTTGTGTGTGTGAAATACTTTAGTTTTGTAGTGTACTCCGGATTTTTCTTTTCCTCTCCAAGAACTTGTGATTATCATTGACGAGTGCCGCTTAATTTTACAAGTTGGTGAATGAACATTTTCACAGCTTGAGGATCTTGACTGGGGAGACCCTGACGACGTTAGCTGGAAGAAGTTCCCGCGTCGTCAGATTACCCAATGTGCCAATTTTACATAGTTCAGCCAATGAGATATTGTAAATATGTACATATAAGTTTTTACCTATCTATTTTTTTTAAATATTTGTTATTGGTTTATTGTACCGTCGTAAATTAATGTTTAGTTCTATAATAATTTTATAATATTTTCTTTGATAATTAAAGTTAATTGTATTTTCTTTGTTTTCTTATAAATCTATTCTAGTTCATAATTTTCATTCTCTTTAACTCTTATTTAAATCAATTGAAATAAGTGAATTCATCATTAGTATTAATAATAGCTAGTTTTATTTTCTTCAGTTTGTTTTCATGTTTTATGCATATATTATATTGTTTTTTTTTAGGGTTTATTAATAAATTGTAAAACTATATTCGAGGGATTAGGTAAAATGAATATTAAGCGAGTAAGAAGGTTCGATAGGGTTTTGAGGTTGATTAACAAATGTTTTTAAACCCATAGGTTCGGAGTTCGTAGCTCACTCCGTGTCCAAATATATATATATATATATATATATATATATATATATATATAATATAAATATAATATATATATATATATATATATATATATATATATATTAATGAAATTTATTTATTATTATTATTTATTTAATGGTTTTTGCTAATTTCAAAATTCAAACCATTAAATAGGATGGCACATGTTAGATAGTTAGTAATATTTAAATGATTCTTGATTATTATTTTATTTATTGTTTTTTTTTGCTAACCCTACCGTCTCCACTGAGCATCCGGATTAAATAGGATGGCACCTGTTAGATAGTTAGTATATTTAATTGATTCTTGATTATTATTATTTTTTTTTTTTATGGTGAATCCTACCGTCTCCACTAAGCATCCAGCAACTTTGTTGCAGAAACAATTTTTCCAAATTAAAGACCGTAACAACTGCACGAGTTTAGTGAGCTAGAGTTCTCATATTGCCGCAAGGTAGTAGCCCAAGTGCATGCCTACACAAAGCATGGTTTTGCAGACTGAACCAAATAAGTGTATCTACCACGAAATAATCACAAACAAAATTTTACTCAGTGCCCCAAAGTTACCCACGCAGTCCCAAAGTCACTCCATATTACTGTATATATAAAGCAATATTTTCGGTGAAAATTGAATTAATTTTCTTCAATCAGCCCCTTCAAGAATTTATACTGGAATTAAAATTCATTAAAAAAAAAATTCCAGGTAAAGGAAAGAAACCGATGAATATGCCATTGCAAATAAGTCTAGCATTAGATTTAAACAGAGCTTGGATCCTGTGTCATCAAAACATTAAATGATCGTCTTTTTATTATCCTCAAATAGGAAATTCGTTTATGTACTAAACAATAAGCTGAAACATTTTATTCAATCAATAATTTAATAAGATAAGATTGAATTTGCCTGGCCTAGTAGTATTAACTGTACTTATCCTAAATTAAGACCTCTGTTGTGAATATTTTATAGTCACACGTGTATTACAGCACGTCCATTGTTAGATAAAGAACGAGGTGGCGCACGGGAGCAATACATGTTAATTTGTCCTTATGAAGCAAGCCATGAATGCAGAGTACGGTCGGAATTGAGGCATGGGACACTAAGGTCTCCGAGCCATTGTACGCTATCTCTTCAATCTCCGCTTTCATATGTATCTAATTATAATTGTATTCTCGTTCGCAAGCGGATAAGGTAATTGATGACTAGGGGGAATTATGCGGGCGGACCAAATTGAATTTTCCGAGCTGTTCATTTTAAGGGTTGGACAAAAGGTTTAACACATGCCGGGCTTGCCACACCTAGCAAAAGCCAATTCGAAATTCCAGAGGTCTATTGATTGGGATGGACCAGCATTTACCTGAACAGCGACAAAATGTTTCCATTGAATCTTTAAAAACCTCTTCAATCTTTCATTTCAAATTACTAAAATAATATGGGGCACGAAATATAAACCAGAATGATTAAAAAATGTAATATATAAATGTGTTTTACTAATTATTACTACGAAATCTTCAATAGGCTTATAAGAAAGATGATTAATAACCACGTGTCATCATGCTGGTCCTAATTTATTTAAAGAAAGATTGGGCATTAGCACATAGCATTAATGGGTTCAGGATTTAGTTTTAGGTTTTTTTCAATGTATATATATATATATATATATATATATATATATATAATATATATATATATATATATATATATATATATGTACATATCAGATCTTTCTTCTCTCTTTCAAAGGTACTGAAATTAAAAAAAATCTCCAGAAATCTAAAAATAAGGGTGTACAACGTCGTGATTAAGCCAGTTCTGCTGTACGGTTGTGAAAGCTGGGCTCTAACCGGCACACTAGAAGCCAGAATTGAGAGATTCGAAAGAAAAGTACTACGATATATATATATATATATATATATATATATATATATATATATATATATATATATATATATATATATATATATATATCGGTAAGAACCCTGGAAGAAAAAGAAAGTAAGTATAAAGATCATATTTAAGTGCTCCTTCAAGGGTTGTAATATATGTATGATCCATAATGCTTTTAGAGATAATTGTGTTTTATATATTTTCCTATCCACTTTTATCTGAATAACGATAATGTATTTCATCCAGGTTAATTGGGAGACGTTAAAAATTATCTTGAACTATCGGGTTAACTGCGATGTCAAGAAACCACTTCAGGAAACAAATGAGATTTATTTGAAAAACTTGTAAACCGAAAAAAAGAAAAAAACACTTTTAGTCTTCTACATAAACATCACACTATCAGGGGCATAGGACTCTGTGGGTAATCTCACCCAAGCCTACCTGCTCGGTTTACAACTCAGCAGTGCTGCCAGATAACATGTATTAACTATACAGTAACCCTTTATAATGTTTCACTTAACCCAATTTGGCTTACCACTTATAACTGTGGGATTCAGGTAAAATTTCCAACATTAAACCAATTCAGTCTTTCGAGTCTAAAGTGTTACGAAAGATAGTAGACGCACTGTTTTATGTCGCAAATGATATATTACATAAAGACTTGAACGCACCAACAATTTTAGACACTACAAAAGAAAACTGCAATAACTTTCACTAAAACATTAATCCTTAAACAGAAATCCCTGAACGTACAAAAAAACACCTAACGCCCACCATGTCGATTACGTAGGCGTTGGCCAAGAGACCTGCTGATCTGATTTATATTCTAGATCTGATGGGACGCCGTGAAGCTGCCAAAATATTTGCTCATTTTAAAGAAATCTAATTGAAGTTGAACTTTTGTGTTTTTTATATATTTTCTTTGTTACACTCAGTATCCTGTATATATATTATAATTTAAAACGATAACATATTAAAGTAAATTAAACATATTCCAAGTTCTGTATATTCAAGTATCAACAGGAAAAAAAATTCTGAAAATAACATCAACAATAACATATTGAAAAGTATGGGGACATAGCTGGGAAAGGTGGGGAAGGTTATAATCAGAGATAAACATATATTAATATAATCACCAACCAAAGTACATAAATATACTTTAAAAGTACAAATAATAATAAGAAAATAAATTATAATACATAAAAAGTAAAATGAAATTTCACATCAATGGGAGATTTCATTTAAATTATAAATCATATAAGATTATCTGATGTATTTAATCTATACATGTTGTATTTCGCTCTTCAAGTCATCATGTTCAAACACAATTATGTTCGATAATTAAACTAAAACCAAATCCCTATTAAATGATATGTGGTATGTCCTTAGCCGTTAAACCCATAATTTGCTGAATTAACATTACAAATGAGATTCATTACAATTATCTTCCGTATGATTATCTCCTATAATATGCAATTATAATATACTTATTCAGTTGACATTCTAGGTAAAAAAAATATTTATTTAAATAAATTATAATATTGTATATTATATGGCAATATAAAATTTCACCTCATTGACAGTATTCTGCAACTCTTCATATAATTATAAATAATTTATTGATTTATTTCAGCATTGGTTAGTTTTAAGTTCCTTAAATAGTTCGTATCAAGAGGTAGGTATTAATATCATTATTTTGCTAACTTTAAGAAAGAAGGTATCGACGTTAATTGTTTTTGTTTGATTTCATGCGTTATAGACATTCAATATTAAATTAATTTTTTGATTTAAAAAACTAAATCATAATAAAATAATTGAAAACGATTAAATTAATTCTTGGTATAAACAACTCTAACAATCACATAGTAACACAACCAAGAAACTAAAAGTATTTTTTGTTAATTCATAATAATTTTTACTATTGTGTTAAACATTTGATTCTTAAACCTACTGCAAGAAATAAACAGTGGCTTTTTAAAACTCATATAAATGGCGACAAATTTTCCGTTGTTTTGTATATTCATCAACGTTCATCCCTGCAATTCTAAAGCAATTGTTGTTATCAAAACTTTTACGAAAGTTTTTTTTTGTCGTAAAAATTTTCGTCGTAAATTTAAGTCGTAAATTCTTAAATAACTTTTACTTGCTTAGCAAGTAATGTTTCCTAAGTTTTGTACCCTACAGAAACAAAGCATGTAAAAACGAGGATAATTAAAAACAAAAATACAATTTTTAAAAATTGGTTTTGTCTTTCATTCCAATAACTATTGGTTACCAAATTATTTTTTAAATTGATAATAGGAGTCTAACCATCCTCTTCGCTCAATTTGGTAGTATATTGTCTTATTATGTTTAAATTTCAGAACTTTTCACTGTAGAGAGTGCAGTTTTGTTCCCTTAACAAAAGAACGTTTCATTTACTTGAGATTTCTTTGGTTCAACACACATTCGAAACCCTCCCTCCCAAACATTTTGCCATGACTCATTTCAAGATAGTATACTAATGATAATGGATAAAATTTCCTTCATAGGGACCAGTGATATAGGTGCTTATAATGCTTTAATTTAAGCCATCAAGGTGAGAGAAATAGAATGCTATACAGGAAAATAAATAGAAAACACAATACATATATTCACAGCTTCAGTTTAATACAGGGTTTGTATTGAATAATTTCTCCTTAGTTTCCTTTTACTTTACATACATTTTAAGGTCTTTTAACTGACAATCAGGGTGATGTCTAATGTGATTCATGTTACTTTTATTATTAATTAGCAATAAATTAATAACAATGAGAAGATTCTCTAATCAATTAATAAAAATTATTAATTTATATACATTTATAATTTTTTCTTAGATATTTTTATTGGTAAATAATACATTTTGCCACACTTGAGTGAACTGAGTACTACAACTGATTGAGGCTCATTCATATAATATATTCAATACAAAAAAATAAAATTAAGAAAAATCAAATAAATAAAAATATATCTATATAACAATTCAAAAACTAAGAAAAATTAATTTGAAGATGAAATTCAATAAAATACAGAAATTCGTAGCAAAAAACAAACAAACATATATATATATATATATATATATATATATATATATATAAAAGTAATAGAAATAAATAGGTAAATAAAAAAAATAGATTAAAAAGAAAAACATTCATACATAATTACAATATTAACAATGAACCGAGAGACTGCCGACTCCAGCCCTTACCCCCACGTGATAAGGAAAAGGGGAGAATCTAAGAGATCCCAGCGCTTCTCTCTCAGCCGCATCACTGGGATGCGGATCCAGTGGAGGTTGAGAAAGAGCACTAAAGACAAATACGCTCATAACTTGAGTGGAGAAGCTGGCTATAGACAAGACTCCAATGATGTATTTACAAAAGATCTCGAAGACACTGCCGTTTCAAACTTCAAGGAGGATTGTAGGGATGGATGGAACTGGATAAGGATTGAGCTAAGGTGAAAATTTGACAATCGAGATGGAATAACGCCAAAGACATAATGGGTGTAAAAGTCATGATGTAAGGTTTTGTTAGTAACATAATCAGGAGCATTGACTATTATACGGAGGACTTTAGGCTGGAAGGATTCTATGCGTTTGATGTTCGAAAATTTAGTTGTCTCCCACAGTTCAAGTCCATAGGTCCAGATGGGTTTCAGCATGGTATTGTATATCAATAGTTTGTTTTCAATTGAGAGACTGGATTTTCTGTTAAGTAGTCTGTATAACTGGCCAAGTCGTCGGTTAAGTTCTTGTCTTTTAAGTCTGGTATGTGGATTCTATGTTAGTATTTTTTATAAAGTAATTAACACATTTCAATATTGAAGAAAATAATCGTGGATAAATGGGCAGTGGCCATTATAACTCCTTGTTTTAAAACTAGGTGATATTTTTGTTGTTTCTTAATGTATTTTCCTCACATAGGCTGAATCCCAAGAGGGAAAAGAGGGGTGTGGTAGACAACCAACGTGGGTCTCGTGGGATAAAAGCTTTTTTTTTTATTCATGAAATTTACGTCTGTACAAAAATAAATGTACACCCATAAAAAACATATTCATATTAAAAATGATAATAAAATTCGAAATTGTAACCTGAATATATTAGTATTGAATAACTTTTTTTTTCATTGTTATAAGAGAATATGTTTGACTATTTTCGTACATCAGCTGTCCTACGTCAGTGCGCAACCCTACTTGCCATTAAAACCGTTGGACAGCTACCCCTTCCCTACCCAATAGAGCCAAGGTGTTCTGCCGGACATTCCATTTTATGGGAGCAGTTAGGCGGCAGATGGAGGGCATTGCCACTTGGTCCAAGGGAGGCTAAATCGAATTAAAGTATCCCTTCTTTATTTCCACACTTCTTCCAGCCTTTTTCTTGTCCTTTTCTTTCCTAACTTTATGGCGCCGAATTCTTGGTCCCTAAAAAGTACAATTTGGTTTTCATTTAATTCATTTAAATATATATATATATATATATATATATATATACATATATATATATATATATATATATATATATATATATATATATATATATATATATATATATACCTTCTGCAATCCAAATGAACTAAATGAACTAGACATTTTTCATATTTTCTTCCGGTGTCTGATTTACACTCCGTTCCATCCTCACTTACCTGTCTCACTCCATCAATATGACAAGGTCGATTTAAATAGAACTATTTAAAATTGACAAAATCAACTTCCTCGCGAACTAGTTTTATTGAACCATACAATGTTGAAGATTGAGGTCAGATATTCAATAAATATTACTGATCCGTGTACAAGAAAATTAGATTGTCAATGTTTGTGCTGTTATATATTTTACGACTCTGATCCCGAAATAGCCTCCTAAAATTTGCAAAGACACCTCTCCTTTATCGAGCATTGGTGTAATAGCTGGGGTATTAAAGTGAATTAATCGGAATTCCAACATATTACACTGTTCAACAAACATTCTTTACACTTCGACGCAGCTCTTGTCGACCAGTACAATTTAATTCCATTCAGTTTCCTTTCTCAGACACAGTCCGGTATCTTTGCTTTCTTTTAGACCGAAGACTAACATGGAACCCACATACTAAACCCAAAAGACAAGAACTCGACCGACGATACGGCCAACTGTACAGACTACTGAACAGAAAATCTAAACTTTGATTTACTTATCTACAAGACAATCCTGACACCTATGTGGAGATACGGATTGAACTGTGGAGAACAGCAAAATGAAGCGACAGTGGCCCATAGGCCTTTTGTGAATAAGTATACATTGGAGTTTTGGCATCGACCAGATTCTCATCTCAAACCATATATGTATGATTATAGCGCCCCTGATCAGCCTTTGCTGGTCCTTAATACCAGTAATACGGCTGAATTAGAGGCACTGGGATCTTCCTGAATTAGAGTCCTGCCTTTCCTTCTACGAGTGGGGAGAAAGACTTGGCTCTTGAGTGCATCGTTTTTTATTTTTTAGATATTGTACAGAAGCATGTGTGTATTTGGGTACTTATTTTTATTAGTTTTGTTTCTTTTTGTTTAGTTTAGTTTATCTACATTTACTTATATTATTATTGTATTTCTGTATTATTTATTTTTATTTATTGTTGATAGAGCGTGAATGTACTCTCTGAACACTATTTTATATGTCCTTATTTGTTACAGATTGTAATATATCACAATAAATATGTATATATATATATATACGATGTTTATTATATTGTTTATTTTTTAATAATTTTCTTAAAACGGTTTTCTTGTAAAATATTATATATATTTAATTTATAAAATATTTTATTCATATTTTATTTTATTGTATAATATATATTGTTTGATCACACTATAATATATTGGACATTTTTGTTGCTATTTGGAGAAGATGTTGACATTTTAATACTAATGAATTGTTATTTTTACATTAGATAAATATTTGAAATAAATTTATTATGATTATTTTAGCCTACGGTAAAACATAAAGGAACTGTTCATTCACCTATACTGTTTTCGATTAATACCATTACCGCTTTCACCGTTTAAAGTGCCAATGTGAACCCAAAAAAATCACTAGCTCAAGCTGAATCGCTATGCGAAACAACTGTTTAGAATTTAGAATTTTTAAGAAAAAAAAAATAGCTCAAAACAGATTGCTTCGCATTTTCTTTTCAAAAACGAAAGAAAAGCAGATTTATAAAAAAAAAATTTAAATTGGAAACACAATTCAGCCACCTTCTGTATCCATCGTTTATTTAGGTATTAAGTTGGATCGTCATATTAGTCGTCCAACATCATAGAAGAAATTAAAAGTAGACGAGCTTCCGACGATTACACATTCATAAGAAAATGACATAACAAATTTATGGACTTAATAAAAGGGCTTTCGAAGTGCTTTAAATTTTAGTAGAACAAAAAGGCACTTGTTACCCGCAGACAGCCTTGCAATAACTTCTTCTTTTATTCTGTTGTCATCTGTTTTAACAGAACCAAGGTGTTTAAAAGTGCCTGCGCTTTTAAAACTGCTTTCGCCTATGTGCTAAACGTGGTGTTCCAGTTCCTGGAAGATTTTAAATATTTTGTTTTCCTTTATTAACACGAAGGCCCATTTTTGCCGCTTTCCTTCCTAGCTCTTCGAAAGCACCTCTAAGTGTTATAGTTCCTGTCAATCAAAACTTTCGTATGCTAGCTTCAAATCGATAAGTAAACTATGGAGTTCAACGTAAAACTCACATGGCCATTCCAGAATCTATCTTGACAAAAATATCTGGTCGATGGTTGATCTTCCAAGCATGAAACCAAACTGATAGTCGCTCACTAGCAGCTTAGAACACTTCATTAACCGTCTGTTTCCTAATACAGAAAATACTGTATATATATATATATATATATATATATATATATATATTATTCACAGTGGAATTCTTAGAATCTGGGTTAAATATGGTCGTAAGGATGATATATCGGTTCAGGAGGATGACAGATGAGGATGAGGTAGTAGTGGACAAAAGAAAAGAAATATTTTTTTAAAAAATCAGACCTTAATAACTTTGATAAAATAAGGTTGTGAAGTATATAGACATTGCTCGTTATAATATCGGCATCTGCTCAAATCAGGATAAGGGGAGAATTAGAAAAAAAATTAAATAAATTTGTTTCAAAATGAATCAATCTCAATAAAATAAGGTAATAAGGCCGATATATCAATTTTGCTAAATCTATGCCAATGTTGATCCGTTTACGAATGGTTGACATATTTATTAAGAATAAAAATTAAATTCAATGTGAAAGAGCCCGATATATCGGTAAAGTAAGTCTTTGGAATATTTGCTTATGGAAGAGTAGGACCAAAGAAGTACTTAAAAAAAAATAAACAAAAATGATCAAATTCTAATAATCTCGTTTAAATTAGGTCACAAGAAAGATAAGCCGGTCTTTAGAATATCGGTACCTACAGAAAATCCAGGCAGGGGATAAGACAAAAAAGGCCTATATATCTCCCTATATATCGGAATATCGACGTTCGATATGCCAATACCGATAATCGGCCAAACGACCGATATGCCAGAATTAAAATCGGTATCTGTCGCTCTTTTAAAATTACTTAAAGATCCTAACTGTTCAAAATTATTCAAGCTTTACTTGGATTCCTCTCAGTCTTCATAAACTTTTTGTGCTCCTTTCTTTTTATTTAAATAAGTGTTTATAGAAATTTCCTTTTCTTATTAATCGATATAGTCCCTAGATCACAAGTTAAAAAACTGCGTCCTCGAGGCCGCATGTGGCTTCCGTGAGCTATCTGTATATAACTATAACTTATATAACTTCATATTCCTCTTCTCTATTTTACATTTTATTCTAAGATTACCATTTTTCATTTCTTTACCTTATTTTGATTATGTTTATTTCATTAGTCCATCAATATTTATTTCTTAGTTCTATGTTACTGTTATTATTCTAACTACTTTATTTTTCTTTAATTTGTTTCTACCTACATTTTTTAGTCTATACATTTCACCTTTTTAATTTTAATTCTTTATTATTCAATGTTTATTGTTCCTCATACCTGTTGTTATCTGTGTTTTTCTTAGCCCTGACGAAGGTATGAACTTCGGGCCAAAACGTCGGCAAATATAAAAATAATTATTATTATTTATTTTTACTAATTTTTATATTGACTGATTACCCCCAACCATCCTTCTCTTCTATTGTTCTTTTTTATTTATTCAATAATGTATTTTCTGTCACTTGTCCATTGGTTATTAGATGTAAGATCGCAATATGTACAAAAAAATAAAATAAACAAAAGCAAATTAAATAAGAAAATAAATACATACATACCTAATGTATGGATGCATTATATACAACATTGTTTGTATATATGTATATATACAATTTTATAGTTTTTACGAATTTCTTTTCGAGATTTTTTGAGAAATCTGTCGTTGTTGGAAATATTATTATTAATAAATAACGAGAATAATTTCTAAGTCAGGATAAAATGTAGAATAAATTAAAATATTATTTATTATAAACAAAACAATAATTATGATTGGAAGAAAATTAAATAAATAAATTTTCGATCACATCATTAGAGATTCAATTTTCTTTTTAAACCTTCTTTTTGCTAGAAGTACGATGGTCTAATCGATGGATCTCCTGAGAACAAACAAGTTATGAACATATTTCATTCAGCCTGTTAAGCCACTTTCAGACAATCTGCCCTTCACAATACTCACGAGACTGGTGAAAAAATATGATGGTCATTATATAAGCCAGAGTAGTAAATTTCGTTTTAATAGTGACATATTACCTTAATTTCAGGTGGGATTTTAAATGGTTGACCGTCTGTAAAATGAGGTAAAATATGGTTCGGGAGGTCGGTCAAAAATAAGTTAAAATATTGGAACCTATTTATAACGACTAAATAAATAGTTTGTCGGGTTAATAAATAGTTTCTACTACTCTGAGTTGTTTTATGAACGCCACTGTGCAATATCTTTTTCCTGTTTAACTTCATTTTAATTTAGTTGATTCAGGTCTGGTACTGTACATTCAAAAAGAGTATTAATAAAACTGTTTCAGATATCATTTACTTTAAAGCATTTTCGTTTATTAAATTTATAAAAAGAAACATTGACTACCGAGATTATTTTATTTTAAAATGTATTTTGTAGTAAAAATGTGCATTTAATTTTTTTCTTAAATATGATATATATATATATATATATATATATATATATATATATATATATATATATATATATATATATATATATATATATATATACACACATACATTATGCAATCCAAATGAACTAGAGGACACTTTTCAAATTTTCTTCTGGTGTCTGATTTACAATACGTTCCATCCTCACTCCCCTGTCTCACTCCATCGACTTTAATCGAACTATTTAAAATGGACAATAGCGACGTCCTCGCGAACTAGTTTTATTGAACCAGAGAATGTTGTAGATTGTGGTCAGATATTCAATGAATATTAATGATCTGTGAATAAGAATATTTTAAGATACTAGATGGATAACTTTATTTTATTTTAAAATGTATTTTGTAGTAAAAAATATACATTTAATTTTTTTCTTAAATATGATATATATATATATATATACAGTACAGATCCCTTTTTATCAAATCATTAACATCCGTCTAAAACTTCTTGCTTCATCTTATCGTAATCTACATTTTTATCTTCACAAATCACGGTCCAATACTTTTGTAGCAATTTTTTTTAATCAATTTTGTGATCAAATTATATCACTAGATGAAGCCATTCATTTTAGAAGGATGTCAATAATTTGATAAAAATGGTCAATATAAGGTTGCAACCATTCTTATTGGAAGACAGTTGTAGCTAGTGTAGTGCTGTATGGTGAAGACTTCTATATTACAACAATTAAAATCCTGCATTGCCTGTTTCAAAAATAAAGGGTACAAAATTCTTAAGGAATAATGGTAGCATCGTCAGTAAAAACTTCGTATAGTTAGGGCAGCAGCGGCAATTGTCGTTACGATACGGTAATCGTTGCGAGAGATATATGTTCCCTAATGTATAAATACATTCTGCTTACCTATATAAGAATAATAAAGTTTTTTTATCATGTCTATAACTCCACTTAATATATACATAAACTTATATACATAATTGTATGTCGCAAGGTTTTGAATGTCTGAAATACGAAAAAATTGGATATTATGTTAATTTATATATAATATATATATGTGTGTGTGTGTGTGTCGATATGTATATATATATATTATATATAAATTATATGTTAGCAAGATTTATATATTTTATTTCTTTTATTATTTTCTGTTTGAGCTTTAATTAAATCAGGTTTCGTTGAAAATAACTGACACTACCTGAAGAAAAAAATGGCTTCTGGTCGTTTAATATCATCAGCCCAAGAGAAATAATAATAATCTGTCAGCGGTAATGGTCTCAATATTTTTTCAAAAGGAATAATAAATCATCCCAAATGTCATCTACCAAACCCCATTTAATCTCAAATGCCAGGATGTTTTCTACCTCTTTTTCAAACATTTTCACCAAAGCTTCCAATTTTCTGCGATTATTTAATTGGTAGTATCTTCTTCTGGCAAAGAAGTTAACGGAAAAGCATTAATTAAACAAGTTTGTATATTTTACTTCTACTCCACTTTTTACTTTTAATTCTCTTTTTATATTTTAATAAATGTTAATTTTATTATCAGTAATTTTTTCTTATTCGTTTTCCTATACACTGATGAAAGTGAAAATAAGCGAATTTCGTGATAATAACATCAGTGACAAGCAAATGACATTTTAAGCAAGAGGAAAATGTACCTGACTATATACTGCGCAAAAATGAATATGGGTATTTCTGTTTGATCTCTTATTTGATTCTATTTACTTAAAATAACTTCTTTTTTTTTTTTGACAAGTTTCATCTATTATTTGGTAAATATAAAAAAGTAAATACCAAGACGAAGAATACCCATTGTATAAAGCAAAATTTTTTTTCGACTTTTATCAAGTATAATCCATCGTTATTCTGTTTAAGGATGTAAAGACACAATAGTCAACTTTAATCCCGTAATATTATCATGAGAATGAGCGCTCAAGGACACCAGCTACTGGACATCGCCGACACAGTGGCGTCACCCAGATTTTTGTGTCCCAGGATATAGCCAGATTTAGAGAAATCGGAATGACGACACCAAGGGATAACAGAAACGTTGTTATTACTGCAAGCAACAACCCTTTTCATTGAGCCCAAATGAAGTTTCTAATGTTCTGCTAAAGCCTATATTAACTCAAACCATTTGTAACGGTTTGTGAGAAGTTGGTCAAACATCTTAGGCCGCATTTAGACCACCTGCAGCAATATTTCGTCACCAGCAATTCTGCATGGTGTAGCGAGTGCCTAGATGAGAATATAATTTGGAATGCTGTTATGTTTTCAGAAAAGTCGCTTTTCTATATTTATAGCGGTCATAGGGTCAAAGAGTCTTCTGAGAACAGTTAGTGCTTTCTTCAATGCAGTCTACAGGTGGAAGTGTAATGGTATGGAACGGCATCTACTCAGGAGGACAAACTCTATTCCATATTGTGGAAGGTAGTCTCATAGCAGTTCGTTACGTTCAAGGTACATTCAAGGAGGAGTACATTTCTCAAAGCAATGTCTTAATCGGCACAGATTTCCATTTTCTTGACAAAACTACGGGACCTTACGGGGAAAAAATTGTTCATCAATATCTAGAAAATCTGGTCATCTTACATCTGCTCCTTTGGATATTGTCTCCGGATCTCAATTCCTTCGAACGCACATGAAATTCTTTGCAAACAAGGCTTTTTGACCGTCATCTGCAGCTTTTTAACCTTCAGCAACAGAGAGGCGTATTACCATGGTTATGGCACGGAATTCCAATATGAGTGACAACAATGTAAGCAGTAATCCCAATAATTGAAGAAAGGCAGTAAGTAACAGAAGACACTACACAAGTTTTTAAATTAAAAAAATAATTCTTACAATTCACATTCAGAACAACAAAATATTTTAATATTATCATCATCATCAGCATAATCCATCCTCTTGAACCGCTTTAAGCAGTGTGAGGAGGAAGTTTATAGAGCCTTCTCCAGTTCTCCACAAGACGGCTTCTATCGTTCCATTGAAGACCTCTTCTCTGGAAATCGCTCTTTATCTCATCTTCCCATTTCCTTCTAGGGCGTCCTCTTCCTTTCTTGCCGTCAACTTTAGCTTGATAGGTTTCGCTAGCTATTCTGTTTGGTTCCATCGGCAGACGATGTCCTACCCATCTCAGTCGATTCTCCTCAATCACATCATTGGCCGGCTTAATATTGAGGTTCGGCCTGATGGTGGTGTTGTTTAATTTTATTATGTTTTTGTAGCATATTCTAAATTTAATATTTTTGGTGTTTTAGTGAAGTGTAAAACACTTCATATTTTCTATTGCAGTTTAATTGTCTAAACCATATGGTTTTAAAAAGAACAAATGTTTTTTATTAGTTAGTATGTAAACAAGTTGTTAGTTAGTATGTAGTTGAGTTAATAAATGAATTAAAACATTTATTTTGATAATTCATTGATATTATATGTTAAGAATATAATAGTGGCGCTGCGGACAAATAGAAAAGAATATACATGCCTCGAAAAAGAAACGTAAACATCGTAGAGACGGAAGATTTAACAGAGAAAGAAAATGTTGCAATATAAAAATTTAGAATATGCCAACTATTATATTCTTAACATAAAAATCCAAATAAATGTTTTAATTCATTTATTAACTCAACTACATACTAACTAACAACTTGTTTACATACTAACTAACAACTTGTTTTCATACTAACTAATAATAAACATATGTTCTTTTTAAAACCATATGGTTTAGACAATTAAACTGCAACAGAAAATATGAACTAATTTACACTTCACTAAAACACCAAAAATATTAAATTTAGAATATGCTACAGTTTTTAAAACATGTTTTATAAAATGTCTCGAAATCTTATACATTCTTATTTTTTTTTTATTTTCAATTTATTTTATAATAAAAATTCTGGGGGAAATAAAGCATAAATAACTAACAATATTCCTATTCATGTAATATTTTCCTTGTAATATTTTTTACATGCGGCTATATATACATATAAAATTTATATATATTCATACATATTCTAAATATAATAAATGCTCTTTATAATTCGAATTTTTTTTCTTTTCTTTTGATAATTCAACCTTTTTAAAAATTGGAAATCTCGATAAATCGAATTTTTCTTGTGGTCCCTTCGATTCGATTTATTGATAGTCGAATACATAATAGTTGATTATAAAACTTGTTATATAATCGTTATGATATAATGATTTGTTTTATCAATAATTTTATACAATATAAATATATTGAAAAATCATAAGCTTTTCAAACCTGTAAGCCCCCTTTCCCCCATTTTTATCGAACTAAATTCTCTTCAATGTATATTGGTAAGCAGACAAGTAGTTCAGCGGTATAGTACACATGTGCGTACCGGAATATACTGCCGGAAACTCGACAGTATATTACAACTTTTGTCGTTTTGTCACCTGCTTTAGACATAGGGAACTGATTGTAAGTTAAAATGGCTGTCTCTAGACTTTACAGTGAGTAATGTCTAGAGACAGCCATTTTAATGAATTTAATAAGCCTTAATGAATTTATAGAGTTTATTTCATGCAGTTTAGACAACATAAGAGACCCCGATATATTATCAAGTAGAGTACTTCTCTTACTATATGATATTAAGCGACTATACACTTTTTAAACGGCGAGGACAGCCTGTCCCTTTATGTCTTAAATAACAACTTGCAACAGACTAACCTATAACTATTTAAACGACGATGGACTCATAAATGAGTCAAGAGTCTATCGGACTAATATACGCGACATATTTCAATACTATTTTTTTTAAGAGACATCATAACACAATCGTAAAACCATCTTGTATTTACGTTTTTGAATCATTCAATCGTATAATAGGCCAATTTTTATTTTTTTTTTTTTTTAATTTCTTTATTGAGTATTATAACAATCTGTCTGTAATTAAAAAAAATTAAGGTTTAAAAGTTCATGTTTTGTAAAAAGTAAAAAAGGTCTTGTTTTAAAAATGCAACATTTCCATTGTATAAAAGTTAAGTAAAAAAATGAAATAAACAAGTTCGGAAGAATGCCCTAAGTAAAAAGGCTTAAGTAACGAATAGAGGCGATGAAAAATTATTCCGTCACAGGGACATAGAGGACTGCCAGCTAATGCTCAAGACCGATATTCCCTTCCCACTCATTGTCGCTAAAATTTTAATAATATATAAATCATAACAATGAAAAAACAAATAACAGTAGATGACCTCAACCGAATAGAACTAAAACAATAGAAAATCGAACAAAATAAATAACAGAAATAAAATCTTTTGTCTATGTGCTGAATTGACACAAAAATGTCGAAACTAATAAATGAATAAGTAATACTCGGAGTGTGAGTTTTTTTTTTATTAATTTGAATTTATTTCCTCGTAAAATACAAAAAAAAAAACATTTTTTTTATTCTTTACTATCTTAATTATATCTTGGTAAAAACGAAGATTATTTTTTTTTACTTTTCTTTTAAAGTTCTGATAATTATTTTATCCAAAAACTATTCTAAAGAGACATTTATTAAGTCTGTTTTTGTAACTGTACGTAGTTTCTATGTAGCTAAAATTGTTATTGTATACAACGACATATACAATAGAGGAAAATATGTTCGATATTCTCTCTTATTACTGACAAAACCTCGACTTAACAGTCAATGAAACCGTAATTTGACTCACGTTATTATGACGAACGAGATTTACGAGAATATTCTTACAAAGTTAATGACTCTAAAACAGTATCTACACGCACAGTAATGCAAAGGTTGAATAACATCCAAATTAAAGTGTTTATAATAACAAATATAAAAACTGTTTATAAGCTGTAGAATAAAGGTACAAAGTAATTAGGAGAAATAAAAAGTTGTTAAGTTACAATAAATATAAACGGCTAATATTATATTATAAATGTAAAAGATGTTTTTTATAGTTCCCAAAATAACGATTTTCAGCTTGATTTTGTTTCTCATTCTTTTATTTTTAAACATAAAATTCTATAAATTGCATAATTAGAAATTTATGAATACCCTAAGCTGACAAAATATAATTAAGTCTAGTCAAAATATGAGATTAACAAAAAATTAAAAATTAGTAATACCTTCGTTTTTTTTTTAAATTCTTAACCGGATTAGAATTCAAAAAAAGCTCCACCTTTTTAGATATATTTAATACTATTGTTATCAGTCTTTAAATAACCTTCACATTGCTCCTCCGTATCTGGTTTCTGCGTTGCGTTGAAGTTGCTTTATGTAGTTCTGTTCATTGCATCTATGATTTCTCTAATTAAATAGAACTAATATCCTAGTTGACGATTATCTTGAAATTCTAGCAATTATTATGTTTAGGAAAAAAAATCTCAATTCCATATTTTAAAACTTTTTTTATTCACTATAAAATATATATATATTTTTCCCCAAAACGCTATTTCAATCCTTCTGTTCCCCAATATTAAAAAAAATGTGTAATGAAATAAAAAAAAAAATCTTATCTTTTTGAAAATTTCATCGATTGCAAATATTTCAAAAGATACGTCTACAAAGTGAATAATAATTTTTAAAAAAAATTAAAATCATATAAAACATATCTAACAAGTACGTGAAATTACGCCGAACCACGAATTTGGGTTTCATTCTTATAATTCTACTAATTCTATAGAATATAAAATCGCACTTACATCAAGTTGATTGAAGATATTATATTTTGTTGTTAAGACACCCAGTTATTCAGGCGTTCTCGTATAAGGGTGTGTGACCCTTCCAATCGAAGACCCCAGCGGAAGAGAGGCATTAAGGATTTCAATCGCTCACATCGTAAAGAGGAATAATAAAACGGATCGTAAAAAGAAGAACCAAGGGTTGAAAAAAGAAGCAAATAAGATCTAGTCTTCAAGAATACTCAATATAATGTACTGAGTTCAAAAAGGTATTTTATTTGTTTATCTTTTAAAATACACAAAAAGCAATACTACCTTACTCGAGTTTTATGTCATACCCATTATAATTTTTATTTTCTATTTTATTATTGTTGGATATAGGATAGGTACTATTGTCCAACATATTTGTTAAATTTTAAATATCATTAATACAATATTAAAAATATTGATGCGCATTATATAAAAGTGATTATCAAACATTTATCAATTTTATTTTCATGTTTTTATTATTGATTTTAATTTTTTTTTTGAGTCCATTATTCTTTTAAAAACTTAATCACTTTAATAGAAAAAAAAGGATAATTTTGAAAACAAATAGAAAAATTCAACAAGATCCTTTCAATGTTTTTAGTTATTATGTTGTATTATATATTTAAATTTTTATTGCTTTTATTGTATAGTTTGTCTTTCTCTATTTTTCATGTAATGTTAAAAATTCAAAAACGAATTTTCGTAGATTGCGATAGCTCCTGGAAAAGAGGAATATAACTAAAAGAATTCGAGGAATTCCAGAAAAACTACTGTACCTCCATCCATGAAGAATTTTTTCTTTCCTTTTTACAGCTAACACATCAATTGATGAACAAGCATGTTTTAGCGTAATAATTACAAGCTTAATGTCCGTGATGTTTAACTAAGCTGACCTGAAAAGTTAAAAGGCACTGACTGAAAAAAATATTTTTTTAAAACATTAGAGAGTTCAAAATCCACCAACATTAGCTTTAAGACTCTATAAAGTGATAAAATTTGAGTTTTTAAGACCTATAAAGAAATCATAAAAATAAAAACAATAATAAAAAATAGTTACTGCCTTTTAACTCATCCTTTTATAGGGAAGGGGAGAGTGGTGGAGGTCTGAACAATTTTAAATTTTTTAAAAATATATTTTTCTTTAATTTATTTTTCAACTATTCTGGAATAATTCACATCAGTACTTGGTGGGCGGGGTGGCCGAATGAGCTAACGCGTGTGCACTCCACCGCCGTTGGCCGGCAGCCTGATAAATCGTCTTGAGTTCGCGTCCTGGTGCCCGGAGGAGTTTTTAAATCCCCGCCCACACTCCCTGGCCCGGGAAAACCCCCGTATAGCCTTAAAAGCGAGGAAGGGGAGGATAAAAAAAAACAAAAAAAAAACACATCAGTTCCTCGTTTACAAATTGTTGTTTTTTAACATTTAATATTGCAATTAAAAATTACATATCAGCTTGTATAACAGTCGTGGATATGGCCAGAAGAGGTCAAAACTCATTATCATATCCTAGATAACTGATCGCTAAAAGACAAACACTAAGCTTTGAAGTGGACCTTATAAAAATAAAACATACCATTTGTTTATTTTTTATAACATATACCATGACAGACACCAAAAAAGATCTCTACTCCTGTCATGAGCAGGGTTTGTCAATACTGAATATCTTCTTTTGATCTGTCTGCGTCAGGGGTAAAATCTCAAAGCTTATGAATCACAGTGTAAGCAACTTAAGGTGTTTTTAGAAACCTATAATAATCATATATGTCGCAAATAATTTTTTTCTGAAACTATTATTCCTAAAAAACTATTAAAAGTTAAATAATTAACAATCTACAAACTAGGACCCTATTTTAACCCCAACAAGGATACGAAAATAATTATATTCTTTTTAAAAATAAAAAACTATATAAATAGTCTCTTTCATCATATAAAGCAGCGGGAATCGATAATATTCCTACTGAACTAATTAAGGCATGCGGGGAAGCTGGAGTTTCTAAAATACATCGGTTGGTTAAAAAGATCTGGGTGAACGAGAAATTACCTGAAGAATGGAAAGAATCTATTCTTATTCCGATTCACAAAAAGGGTCCGAGGACGGATTGTAATAACTATCGAGGAATTTCACTCCTTCCGGTGTGTTATAAAATATTCACTTTAATCTTAACCAGTCGAATCACGGAATACGCCGAGGAAATTATCGGAGACTACCAATGCGGATTTAGACGGAATCGTTCGACAATTGATCAAATATTTTCTTTACGGCAAATATTAGAGAAAAAATTGGAGTATAACGGTATTGTTCACCAGCTGTATATAGATTTTAAAAAGGCTTACGATTCTATTGACCGCCAGAAACTGTATAATATTCTAATCGAGCAGGGGATTCCAAAAAAACTAGTAAATCTAGTCAGGATGTGCTTGACGGAGACACTCCATAAAGTTAGAATCGGTAATAATTTGTCCGAAAAATTTGAGGTTCGTTCGGGCTTAAAACAGGGGGATTCTCTTTCGCCTGTCCTGTTCAATTTGGCAATAGAACATGCCATTAGGGAGGTAATGCGAACCGAGAAAGGGTTGGATCTGGGCGGGACAACATCCGTGCTGGGCTATGCTGATGATCTGGTACTGTTAAGCGAAGACGTTGAAACTATAAAACTAAATACGACAACGTTAATGAAAGCCGGTAAAGAACTAGGACTCGAAATAAACGTGGATAAAACAAAATATATGGTTAGCTGCAAAAATGGCGATACTACTGGTGATATCGATATAGATGGTAATATGTTTGAACAGGTAGATAAATTTAGGTATCTAGGTTCTACGATAACTAGAAAAAACGAAATTGAAGAAGAGATTAAGGTTAGACTGAAGGTAGGGAATGCTTGTTATTTTTCTGTGACAAAACTACTTAGTTCGCGCCTCTTGTCCCGAAACTTAAAAATTAGAATCTATAAAACAATTATCTTGCCTACAGTTCTTTATGGATGCGAAACTTGGCCGCTTACATTAAGGGATGAGCAGCGTCTTAAGGTTTTTGAAAATAAAGTATTGCGTAGAATATTCGGACCGAAGAAGGATGAGTTAACCGGAGAGTTCAGACGGTTACACAACGCTGAATTGCGTGAGCTGTATCCGGGTAATATAATTGAGGTAATTTCATCGCGGCGAATCAAATGGGCTTGTAAAGTTGTTGGGCTTAGTAACGAGAGAATTCCTAAAAGGTTAATATTTGCTGTGCCGAATGGTAAGCGTCCGAGGGGTAGACCGAAGCGAAGGTGGGAAGATTGCATTAAAGCCGATCTGAAGGGACTGGGTTTGGACGGCGAACGGTGGAGGGAGGTGTGTAACAAGCGATTGGTGGTGTCGGCATCGAACCTTCGGGTTCGCTAAGCCTTATTATTATTATTTATTATTATAAATAGTCTCTTTACCTACTTTAAAACATATATTTTATCAACTATTATATAATTTGTTTTACCCTGTTTTTAAAAACATACGTACATTTTTTCTTTAGACAAAATCTGTTTTACAGTCACACCTTGGTGACATTGTTTTCTAAATAACAGAAAAACTTTTTACTGGAAAATAAATATTATAAAAATAAATTAGATAATGAAAAAATCTTTAATTAATTAAAATATTTGTATTTTATTTAGGTATTTTTAGCTATTTAAAAAAAAATATGGTATTGAAAATTTTTAATCCCGTATGAACTGTTTATCATTTGTTTAAACCCCATATGGAGATGAACCCTTTAGATAGAAATGCACTTTGAGGTTTAAGAAAATATGTTTGAAGTGTATCAGAAAGTCCGAAACGTTATAAATAAATATCGCAACATAACTAAATGAAGAATTTTTTTGTAAACAAATAATTTTATTTTTTATAACTATTTTAGAATGAAAAAAGGGTTCTAGTTTTTGATTTTTAATTTATTAACATTTCAGAAAAAAACATTATTATATTTCAATTTCACAAAACATATTATTTATTTGGATAAATGAGTAATAAAAACTGAAAAACATAAAAATGTTTTATTTCATATTAATCAACGATTTTATATTGCTTGTCGATAAAGAAAAAGGAAAACTAAAATAGAAGACTAAATTATATTTGCGTGATCTATCTCAGAAAAAAAATAAAAATAATTTTGTGAATAAAAAAAAAAAAAAAATAGTTTCTGAAAGTATGTTTTTAATATCAAATATTTAAAGTGTACTCTTAGTTTATGGTTGAAGAAAGGAAAAATGAGGAAACAGGAATAGATTGGAAAAGTTGAAGGGAGATGACGGCTCTTAATTTACGACCAGAGGACAGATAATTATCCTGGATGTATCTCCTCTTTTTTGGGAAAAAAAGAGAAATTATATTTTCCTCTTATATTATGATATCTACAATAAATATAAACATATGTATTCGGAGAAAAAATGTATATTTTTATCTATTAAATGTAATGTGAAAACTTTTTTTAAGTATTGAAACAATTGGGCTTTATTATTTCTTCATGATCATAATCATAATAAAAAAATTATTAGCGACAACAGAAATATAATTATCTACTTTTTTTTTTTAAACCTATAGAAAATAGTGAAACTTTACCGAATATTAGAACTGAAAATAATGTAACGGTGAGCAATGTATAGGACAAAAGCATAAATTTTAAGTTTTATTATTTAACATAAATCGATGGATTCCCAGATAATGTAACTAAAATTTTAAAAGAATACATACAAAAACTAAAATTCAGTAAAAACTAATTAATAAAATAAAAAAAAATTACAAAAATAATAATCATAAAAACAAATAAAAAATATAAGATAAGTAAAGATGAAAAAAAAAACGAATATTATATACCAGGCAGATTGCATAGGTTTTAAAAATAAAATCAATGGAAACAATATAATAAATTATTATATTAGACAATCTAAGAAAAATATAAGAAATAGAATCAGTCAACACTAAAGTATTTTGTTAATTAAAAATTAAAAAATATCACACCAGCACAAGGCTATCTACACATAGTACATTGATTTCAACAATATTAATATAATCGTAACTAAAACTAATAGCTACAAACATAAAGTACCGGAATCAATATTTATAGGTCAAAAATCAAAATAGAGTATATAACTTTAAATCAGACACAAATGCTTAAATGAGATATACGCTAACATCATCACTAAATTAAAATGTTGGAACCAGGATTAAAATATTGTTAAAATAGGAAAGAATATTATGAACAAAAATAACTGTGTATTTTAGCTATAATAAGTGGCTGAAACGTTCTTATAACGATTAGAATAACCTTCAAACAACTTATTTCACTTACTCTTATCTAATTATGTAGTCCTGAGAGACAAAATAAAACAATGAGTATTATAAATACATAAATCATAGAGATAAATATGTAAAAATGATCACTAAGAAATGAATGGTACTAAGAGATTACAGCCTAAATTATTTCAGAAATTATACACAATATTTATTAATCGCATAAAACTTATGAATGAACTAATAAAATGAACTAAACTAATGAAACTGTTCATAATGGTTCCTTTTTTTTTTGTTTTGTTTTTTCAAGAAAAATGTGGTCTTTGACTTTGAATACAACATTTTACGTGGTTCTAAATAAATAAGAAATATAATTACACCGTTCGAAAATTTCGTTTCTTAGTTTTATTATTTTATTTTATGTTTTTTTTTTTTATGTTTATATTCTTTTTTCACTTTACTCTTACTATTCTTCCTCGTAAACATGTCCTAGTTTGGATTATCATAAACTTCTTGCGTGTATTTATCCGTGTAAGAATGTTTACCTCTTACACAGCTGAGAAATAAAGACGTTACAAAGTGAAAAGTCATTTATAATGTTGTTTTGAAAGAGATAATTTTAGGGTTAATTATTTGTTTTGAAACTTTGAAAAACACGCCATCATCGTAGTAGTTAGCTAGTAATTTATAGGGCGATTAGCCCGACCGCTGGAAAAACATTTAAGATCTCAATTTTCTTTTATTCTTTTCTCAACAACTAAATAAAAAACCTTCATATGGAGTAAACACGGAATCCCTTACAATATCTTTTTATTTTTTTTATTCAATTTCACAAACAAATTAATGTTACTAATTTTATTATATATATATATATATATATATATATATATATATATATATATATATATATATATATATAATACTGATTAAATGTATACATACATGTCTTATCCACTAATTCGATATGATTGGATAATGTATTTCTATTTTTTAGGAAAATATAAACCAGCAGTATTAGTGAATCTTTTTTTATTTATTTTTATTTAACAGTAAATATTAGAATCTGCCACTTTGAAGGGCAACAAGTAACAAGGCTAACTTGCTCGTTCATACCATATACACATATAATACGGAAATAAAAATAAATAAATAAGTAAACTAAGATAAAATTAAATATAAAAATAAAACAACATACATCAATAATATATAAGCGAAACAAGAAATAAATCAATAAGTAAAAATAAAATAAATCTTCTTAATACATACATTCCTATGTACAATATTTACATTCGCCCAAGGAATTCCGAGCCAAGCTAGGTCCTCCAAAAGTAAAAGGCAAAGCAGGACTCCATGAAATCCCAGTGTCTCTCTTTCAGCAGCGTCACTAGTAAGTCAGTGGAGACTGGAGGAGGGCACTAGAGCCATTAGTGGACCTAGGATTAAATTTGGAGGAAGACTTTTTTTTTTTTAATTACGGTAATTACTCAGATAGAAAAATAATGAAAAAAATGAATAATATAACGGCAATAATAGGAACAATACGCTTTGAGGTGTAATTTATCTTGGTACGTGCATACATTATATGCGTTGTAACGTTATAACAGCTGTATATTGTAATTGTTTATGTATTAAGCTCAGATCAGATAAAAGAAAATAATATGGATCTATATAGAAAAAAAAAACTTTCTATTTTGGGGGTACTTCAACCAGAAAAGCTCCCCTCCTGGTAGATTAGCCAGTGCCAGGCAGTTGGCAAACATGGGTACAATTGGGTAGAATTACGTCAACGATAGTTGCGCAATCAACTTTTGCATTTACAAAAAGGTTTTTATTATAACTAGTATAATTTTCCCCTCCCAATAGTCCTGTATGAGCAAAAAAAAAAGTCATTATCGTGTCCAACATATTGTTCGTCCACATAATATGAAAATAGCTGGACAAAGGAGGGAGTCACTTCCACCAGATCAAGAAGCTGTGACAAATGCATAAACAAAATTAATAGCAACAAAAATAATAATTTTCTAAGGTTAAGGCAAATATACTTTACTTTACTTGAGGACAGTTTTCCCATCCTCAAAGAATTCCTTATGTTTAATGTAAATGTACATATTTGAAATGAACTGTTATTACATTGCTAATCTGCTGTGTTTATCGTCTAATTATTTACCTTGACTTTGTGAAAAATACATAAGCCTTCCTAGAAAAAGAAAAATAAGAAGATAAAAGATAAAAGAAAAAAATAATAATGAAAATAATTTATCAAAATAGGTTACAAGAATTTTAAAGTAAAAAACTAACTGCTTCTACATTTTCCGTGATCAACTTTTACCGTTAATGCAAAATTTAACCTCATTCAAATGTTTTGATGCTTTAAAGTGACGATTTTTTTCCTCTTTCTGACAACAATAAAGCATACAGTTGCAAGATTTTAAAGTGATAAAATTATAAAATAGATAAATAAATTTTTAAAAGCAGAATATCTTATATGTCAAATTCAAATTTACCATTTAATGTCCGATTAGAAAAAAATTAGTTTATCAATGGAGCTTCGTAGGATCTATAAAAGGTTTTTTTAATTTTTGGATAATATTAAGATTAAATTTTCGATTAAGGAAGTTTACAGTCTAAAAATTATATATATATTATTATCTCTTCGAAAAGTGGCATTTATGAGTTTTATGGCATGCTCAAAACAAATATGAACTTAATTTAAACTTGAAGAGATTTTTTTCAGGCCAGTGAAATCTCTCGAACTTATATTGTTTCATTTTTACCTAAAAAATCTAAAGAACGCGTCATAAATATGAATATGTTTTTAAAAACAGAATAAAAAGGAAAAACAATTATGAAGAATATGTAACATTTAGAACAAGTTATTTTATTTTTCTTAACTCGTAGGGCCAATTAGAACAAACCCAGGACGCTTGTTGTTCAGTTGAAGTTCAATATTGAATATAGAACTAACCATTATATTTGATCCCTAGGTTCAGATAAAATAATTTTAAGAACTCCGATTGATATAAAACTCACTTTTATTCCAACACAAACTTTTATAGAGAGATTTTAGATTTTTAAATCAATCTACAACAATAGTTTTTCACATCTGAATATTTTAACATTATGAAATTATTGAAATATTTATTTAACAAACATCAGTTTTGACTGACTTCCTAACACTTATTATATAATATTGTTTGAGGAGGCGGAAAATTTTCGAATATGTATTGCATATCTTTTCTTTGTCTGCTTTGTGGTTTACCCAATTATTTTTTTCCAAATTAATGAATATAGCTCCTGAAAGTAGCCGTTTTTGGTGATTGGAACTTTGGAAGTATGGTTGGGTTTTCAAAATATAATGGTTGGGTGTTCAAAATATAATGTGTTTTAAAGGGTTAAGGCGTGTTCGGCTAGTTTCAAGGCGAGTGGGTTTCGTATGGAGATACTGGATTTGTGTTGATATATTCGGTTTTTTAGATAATTATTTGTTTCTCCCATATAAGAAGCATTGTAGTTTGGGCTAGAGCATGTGGTATGGTATACTATATTTGATTGTTGTAGGAGTGGAACAGGATCATTGAGTTTGTTGTATAGATTTCCTAATTTACTGTTATTTTTTAAAACTATTTGTTGATGGGGGAGTTTGGAAATTAAAGTTCTTTTTAATTTTGGAGATAGGATATTGTTATTTCTAAAATGTTGTATTATTCATTGTATTACTTATCATTTCAATCCATTAAAATTGTCTGTATTATAAACATTATTTGGCTAGCTATTGTTCTACCTGCAATCAAACTGTGTTATGTTTATATCTTTACTAGGCCTATTACTTACAGACCTTTTAACCGCTGTAATGAATTCCCACACCAATTCCATAGGACCTGACGGCATCCCTGTCAAACTAATAAAATTATGTCTTCCTGAAATCCTCCAAGTCCTTCTTTTCATCTACAATTTCTCCCTTCAGAATTCAGTATTCCCTACATCTTGGAAACAAGCCATTGTCCCTCCTTTAAATAAAAATTCTAATCCGACCTCACCCGAAGATTTCCGCCCAATCTCAATTCTTTCCAACCTCTCGAAACCCCTAGAAAGATTGGTGCAATCCCAAGTCTCCAACTTCCATGAAAAGTCCAACCAACTTGATCCTCTCCAATCTGGTTTCCGTCCCAGCTACTCCACATCCGCCTTAATTAAAATCACCAGCGACATTCAAACTGCAATAGATGATAAAAAGTTAACCATCCTTATCCTTCTCGACTTCTCCAAAGCCTTCGATTCCATTAACCATTCCATCCTCTTCAACAAATTGAAATTATTATCCTTCTCCAATAGTTCCATCTCTTGGTTTCAATCTTTCCTCTCACAACGTACCCAAGCAGTCTCCATACCCAACCAACCACTATCTGCCTTCCTTTCTTTATCCTCTGGAGTTGGTAATATCGACCTACCTAACGACCTACCTAAATCAATTCTCCATTGTTCCCATCACCTATATGCAGATGATTCACAGATCTACCTATCATTTTCCCCTCCTGAGTTACTGGGGGCATTTGCCAAGATCCAAGAAGACCTAGATCGAACCAGTGCCTGGGCAAATGTAAATGGATTAAGGTTAAATGCCGCCAAAACTCAGGCCATTGTCATTGCTTCCAAGCCCCTTCTTAGATCCCACCCAGACTTTCCCATCCTTCACCTTAATGACCAGCCAATCTCCTTCTACTCCTCTGTTAAAAACTTGGGATTTTTCATTGATCAAAACCTCCTTTGGAATCACCATATTTCTCATATCTCTCGACGGACAATTTCCACCCTCAAACTATTCCATCGCTTCCGCCATCTCCTACCTCAACATACGCGTAGACTCCTAGTTTCCTCTCTCATTTTCCCCCACTTTGACTATAGCTGTGTGGTGTATGATGGCCTCTCTGTGGAGCTCCGTGATAGACTGAAAAGATTAATGAACAGCTGTGTAAGATTTGTGATCGGGGCCCCAAGATACTCCCATGTTTCTCACCACTACGCTGAGTTAAAGTGGCTTTTCCCCTCCTTCCGAAGACAATATTTCCTAGGTACGTTCCTCTACCAAATCATCAACAGCCATCGTCCTTCTTACACCTACAATCTTCTCCAGTTCAAATCCTCAGTCCATTCCCTGTCCTCAAGATCTCCTCCACCTTCTAATCTTTAGAATGTGCCTTCTCACAGATCTGCCTCATTCCAAAATTCCTTTGTTGTTCGCTCTGTCAATTTCTGGAATTCCCTCCCTATCAAAATTCGACATTCCCCATCCATATCCAAATTCAAAACCCTCCTATTCCAATTCCTATCTCAAGAACAGTCAGATAGTTGCTAACCATTCGAGCTGATTTTAATAGAGAATTTGATACATACAAATTCATTGATTGATTCATTGATACATTTTTATTTTTTAATTCTTTTTTATTTTCTTAAAAGTGTATATTAGTGCAAATAGCTTTAAGTGCCTTGTCATAGTATTAATTGTTTTGTATATAGTTTCGTTTTTTGTATATAGAATGTTTACCTTATATTTTTTTTACATTATTTCTTTTTTTCGATTGATTTTATTTTGGCCAGATGTGATCTTTTAATTTTGTTCTATTTTGTTATTCTCTAGGGACTATGTCCCAGAATAAAATTATTTTTCTATCTATCTATCTACTTATGTTTATTTCATTACTAGGCAGTAGTCGCAATTGTGTAATTATAAGAAACAACGCAAATCTTGTATATATCTTGAATAATTTAGTGAGCAAACTATTTACAAACAGATGTTATCTCACTCCCCCCTCTAACTATGTTTACTTACCTTTTGCTATCTGAAAAAAGACAATTCGGAAATCCTCTCCCGACCCTTTCGCTTAACTACCGAAGTGTCTGAACTTGAATACCTTCAGTACTCGAAACACGGTTAGTAATAGAAAATATTACATTTTTTATAAATTTATTATAAACTTTTTACATATTTCATTTGTCTATTTCATGTATCATCAATGACTATTTTTTTGTATTATTAACCACCATCTGTCGTATTATCTCTGATTGTATTAAAAAAATATTCAGTCCAGATGATGACCCACATGTTTGGGTTGAAACGTTGGCACCAATAAAAACTTTATAATGACTGCACCCTTAATGTTTATCAAGCTTCTAATTTTTACCAGTTTTACCTTCATTATATTACCAGAGTAATGACGTAGAAGGGGTACAAAAAAAAGAAGAATAAAAGAACTGGCAGTATATTTTTTTGATACAGAAGGCCTTTGTTAAATTTAACTTTGAAGGTTTTTTTTTTTTTTTGGTTTTTTTGTGGGAAACATTTTTAATATCTTTTTATAGTTCTTATACGTTTTAATTATCCACATCGTTTTAAGGAATCACCAATATCGTTAAGAAAAAAATATATATAACTTATTCACTGTTTTTTTATTTATACATGTTTTGGGCTCTTCAACCATTTGGGTCATTTTCGCCCTATATTGTAATTTGATGAATTACTACTAACACATATAACTCAACTATAGCTAAGAAATACAATTTAAAGTTTGAAAAGTTAAGAATAATTTCAGATGTTATGATATTACAATTGAAATAAAATTATAAAAATTGAAACTTAAAGATTTAATGGAAGAAAAGATAACAGAGACAATAGAAATAAAGATTAATGATATTAAGAATAAAAGCTAAAAAATACATTTTTAAATAATAAAAATTAATACTAATAGAGGAGAAGTTAAAGAATACAGTTTAAACATTAGAAAGTACAAGCACCATTAAATTTAAACATTAAAGATTAGAGAAAGATAAGTTAACAGTTAACAAGGATATTTAAATAATAGGTTAATGATTTCAGGAATATAATCTAAAAATACAGTTTAAAAAACAAAATTAATATTAAAAGAGGAAAAGTTAGAAAGTACAATTTAAATATTAAAGATTACCAGAAGAAAAATTGAAAAACCATTATTGTCAAAAATTATGATTAAAAGAAAAAAAAAATTAACAGGTATATTTACAATTTAAAGAGGAACCTACAAACTTAAAAAACTTAACATTTACTACTTAACAAGGTGTGATTAAATTTTGTTAAATATTTTGATTTCCTTAAGGAACAATATTCATTGTTAATCGCCCTAATAGGTATACGGTTTTTTTTTATCTGGCGTTTATTCATTTATAAACATTTCATATAAACTCATTGACGATTCGTTTAAAAAATCAAACCATTTTGACTATACTGCACCTTCTTTACACTTTAAAAAAATGTATTTTTGCAATATCAATCATATTAGATATGTGAACAACAATCTGAGAATTGTTGCTAGTCTTTAGGAAGACTATTTCTGGTTCGAAGTTGTAGCCATAGAGGTTCCGTTGTTGCAACTAGCGCGAGGTTACCCAGGGCTATAGAAACTTCCTTCAATTATCAGAGCTAGTTTGCCAAGTTATATTGTTCCGACTAACGACGTGTGGTTGGCGATACCCTGTCCGCAGCAATCTCTTCAATTAATTCCACTACAACGAAATTTTCGTTTTTCGGTGGAAGTTCGTGAAACCAAATGATAAAAATCAAACTATAAAAATTACTTTCACCTATATACGAAATGTATAAAAATATTTTCTCTGATTAAAAACAAATTGCCGAGAATAATAGTTGTACTATATATGTACTATTACTATTATATCATATTGAGAGCTCTTACATCACATAACTCTGTAGCAACGGAACCAAAAAATCGTTATTCATATTAGCTGTAAAAGTTTACAACTTTGATTACTTCTACGGATATAACTTTGAAAATATGAAAATTAATCAAACTAAAAAAAAATAAATCATCGACTATTATTAAAAATCTGCTGAGCGCAACACACTACTTTCATTTATGTGTTGCGCTCAGCAGATTTTTAATATTAGTCGATGATTTATTTTACACACAAACACACAACTTTCATTTTACAATCATTCAATGGAATTGTAACAGATTTTTTCCGACATTTAGAGCACCTAAAAATGACAATAAGCGAAGAGAACCCTATACTAGTTTGTCTCCTAGAAACACACTTACAAGAAACTCAAAAAGTGAGCTACAATGATTACGATATATACCGAAAAGCAAAAGATCGTCATGGGAAGACTTCGTATCTTCATTACATCAAAGCATTTCAATGAAGGAGCTCTGGAATTAAGTGAAAAGTGGAATTAAGTGATTATGTGATCTCCAAAACAAAGAAATTGCCTGGTATTAAGAGTGGACAAGACATTATAACTGACCCTGACGAAATCGTTAACGAAAGTTATAAAACTCTGCAACAGAGTGTAATTTAAAGGCGTTGCCAATGACCCTACAGAGTAGAGGCAACAAAATACCAAATAAATAAATAAATAAATAAATAAATAAACTTTCATTTAGCGCTCAACTTTGAATAAAAATTATTTCCTGGCCATGATGGGCTATTATAAAATTTTGAGTTGCAATTTTAACTGAGCTAAAGCTAAAAGACAACAGCTAACAAATCATAAATACTAATAATACAACAAAAGTCCTAGTTATTATATCACCGGTTGATTATGTATTGTACGAATTATTAGTTATTAAGCTGTTATTTTTCATTGCAAAGTTTACTTAAACGGAATTAAGAGATTTGCTTTGTCTGTCATAGACAGGTCAAAAGTTGTCGCACTGATTGGAAGTGAATTTTGTTGGAATATCGGAATGGGAAAATTTATCAAATTACTCACTAATTTAATTTTCTAAAAGGTTACATAATGATTTTTCGGAATAAACAGACGATAGATACCTAATTATTTAAACATAATATCAGATCTAGAGTTATTAATATGTTTAGGTAAATTAACTGTAAATATGTTTAAGGTTATAAATATTTCCATGAAATATTTCTATATTTCACTTTTTCTTTCTCACAAGTACAATGAATTAGTATCTTAAGCAGTGTCACTGCCTTGAATCCATGGGTTTTAAAAAATTTTTAATCTTAAAACAAATTTTGAAAGTTAACATTAAGATTTACGTTAAATAGTGTTAGTTTTCAGAAGTTATTATTTATATTTCTTCTTCACTTTCCGTTACCTTCTACCAATTTCTATATTAGATATTGTTTTTCTAAAATTATCCATTTTCAATCGATATATTATACGCATATTGTCTGACTGTTATTTCCTGAGATTCATTTTCGACCAGGGTAAGCATTTTCGAATATTTTCACGATCACAATACTTACCTTTACTATATATTACATATGCAGTATATAGTTCAAATCCGTGGTCCACTCCCAGAAAATAAGATCCCGTTTTTCCGACCTTTATATTCCTTCCCATAGAACTAAGACATTGGAATATTCCTTTATTGCCCAAACCACTTCTGGAATTTCTTGCAGTCTGATATCCGTCATGTCTCTTCCCTTTCCTCATTCAAATATCATCTCTACCAATTCCTTCTCACATCCCAATATGACGTTTTACAATGAAATAAATATTGTTAAACAAATTTTGACTGAGGTGAATGGTTGTTGAAATTGCTCGAGTTCCAATTTTAAAAATCAACCCATGCTTATATTATTTTGTTTTTTTATTTATCTGATTTCTGTTTTTCTTTTTATTTAAATAATGTCTGTTTGTTTTTTTCAAAATGGTGTTACTTTTTATTTGTTTTAATATACTTTCACTGAAGATACTGTATATATTCTTTAATGTTGATTAATGTAATTAATGTAGTTGATTAATGTAAATGTAATTTTTGGCCTGTTGTGGTTTATATTTTTTTGTCTTATTCATAAGGGACCTCGTCCCAGAATAAAGTTTATTTTTATCTATATAGGTAAGTGAAAGTAAAAAAGCCTATCGGAATTCGTACACATGTTTTGGTTTGCGATTTATAATAATGAACTATTGTAATCAACCGAGAAAAAAAAACTAATCTGAAAACTTTAAACTTTATCTCCATTTTAAGAACATTTGATTTCATTGAGACCAAAGTTGGAGGCTAATTAGAGGATAGTATAGAAGTGGTCTAGTACCGATCATGTCAAAATCTATTAAAAAAATCGATTAATGTATTTTTAAAGAATGTAATGGCTTGAGCATTGGTCCTACGGAATAAGATGTATTATAAGTTTTGATTTTTTTGACTTATAAGCAAGATTTTTAACAATTTTTTTTTTAAACGTAAGTGCTATTCAGTTTGAAAAAAATATAATCTCAGTGAAGTGTATGCGTATCAATATTTTTTTTATTTTAAGAGTTTCTCTGGCAGCACGTTTATCTTAATCTAGTGATGACTAAAGATGTTAAAAATTGGAATAAATTATTAAAAAGGGTTTTTATATAGAAAAACAAAACAATAAATTTTTTTTTCATTACCAATCGTATTCTAACGATTAAATAGTGGTTATTAGAGATTTTAGACGCCAACATCTAGGTCAAATGACTATATGAATATGAAGACAGAGAAAAATGTAGGCTGTTTTTGAATCATGGTTACCAAAGCCTACAAAATATTTACCTTTATTTATTTTAATATTTATTTTTGGATGCTTTACGATTTGATATGCATTTGAAAATAATAAAACATTGTGTAATAGTTTGCTCCGTTTTTGTAAGGTTTTAATTTTAATTATAACCGATTTCTCCTGGTAATGGTGTTAATAGTCATCAATAATCAGCAGTTATTAATAGTCAGGAGTCTTTAAGAACTTTTGTGACAATATAAGTAGTGAAAGCTATTGCTGAAGAAGTTCCTGACCCAGCTCCTGTCAAGTAAAGAGGCTGTTAAAAGTTGCCTGAAGACGTTGTGACGGGTCTTGAATGAGAGTCGAGTAGGCCCGGCCACTAATTAGGATGCATTAGAGAGAGCCAAGAAAACGTACCGCAACTTCAAACAGATCCTCGTTAGACTGCGTGAATGCCCTAGGGTAAACGGTGGTATTTTTTTTTTTGTTGTTGTTTTTTTGGAAAGTGAGGTGGCTGAGTGGGCTAACTCGTTGGCAAAACACTCGTTGTCCGGCAATCAACCACGTGATAAACCGAAATTTACCTGTTACAAAATAATTCGTATCTCGGTGCCGGGGGAGAAGGATTTTTAACTATATTATGAATCTCTGAACCAGTAGAAATTCCCACATTACCTACAAGGCGAGGTAAGAGTGAACAATATTTTTTTTTTTAAGTAAGTGTAAAAATAAACATTCAGTTAGTTTTCAGTTGTTAATTTTTTAAATATTAGTAAGTGTTGATCTGATACTTCAGATGTTTATATAGGTAGGATACGTAGGATCCTTGGGAATCGACCAAAATTATTAGTCATAATCATGGTCCGGAATACAATTTAAATGGTGTATATGAGAGTTTTAGTTTATTTACTAGACATGGTTCTTCAACCGCTATGGAAAAGTAAAAACATATTTATGTAATTACTAATAAATATTATGACTAATATGTTTTTTATTGAGTAACAATTCTGTTGGACCGCAGGGTGAGGTCACGCCGTATTAAAAGAATTACTACTTAAAAGTAAAATCGAAATCGCAGATTTTATGAAAAAGTCATATAAATCAGTTGGAAACTGGTAAGTTTATGTATTAATCATTTTTCCTGGCACAAAAAAAAAGTTCTTACTTTCTAGATGTTTAAAAGGTAATTTGCAGTAAATGAATGAGCAAAATTGTCTTCACATGCGATAGAGCTGAATGGATTTCAACCTTCAAAAGCTAAAGATTTCTAAATGAATTCATGAAATTGTTTTCTGGTTACTGTATAATAATTTTAAATTTGTCATCAGAAAATGCATCTTTTAGGACTAACGGTTCATGTGTCTTTTGTTTATTCCATTAAATACTTTTTTTAATTTTTTATAGAGTAATGGATTAATTATCACTTCTTCTAAATCATCGGAATGAATTGATAAACAAATCAGTAATCCCACCTATTTGAAGGTCCGCAGTTAGTGAAAAGTGGCGATCTACTTTTACTAAGTAGGACCACTCCGTTCAGTAGACTTAATTTCAATTTCCTGTATTTAATCTTTCATTGGTGACATCCATTCACTAAGCTGTGTCACAACTTACAGTGACGGCTTTAGACACTTGGCTTTCCCAGGAAATGACTACATGAGCTCCAATCATCCTCCTCGTAAAAATAAAAATATAATTAAAGGGAAGACAATAAGATGCATGTGAAGAACGTTTCATATTACTTACATTCACCAAATATAAGGGAACGGAGTAGATTTATATCCACATGGAAGGATAAAAAATTGTTTGCCTTCATAATGAGAAATTTCAAATTATTTTTCACGTTTTAGATATGCTGAAAAAATTGGTCTGTCCATATCATTGTAGTCAAAGCAACGCGATTCATTGATACGATGATTTCTGCCTCGTTAAAAATATCGAGCACTTAATCTTCCTAAGAACTCAAGGAAAATAAGTAGTTGAGAATGAAAAACAAATTCGTCTTAAGGAGCCGAGTTGGCAGTGAGCCAGCAAGGATTTGCATCGCAAGCCACGGGCATACAATGGGACACACCTAGGCGATTCTTCCATCGCAACAAAGGAGCCCCAACAAAGGGTCTTATTCACGGTCTTTTAATAATTGTCCCAGTGATAATGTCCATTGTGTTGCGGGGTAATGTTACAACTTGCTATTAGTCCTCTTCACGGATAGTCGTTTCCTTTAACTGGGTCAATTTAACTAGGCAGGAAATAGAGGTGGTGTTAGTGAGAAAGACTGCGGTCCATTCATGCACTTTGGTTCATTCTTTTTTTTTTCTGCTTTATTTTTAGATATAAAAATTAAAAGACGTCGGCAATTGAGAAATTACCTACGGCGACTGAGATGTTAGCGACAAACATCTATTGATAAATGGAATAGATGGACACTACACACATTAAATTTCGTTTAACAAAGCACAAATATATCTAAATGAGGTTGACGTATAAATAATACAATTCTGAAATATAAAAGAAACAACAAAAAATGTATTGAAAATAAATTGCAAATTATAAACTGTTAATTAATTCAACAAGAAAATAATGTTAAACTGCATTATGAAAAAAGAAAAAAAATATATACACAAACAATAAATAAATATTTGGAAAATGTCCTAGGGCATTGATTCAGATAAGCTGGCTGAGATTCAGCTGATATCGCAAATGACATACGTTGCATACAAAATGGCAGGAGTATCTGAGTTGATCATTGCCCCTTACGCTCGTAGGAAATGTGCTTTTACAAACTTATAGGAAAAAATGAAGTGGCTGAAAACATATACCCGCACACACTAAAACACGCACACGCACGCACATACAATCACACACGATACTATACAAGATGTAACTGAGTTAAAAGCACATGTGTTTCACAAAATATAAGAACATAATTTATAAACAAAATAATGATAACTAAATTAAATAACACAGCATTTTATATTGAATGTAAACTTTTTTTTTTCCTGTTCTTCTCTACCTCGCCTTTTAGGCTATACGGGATTTTCCCGGACCAGAGGGTGAGGGCGGGGAATTTAAAATCCCCGTTGGCACCGGGACGCGAACTCGTGACTATTTTCATATCATAGAATCATATATCCGGTTGCCGGGCAACGGCGGTGCAGTAAACACGCGTTAGCCCATTCGGCTAATTGAATGTAAACTTATTTATTACTTATTTTCGGTGTTCCAACGTGGGATACCCCTTCAAGTTAGAGCAGAGCTCCACACATCTCTATCCTCCCAGTCACCCTCCTGTAAATCTCGGTCGGCCATCTCTTCTCGGACTCCTTCCATCCACGTGGTTCTGGGTCGTCCTCACCTACGCTTTCCGGGTGGCTGCCATTCCAGGACACTGTTCGGCCAATGCTCTTCCGACATTCTCCTGCAGTGCCCATACCACCTCAATTGCCGTTTCCCGATCCTCTCAGAGACAGTCTCCTCTACACCTATTCTCTGTCTCACCACTTCATTTCTCCCTGTCCATACTTGTTAATTGTAGACACTTTCTTCAGAAATCCATTTCTACAGACCGAATTTTGGCATACAAGCCAGCATTCATCGATCATACCTCACATCCGTAGGTTAATATGAACTCGACAATAGCCGTGAAGATACGCCGCTGGTTCGCGCTTGAAATAGCGTCGTTCCAGAGAACAGGATGCTGCGTTCTAGTTGATTTCCAAATAGGACCCGAGGTATTTAATTGCCTTTACTCTTCTGCACACCTGTTCACCTATGCGTAGATCGTCTTCCTTATCTCCCAGTACCATATACTCAGTCTTTTGTAAGTTTTGAAAGAAAACAAATATATAATAAAAATAAATTTTAATTTCGATGAAGTATAACCTGTATGTTCCTTACGTGAAGTATGTTCCGTCACCTGTGCATAACCTCCTAAGTATATGTAATCACAAACATAAGCAATCTAGTGTTGTTGGCTGCAACAAAAGAATTTGGTTTTTAAACTTAGTAGTGATTTTTAATAGTTTTCCGATTCTTATATTACAATTTTTTTTTTTCCTAGCCCCCAGGAATTTCTTGATTACAAAATACAATATATATATATATATATATATATATATATATATATATATATATATATATATATATAAATGTATATATACATAAATTTACAATTTCCTTTTATTACCCAAGGGCATTTTAAGGTAAGAGGGCTATGCACGCTGCATGCGATCTTTGCATCTGTGACCAGAGGCCTTTTATTATACCACTGGGCGTGGAGGGCCGCCCTGCATTAATATATTACAAATAAAATGTACATGTTTGTTATATTTGCCCAACTGAAGGCTCTGTTAATTAATTTTGCGGGATTGGACTGCCAAAGTACCCATGCACGCTTGATCGGTGTTTAAATATTTGAAGAATATATTATTATAATCTTCATGTATTATTAATATTGCAATTGGTTATAGGTTATATTGTAACATATTTTAATGGGTCCTTTATAAATTGTAATTGTTAATAGAACTCATGTTCATGTTTTGTTCTTTTATTATTTTTGAACTGTGTGAAAAGAAACATTTATATGTAATATATTTATAAATTCAATTTATTGCTAGATATTTTTAGTTGTGAATTAATTTGAAATTGTAAAAAACAATAATAACATTTAACTAGCGATAATGATTAAAATGTACGATGTATTAGAGCTAACGGACGGGAGGTCCTTCTCTGTCAAAGGTTGAATTGTAAATGACTAGTGGTATGGTGTTTTGGAGGATGCGCGTGGCGCCCTCTAGGCGTTGTTCTAATGAACTATTTTATTCATTTATGCAAGTCATTGCTTTTCTAATAATGATTAATAATTTTAGTAGCGCAACCTGTTAATTGCCTAGTGAACTATATATTTCATTTTAAAACTATTTATTATTTCCTTTTGTAATTAATGCTTTTGTAAATAACTAATGTTTGTAATATTTTTAAAATAAGTATTCATGAAATATAATTAAATAAAAATAAAAGGAGTTTGGACTTAGAGATCTCAGGGCCTAATTAAAATAATTGTTACTAGTGTTGTCTCTCACAGGTCTGAGGACTCACTATCAGTATAAATAGCAGCCTGGCCCCTAGGGCAGGCACTCTCTCCCGAGTCACTACCTTCTCACATAGGCTCCTGGTATCTCTCTGTCTGACAGTTTGAAACCAGACCAATGTGTTATTTTTTGGTTTTACCTTCCTCCTTCTCTTTTCTCTCCTAACCTACCTCCTCTCTCCTTTCGTAGGAATAACTTGGTTGGCCCTTGTTTTCCTACAGTCCCCCTTGCATCTTCCAGGTTGTCCCTGGGAGTGTAGGGTTACCTATCCTCGCAATGTCAGGGGATTGCCTCCTCGGTTGCAGAGCCCTGGATGTGTAGGGGTTGTCCCCCTATCATTCTTGGCGGTCTTACCTTATCCTATCCTCGCAACGTCAGGGGATTGCCTCCTCGGTTGCAGAGCCCTGGATGTGTAGGGGTTGTCCCCCTATCATTCTTGGCGGTCTTACCTTATCCTATCCTCGCAACGTCAGGGGATTGCCTCCTCGGTTGCAGAGCCCTGGATGTGTAGGGGTTGTCCCCCTATCATTCTTGGCGGTCTTACCTTATAACCTTATCCTTCTCATCCTGTCTAAGCTGGTACATCCCATTCTTACAAACTTAAATAGATACACGAATACCAGGTTAATTGACTAACAGAAAGATTAAAGGTTAGAAGGACAGATTTCAGATTTTAAAAGATAAACGCCGGCAATAATAGACAGACAGACAGAGAGATAAATAAAATAAAAACGAGATAAAAATAAAAAATATTACAATATATTGTGGTTTTGTCAATAAAGGCAATCAAAAAATTCTTTGTTATTATTATTTAATTAAATGAATATAACCGTAAGCCCAGAAAGTAAGGTGCAATTTTCATCTGATTCACTCAATAATGGCTAAAAAGCCTCTTTCAGTTTTCTTTTAAAATTTTGGACTATGGGAGCTGAAAAAGTAAGGATATAAATATGAACGTGAGTTGTCTTTATCCATATTTAAACTTATTATATTCGCAATTCAAATTTAGACTTAACGTGTTTCAAAACACATCTGCATTAAAGAGTTCTATTAAAAATTACTGATTTTGTTAGATAAAGACCAGAGCACCTGTGGCTCAACCTCCCATTTCGCCGTATTTGAAATATTTCCAAAGTTTCAGAAAAACCTTAACGAAATTCAGTTCAGTTTACAAATAATTCAGAAATATAATCGAGATTGATTTAATAACTTTATTTATCAATACACTTTTTAGATATTTTAATAATCGAAACAGAATTCTTTATATTACAAGAGAGTGAGAGAAAAAGATTGAATACATTTTTTTAAAAATGGTCTTGGATAGTACTTTATATATTTAATGTCAAAATCTATCGCAGACTTCTTCGTTAGGTAACGGAAATGCCGAAGATTATTCTAACCTATTTAATATGATTACTTTTTTCGACCCTGAAAAGAAAACAAATTCTGTTCATCCTAATTTAATCCATCCTAATTAAGATTAGATATCTAAGTAATATTTCAGAATTGATATTGTTGCTCTTCGGTTCTATAAACATATTATGATAAACTTTCTAATTCGATTCAAGTTTAGTGTATATGCCATTATCATTAGAAATGTCAAAAAGATCTTCAAGAGCTCTCACCCAGAGACAAAAATAAAATTACACAACTTTTATGTTGGACTTTTTTCAAAGATTCTTCAGACATTTTAGAATTACTTTCATGATTCTGAACAAAAAAATACGATCATAGAAATTTTTTATCGTTAAAATAATCACACAATTCCTTCAAGTTACTAGTGTCATATTTTTGTAGTAATGCCGTTCTTATTGTAGTAATATCTTAAAAATTAGCATTCGATTTAATAATATTCCAGGAGGTCTCTGAAACAAACATTATACATTACGTCTTTTATGAATATTTTTTTAAGAGTTCTACTTTCTTCCAAGGTTTGGTGGCTGATAAGCGGAATGTTCCTCTTATCTCTATCCAAATGTTCCTGAGTTTTTCCTATTTCCTTCTTTGGCCACGCAATTATGGCATATATGAATGGTAACATTCATGAAAAAATATTGTTCTCAATATTGTGCAATAAATAATCAAGAAAGCAAAAATAAAACGTAAAGCTATCTTTTAGGTGTTTTGAGTGAAAAAATAAAATAAATACAGATAACACGAGGTTTGAAAATAACGGTGAGTTCCAAGAAAAATATTGACCATGTTTTTGAGTAACGGGGTATACTCGCTTTTCCATTACAATTAGTGTTGTTCAAAATCGGTCTTGGTCTTGCAAAGTGCAAGACCAAGACAAGTAAAAAGATAGTGTTTTTGTGATTAAAAATTAAGGAAATATAGCTACTTATACTAGACATTTTAGTTGCTATGTTTAAAGAATTTGTAGAACCAATATGCTTTTGCATTTAAATCTTCCAATTTTTCATTGATGGTTTACTTTGATTTCTTCATTTTGAAAAATGACAGAAATATCTCTCTGTAGTATTTAGTGGTATGATTCTTTAAAAGGTTATTAAATTTCTGACAAAACTGCTACAAAATCGTCTAAATCGAGCCGGTTTTAGCAACGATACGGTGTTTTGAAATCTATACACTGATTTTAATAATTGTTGACTTGCCCCTTTACATTTGCTTTAGTTCTTACAAAGAAATCGTACTCTAATGATTTCTATGACCTGTTATTAGGAAAATAAGTCTAATTCAATTGTGCTATTTATAATGAGCATGTTTAAAATCGGAAGGAAAGTCATGTGTTTGGGCACTCCAGATTTTTTATTTACACAATTGGAGAAATCGTATAGATTGTCTTTACTCTACAACTTTTCCATTCCAAGGTGGTGGGTTTTCTATAATATAATATCTTCATTGCCAAGTCTTTAATATATTGTTAAGTTAATTTTATTAATTTGGTTGGAATCCACTATCTTTATGTCACTAAAATATCTACATGTACCTATTCTGTAACATTTTCCTAAGATCTAAAGTAAGATGTTTAATAAATAGCAATAAGCAAATAGGTAACTACAAAACTCTTGGGCAAGACCGATATTCGTCTTGGTCTTGCATTTGGGCAACACTACTTATAAACTATGAGCTACGACTTAAAGCTAGTAATCGCTTTAAATTCTAAATAATCCTTATCTGAAAACAAAACTTCTGTTCAACACAAAAACTGCTTTCTAAGCGAAAATTAAAATTTAAATTTAAATTTAAAGAGGCAAATGTTGACAGTTTATTTAACAGAAGAACATACGGCTGATATTTTGATATGTCAAGAATATGTCCCCAAGAGAGAATTGACTTTGACCGACGATGTTCTCGGTTGTTTTGAAAACTGACGCGATAATCTTATAAAACTAGTCCAGTTGGATGAGGAAAAAAATCGAATAGTCGGTTTGTTTTCGGTGTTTATGTTTTATGGAATGGTGGGATATGAATTTGATGTTCCCAAACGAAATTTTCTACTGTGTTTCAAGATATATGAAAAAAAACATTTTTTTTTTTTTTGTTTTTCGGAAATGACTATCGAAACTATGCATTTTATCAAAATTATTATTATATACAAAGTTATAGTAGATAAAATTTACTATCAATTCAATACGTATCTTTCTGATGTAGGCCCAAGGTTTAAGGAATGAGAGAATGCTGACTGTTCGCTTATTTCACAAGAAATATCGGATTTTCTCCCAAAATTCATAATCTATGTATCCCTCGAAGAAATTCATTATGATCAATTTGAAAGAACATTAAATTTCCTATGTAAAGTGTGACACATGAAATGTCTACAAAATATTTTTGTATTTTTTAAAGAACATTCTAATCTCTCTTGTTACATAATGGCTTGTTTCAATTATCTGATGTTTCCAATTAAGAGGTAATACATTTATTTTATTTTCTCTTAAATATATGTATGTTTTCGCACATCTTTTTTCTATTTAGGTTTAAATCTGAAATACCTTACAATAAAAATAATAATTTAATTTTGACAAAAGAAATTAATAACCAAGAAATTGTAGTAAAAATAAATCTGAAAAAAAAAAACATTTTATCACCAAGCTGTTTAGTAACTTAACAAGTTTCCAAGGAAATGACTTTTAATGAGACTATAAAAAATTTTCATTAAAAGGCAATTAATTGCACCCATGGAAAAAAAGTTGAAAGAAACACTCATTAATTTAAATGACGGGAAAATTAAGTCTGCTCTAATATGATTAAGCCAAGTTCTCCTATTATGAAAAACTCATTGACGCTTGAAAACGAAATAAGGGAGAAATGAGTTGTAATTCCAATTATATCAATACCCTGGGCTTAAAGCAACTTCAATCAAGATTAATAACTTTCCCAAATGATTTATTTAAGAGTTCAACAGGACCGGTAAACTTCATTATTCATTATATCCCTAGAGAAAAAATGTAAACAACTTTTTCAATGTTATGCAATCACTTTAATGTTACACAATAAAAATTGTAAGTCTTTTCGAAATAAACAAATAAGTTTATTGTTTGGTTTTTGTTTTAAATAAATACTTACTGGATGTTAAATATATAAAAACAATCTTTCAAATACATTCATTTATTTATAAAAACGGTCTCATGATTGTATTGCTATTGACATTTTTGGGCTTTAATGAATAGATTTTATTCGAATAATTTATTCAATTAATTTTCAAACACTGATATTTTTGTGATTGACGATATTTAGTGTAACGAAAAGTTCTGATTTATCTATTGAATTATTCAGATTCTTTTATGAAAAAAATATTGAATGAAACATCACCGAATAAAGATTTATTCAAAGAAAATATTCAATTAAAAGACATTTATTCAGGTATTAATCATTCCAAAATTAAATTTAAATTTTCATTTTTTTTTCCAAATAGGAGTCCATCATGTTATGAAGAGAAACTTTCTCTACAAAACAATCGATATTAAGATTGCAATATCGAATATAAATTTAAAGTATTATATTTTTTTTCTAAATTTTCGGATTTCTTCGATGACAGGATCCATTAGTATGTCGTATCAAAGAAATCAGATAATATTTTTTCTTTTATTTGTTTTGAAACTGTATAATATATATATATATTATTAATTTCATTTATTTGGAGAATGCCTAATAATCATATCCAATTGGTTATCAACATAATCAATGCTTTTTGTTCTTATTGGTTGATTATTTTCAATAACTATTGTAATCGTCCGAAAAAAATAAAAAAATTAACTCCCCCCTTCATAAAAATTTGAGGTTTTGCTGATCACGATACGTAGGATTCGAAAATCGAATACAAATTTTTTAGTCCGTCCGCCGTCCGCTGCTTTTCTCCGAGGTACTGGACTGATTTTTTTTTTTCAAATATGAAATCAATATCAAAGGTCACTCGAGGATGATCCTCCTACCTCGCCATTGGTATCCGCCTTTTCCTTCCAAGATGTTGGCCGAAAAACATGTTTTACTGTAGAATAGCACCTAAACGAATGTACCAATTTCAATGAAACTTGGCTAAAGTCTTCTCCTCGATGACCTTTAAATTTATTTATATAACGTACTTCAAAGAAAAGAAATTGGAAAAAAAAGTTACAAGGGATATTAAAATTACATCTCCGAATAACTCAAGAAGTATATACCTGTTATTAATGTTGTATGGTTATTTAAAAGTTTGCGAATTTTACTAAAATACCAAAAACGAATCATTGAAATTGGACAATTTGGAGCCAAGATATGGTGTTCTAAATATGCTTTATATGTTCTACTACAGTGCTTATATCTAAAGTTTTATACCAACTCTATCAATTTTGTATATTTTTTAAGAAAAGTATCAATGATAAAAAAGAAAATTATATAAGCCAATGTTAGTAGTCCTGTTTATTTGTTTTCCTTAATGTTACATCGAAAGAAACGTTAACTTTGATGTTAAATTGTTTTGAAATGATAAACCATTGTTTAATAATTTGCATCGTTTTTTTTCCACTTCTTAATTTTTTTTATAACTTCTTTTATTGAGAAATATTACAATCTGCGTCAATTAAGGACACTTATAATAGAGTACACATTCACACAGTATATACATAAATATAAATAAATAAAGTAATAACAAAAGAATACACACAAATAAGAAAAAAATAAAATATTATAAGGAGAGTGAAAAGAAACGAAATATATATATATAAATAAAAGTTAAATAAAATGTACTTTTTTTTTTTTTTCCTGTTCTTCCTTACCTCGCCTTTTAGGCTATACGGGACTTTCCCGGACCAGAGGGTGAGGGCGGGGAATTTAAAATCTCCTCTGGCACCGGGACGTGAACTCGTGACTATTTTCATATCATATAATCATATATCCGGTTGCCGGGCAACGGCGGTGCAGTGCACACGCGTTAGCCCATTTGGCCACCCCGCCCTCAAAATAAAGTGTACTTAATGCAATATAAACATCTTAGACACAAACATACTTATTACACTATTTACAATCAGCCTCGGAAACTCCAAACTAATATAGTTCTCCCACTTGTGGAGGGAAAAGCGAGACTAAGAAGATCTCTGAGCTTCCCCATCAACCTTTTTGCTGGTATTCAAAGCGGAAGCTGAGCAATAGCAATACAGCCACAGACACTCATGACTAGAGTGGAGAATTTGGTCATGGCCAGAACTCCAATGTATACATATTTACAAAAGAACTCGGGGTCAGTAATTTGTTTTCAATAGAAAGTTTAGATTTTCTATTCAGAAGTCTATATAAAACTGCCCCTATCCTCTGTTTATTTCCTGTATCTTAAGTTTAGTATGGGGGTTCCACGTTAGTCGTCTGTCTAAGAGAAAGCCAAGAAACCAGAATGTGTCTGAAAGAGGAAGCTGAATGGAGTTAAAAACTACTAATGGATAGTAATTACGACGAAGGGTGCAGGTAATGTATTTAAATTTAGATTCGTTTGCCTTGATGCACCATTTCGTATACCAATATTCAATCAAGGAGAGAGTTCTCAAGATCAAAGCTGAATTATTTGAACAGTAGACCCAAAGATAACAACGCTGCCTGGTAAAATAACTAAAAATCTAGATGCAAGCTTTATGGACCAACATATTTGTGTTTTTTAAATTATCGATATTAAAAAAAAACGTTAATATAAAAAATAAGTTTTCGTATTTCTCCGATTTTATGAACCCTTAATATGTTTTCGAAGCTGCTTTTTTTTTTTTTTTTTTTAACAAATCTCTCAGTAGTTTTTTTTTTCGATATTTAATGTTTGTGGAATAATATTTCTGAATTTTAATTACTTATTTTTCACCCTTTTCGCCAAATATTTACTCAAAAGAAAAAAAAAAACAATTCATAAAGATAATTCTACAGTTTAAAAATATCTTCAACGATCTATTGGCGAAACTACAATAAAACTTCATAGAGTTTTTTATACAATGAATTTCAACTGGGAGGACAGAACCAATCTCGATCCAGTTCTAAGGGAAGGAAAAGTCCAGGTCCAGGCAGAAGTAAGTTACTTAACAAATTTCGCAAGGCCCTTCCACTTGATTTAAAGGAATCTATTTTATCCCCTTTTAGCAAAATTGTGTTTTTCCGCAGAAACTCCATCCAACTGTGCTAAATTTCTGGTCATCTCTCCTCTAATATTGCAGAGTAGGGGAATATTATTTACTACTAACTATAATTTAACATATTCGTTATGTGATACTATTAACGGAATGTTTTTTGTTCTTTGACTGATTATAACAAATAATGATATGTTACATTATACAATAAAATTCATAAAATACTTAAAAATCGTTCTGTTAATTTCATCATTGTGCAAGTATTGTATCAAATACAGCAAAAATTACGATTTCATTTAGTTCACTTTTGTATGGTATGTGATATTGGAAAAAGTATATAATATCTAATAGCTGATAGCTATTAAAATAAACTAGTACTATGCAGGGTTTTATTGCTTATATTTTAGGGAGCATTGATTATAGTTTGGAAGGCTTTAGACAGGAAGAATTGAATGCGTTTGATGTTAGAAAATTTAGTTGTTTCCCACACTTCTAGTCTGTCGGTTTTACCGTATCAAATTATTACAAAAATAGTACTAAAATAACCTAATATAATAATAACTAAAACATATACACTAGATACTAACTTCATTCGCGTGGTCTTAAATTACGATAATATATCGAGTATCAGTATTAAATCCTTAGGTATAATATTACAAAAGATACTAAATTGTTTTTGTTCGGACTTATCAAGGTGGTTTCAGATAAACATTTTTTTTTAAGTTTTTGTGAGAATACGAGTAGATGATGGTTTACAATGCGTGGGAGTCAAATTCAATCTGTTCTCTTCCTGATTAATATTAATTTATTGACCAAAATACTGGTCACTGAGAAAGGATATACAGTAATATATATAGAAGAACTATCGATGTTTATATAAGAAACTATCGAAATTCGAAAACAAATGAGTGATTAAGAAAGTTAAAGAAAATAAAAATGACTAAATATAAGTAACAAAATCGGCTTTGCCACTCGAGCACGATTGCTAGTATTGATATATACTGATGAAAATATATTCTTTAGTTGTCTATTTTTAAAGGAAGTGGTTCATTTCATGAAAACGATCACACATAACCATAGATTTTTATGATACTTTATGTTTTCTAAAACAATTTTTTTCTGGTTTAATTGAAGTTTTTAGGAGCCTCGCAAATATAACATTTAACTTACACTAGCAACTTCATAATATTTTTCACAAAACCTGTTCAAAATATCAATAGCAATAGATATGCAAAAAACGCTGCAAATGATTTCACAATGGTTTATTATTTCCAAACAATTATACATCTAAAGTAACATTACCTTCCGAGTTACAAAGAAAACAAAACAAAAGGTGATTCCAATTATTGGACTAAACTGTTTTTCTTTAATCTTTTTCTTTAATTTTTTTTTAAGTAATGTGCTAAAAAAAAAAAAAATAGCATTATTTCAGTAACACATTTAAAATTTGAAAACCAAACCAAGGATATAACATTTGGAGTAGAACACACAAAAACAAACCACAGACCATATCTTTGCTCCTAATTGTCCGATTTTAACTTTTTTTTTTTTTTTTTTTTAGGAAATTTCATAAACTTTTAAAAAAGTAAAAAGTTTTGGAAAAACTTTTCCAGTTATTTAATTCTATTCTATTTAATTCCAGTTCGGAATTTAATTTTAACATCCCTCGTAACTTTTTTTCCAGCTTCTTTTCGTTGAAGTATGTTATATAGATAAATTTAAAGGGCGTCGAGAAAATGACTTTAGCAAAGTTTCATTGAAATCTGTACATTCGTTTAGGAGCTACTGGCTATAGCAACGCAGGTTTTTCGGCCGCCATTTTGAAAGTTAAAGGCGGAGAGTAATGTCGATGAAGGAGGATCATCCTCGGGTGACCTCTGATTTTATATCAAAATTTGAAAAAAATCGGTTCAGTAGTTTCGGAGAAAATGCGCTGACGGACAAAAACATTTTTATTCGTTTTTCGAATTCTACGCATCTTGAAACGTGAAACCTCAAATTTTGAGAGGGGGTTATGTTTTTGAATTTTTTGGTCGATCACAACGTTTCATTATTGAAAATAATAAACCAAAAGTAGCGTAAAATTATATTACTCAACTATCTCCATACTCAATTATAATAATATAAATGATTGAGATTTATTTTTTAGAAATTTAAAAATTCTATTTTATTTTAGAATAATCACAATGGTCTCAGACTTGATAGGATATTCAAATTCGTTTAAAAATACTCTTAAATATAATATTATTAAATAATTAATAAAAGGTTATTTGGTAAATAGAAAATATAGCTGTCTTTTTAACATGTTTAGTTACTACGCAAAATAGAAGAATATTTTCAAACTTTAAAGGATGATTTTTAATAACATTTAACAATATATATATACATACATATATAATTTCATTTTTAAATAATTTAAATTTATTCCATTTTTGTATATTCTCACTAATTTTGATACCTAAAGTAAAGTTTTACATTTTTACGGGATCCGTGATAGTTAAAACCAGAAAATAATTGTTAATTTATTCGTTTTTTACACAAATATTTATATATTATCTATTAACAAGTTGTTGTTTATTTTAGGTATATTTGTGAAATCACCAATCCGTGCTTATACAACATATGCAATTAACAGTAGGCGCCATTAGCTTTAATGCAGTCCTCGGATGCAGAAATAATAAATTGTATAGTGGACAGGTTGCATGGAATGGAGCATTAACTTAGCGCGTGGGAGATTCCCAGCCTGCTTGTCTGACCCGAATTGCTTCACTAACTGCTTCGTATGCTTGTATATGTTGCTATATTACTATGTTATTTAGTAGATTCATATTTATTATAAGTCCTTATGTCTCCTTCCAATGTTGGAATGCTGTAATGTCCTGGTATACGTTGTATATCCGTTTCAATTTAAATGAAATTCTGCCTACATATTGCTTACATTTAATTTTTAGTTTCCCCTCTATTTAAAAGTAATTGGTTCTAGAATCTTTTTCTTTAGTCTCCTGTCGACCCCGACAATGCCTAAATTCTTAAAACAGATAAAGCTTAATCCTCTGTACTGACATTTGGCCGAGGAATGGCAGGAGCTCCACATATCACAGAAAAAACAAACGTGAAACCTCTAACAAAGACAATTAAACTCAATTCTTTCAAGGCGTTTAAAATTAAAACTAAGACAGAAACACAATACTTAAATTTACCTACTCAAGTCCATTTCGGCCAGCGCTTCACCTGTTTACTCACCAACTAAAAGCTTTCAAAACTACAACTAAAGATTTTTGGTATTTTATTATTTTGCATAAATACTTCAAAATTAAAGCAATTAAAGACAACACACGGACACACCACAAAAGATTCTACGACAACTAACAGGGTTATCGACATACTAACACATTCAGGCATTGGTATGAGTTTAATTTACATCACACTCACTAAACACCAGTATGTGGCTCAAAAGCAGTTGGATGAGGTATTTCCTCGCATAGCTAGAAATACTAAATTCAAGATAAGAAGGGATGCCTCTGGACACTCCTCTCCGTTAAGCCTATAAACGTTTTACTACATTAAATTATTACAAAATTGTATTAAAATTACCTAAATATCTTATTAGTCTTTAGATAATTTATTTTATCTATGTTTCTGACTGTCAGCTTTTGTGAGGCAGTTGGGGGTTCTATACCCTATATACATTCTATTCAATATATTTATTATACCATATAAATATTATAGATATCCCATTGCATTGTTCCAGAGGAAAACAGATCTATTGAAAAGTATAATATACATTTCAGGCAATTAAAAAGGCAATATACCACACACCATGTCACTACAGTAGCATGTCAAATTGGAATATATTTTAATATTGGATTTTCTTTTCAACAGAACCATCTGAACAATTTATTTAATGAACCTAGATAGTGACATACTGGTAAATTACTAATGATAGAGTTATAAATTAGAGAAAAGTTCTATTTTTGTTTAGAGCTTCTGGGTAGAAAATGTGGTTAGAAACCACCGACTCGTACATTGATTTAGCTGCCATTGATAACCCTTATTCTAGAAACTCTATAATTAGAGAAATATTTAACATTTGGTGGGAAGTAAAAAATAAAGGAATAGCAGTTGTCTTGGTATGGGCACCAGCTCATTGCGGAATTTTAGGGAATGAAAAAGCTGACCATGCGGCCAATTTTGCAAGAAGTGGAGGAGAAGAATAGGGATTGACTAGATTGAAATATATCACTTTAGAAGACTGGGTATACTAAATAAAGAAAAAACAACTGGCACAGTGGAAAATCAAAGAGTGTAAGCTGAAAGAAGTTAAATCTAATTGGGATAAATGGTTCACTAGCACCCGATGTTCCAGGCGTGAAGAAATTATACTGTGCCGCCTTAGGATTGGGCACTGCCAGTTCACACATTTTTTTTTTTTTTGGGTCCTCCCATTCCTCGCCGTTAAAGGCTATACCGGATTTTCTCGGGCCAGGGAGTGTGGGCAGGGATTTAAAAGACTCCCTCGGCACTGGGATGCGATCTCGAGACTATTTTTATATCATTTGATTGATCAAGTTGCCGGGCAACGGCGGTGCTGTGCACACGCGTTAGCCCATTCGTCCACCCCGCCCACAATGTTCACACATAGCCATCTTTTAAGAGGCCTAGAAAGTCCTACATGCGAAAAATGCAATAATACTCCTCAAACTGTGAAACCCCTTCTGGTAGAATGTCCCCAATTCAAAAGCCACAGAAAAAAAAAATAGCACAAGAAAAAACATTAAAAGATGTTCTACAAGATAATGATTTAAGATGATGATTTAAATTTTTAAAGATTATAAATTACAAACTGCAGAACCATCTAACCCTCTCGTTTCAAACCTTACTTTCTCCTCGATTCCTGATAACCCTCCGAGGCTTCTGAAAAGAAGGTGGCTTCGTGATCTTCTTGTGTAAATTTATTATTTGAGTGCTAACAGTGGGTAGTTTCTCAACAAGCGATTTCATATTATTATATTCTTGAGTTCACATTTACTAGTTGTATTTTTATTTTATTTTTGCTTTCCTACCTACACTAGGTAAGGAAAGTATTGCAATTGGGTCAAATTTCCGACATGCGGTTTTCGAGGGATCAATACGTTTCACAGCCCGCTGAGTCCGAAAAACACATTTTTAGCAATTGGTCTGTCTGTCTGTGCCAAGATTTTCTCGGGAACTACTGAGCCGATTTCGTTCCTTATTTTTTTTATTTTGTAAGGTTTTGACTACTGATGCCTGTGACAGAAATTCGGTGCTCCATGCGCAATAGCTTGCGTGCAGTAAATGAAAAACACGTTTTTCTATAGACTGTAGCGCAAAAACAGCTCTAACGATTTTGATTAAACTTTCCTATAATGGTCTAACCATTCTCCTTTCATTGCCTTAGTTTATCTAATAAATTGTACTCAAATCTTTTGTTTGATCAATTTTCAGGAAAATAAATGTACTTCTATTCTTTTTTGTTTCTTCATGAACATATTTAAAGATATAAAAACTTTTCTGAAATAGGTAGGAAAGTCGTGTGAGTGGACACACCAAATTTTTTGTAATGCAAATGTAAATATCAATGATTAAAAAAAATGAAATTACTATAATATAATATAAGATATAGAAAACAGCAATGATCTTTTAGAGAAGAGGAGAGAAAAAGAGGAAAAAAAAGATATACTTTATTTATTTCATAAGTAAAATAATAGTATGACATTTAATTGTAGAAATTAAGAGATATTATTAAGAATGTAGCTATAGGACGGTGTTTATATTATATATGCACACATTATATGAATATGAATATTATGATGTCTTAACTTGGTGGTGACCTGTTGACGGAATGGGAGACTTCACGGCGAAGTCCATCGCCTTACTGTTTCCGCTACTCGATTCTGAGCATCCGGGCATCTATCAGTTCGTCTCCCATCTCTCCAGACACCAACTTCCTTTTTCTCCAGGCTCTCCTTTTAATCTCTCTTCCAGATTCTTCTTAACCGACCACTCTACCGAACACCTCACGAGGCTAAATGCCAACTTCAAACGTAACTGTTTTTTGTCCCAACGAGTTTATTGTCGGATTTTATTTTCTTCAGCCTTGAAAGGTCATAGAATATACAAGATATAAACTAATAATAATTCCATACACATATAAATCAGAAAACGTCTGCCAAGTAAGCTTTATCACTATTTTCATTGGTTGCACAATTGCCTATATTTCCAGATCTATAATTTTCAGGTGTGGAAACACTCCATAATTATCCTCTTTCCTAAACCAAGTAAACCTGTTAATTATACATCATCCTATAGACCGATAAGCTTACTTCCGATCCTTTCCAAAATCTTTGAGAAAATCCTTCTCAAACGCATCCTACCCATACTCGAATCCCACAATATCCCTTCCCATCAGTTTGGATTCCGCTCAAGACACTCCACTGTCCATCAAGGCCTTCGCGTTGTGGACCACATATCCTCTGCACTTGAAAACAAGCAATATTGCACTGGTGCCTTTCTGGACGTAGCTCAAGCTTTCGACCGGGTGTGGCACGATGGCTTGCTTTTCAAGCTCAAAACCCATTTACCTCAACCCTTGTACCTAGTCCTCAAATCTTACCTTTCAAATCGCTCCTTTCAAGTCCGCTGCGGCACTGAACTCTCCAAACATTACCCAATTGAGGCTGGTGTTCCACGAGGCAGTGTCTTGGGCCCAGTTCTCTATATCCTTTTCACCGCTGACATCCCTTCAAGTCCTGATACCTTCCTAGCAACATTTGCTGATGATACTGCCATCCTATCCTCCCACTCGGATCCTCTAATAGCGTCCCAGAACATGCAAAGACACCTTTCCTTCTTTGAGCAGTGGTGCAACAACTGGCGCATCAAAATTAATGAATCAAAATGTAAACATGTAACTTTTACTCTTAGACGCAGATCCTGTCCGCCAATCCTTTTTAATTCAATTCCTCTTCTCTACTCAGACACAGTCCGATACCTTGGCTTCCTTCTGGACAAAAGACTGACTTGGAACCCACATACGAGACTTAAAAGACAAGAGCTTAACCGACGATTTGGTCAGCTATATAGACTACTAAACAGAACATCTCATCTCTCAACAGAAAACAAATCATTAATCTACAAGACCATACTGAAACCTATCTGGACCTACGGACTTGAACTGTGGGGGACAACTAAATCATCGAATATCAAACGCATCCAATCCTTCCAGTCCAAAGTCCTTCGAACAATAGTCAATGCTCCATATTATGTCAAGACCCTACACCATGACCTTAACATCCCATATGTCCATGACATCATCCCATCCAGATTCTCCAACTTTCACCAGAACGTCATTCATCATCCCAATCCTCTAGCGCAATCCCTATCCAGCTCCGAGCATCCATACCATCCCCCTCGAAGGTTGAAACGGCAGTGGCCTCGAGATCTTTTGTAAATATGCCTTTGGAGTCCTGGCAATGGCCAGCTTCTCCACTCATGTCCTGAGCGTCTGTGGCTGTAGTGCCCTCTTTCAGTCTCCACTGGCTTCTAATACTAGTGATGCGACTGGAAAAGTGGCACTGGGATCTTCCGGAGTCTTGCTTTGCCTTCCGCGTGTGGAGGTAAAAGCCTGGCTCGGAGATTCTTGGGCAAATGTATATATTGTATATAGTTATGATTGTGTTTAGAAGTTTTTATTTTATTTCATTTTATTTTTTTTTTATTTACCTTCTTCATCAGTATTATTTATTTACTTCTTATATTTATATTTATTTCTTTATTATTTGTATATATTGTATGAATGAGAACTTTTAGCCCTAATGCTTATAGCCCTCCAGCAGTGGCTGATTGTATTATTATTCAATAAATAGATTTCAAAATTAAAAAAAAAAAAATAATAATTTTCAGTCTATAAATTACAGGTCATTATAGGATTCTAAAGATGTAATACATGAAATAAATAATAATTAAAAAGACTATAAATGGTAAAAGAATCCTGATCTTCATAAAAAGTAAACAGTTTAATATTGCTTAGTATAAATGTCATTCCGGGAATGTAAATTCTGATTTTACACAAAAAAAGAAGATAAAAAAATTACTTTACTTTAATAAAGTTGCTCAGGAAATAATTTGGACAATTGAGAAAATACCTAAAATTCCGTTCCCCGAATTAACTAATTATACACAGGTAAGAACTAACTAATTAAACTAGTTATTAAAGGGTGGAAAATTATTATTAAATATTGAAAGTTATTTTAAAACAATATATTCAATATGCACTAAATAAGTATACTTTCACTCACAAAATCGATGGAATAAAAGTCCATTGAAAAAAAATCGATTTTATGTTTGTTTGGTCTTAACCGATCTATCATTCAGAACAAATTATTTTAAGAAGAAATATAATAATATGAATATAGGTAACAAATTACACGAAAAGAAGGCCTACATATACCTAAAATCTATTGACGCCTAGGTCTTGTCCTTCAACAATATTCAACAATAGTTCAAAATGCTAGAGTAAAAACCTATACTACTTTGAAGTTTTGGGGGGGGGGGAAATCGAGACCAAAACGAGCCGGTTAATATTCAACAGAAACAAACACAATCATAGGTAGGACTTTATTTTTTACTTTCACTTAAGTATATATGTAATATATAGCAAGGGTAAGTATTGCAATCGAGGTAATTTATGAATCTGAGTTTTCAACGGAAATATACATTTTTAGGTACCCTGAGTCGAAATGACCAAGTCCCGAAAAATGGTCTGTGTGTCTGTGTGTCTGTATGTTTGTATGTTAGCAGTCTAGCTCAAAAACGAAAAGTAGTACGAAAATGATATTACGTATTTAAGATAGGTATATGATATATTTAAGGTAGGCTAACCGGAAGTGCCACTTCATATCAACGCTGAAACACATTTTCACAATTTTCTCAAAAACGGCTCTAACGATTTTGATTAAACTCGGTATCATTGTATAATTAAGTGGTCTTTAATATCAATTAGGTCTTATCCCCATTGATGTCACTTTAGAGGGCTTAAATGCCCAATGTTCATATACGTCTTCCTCTAAAGTACCTTATAAAAGCAGATATATGTATACCTTATAATGGTCTTAATGACTTGTTATCTGTAAGCCTTAAGCTTTAGCTCCGTTTAAAATGCACTTCAAAAAAAATTATAATAGCCCAGCATTGCCAGTAAATTATTTCTATTCGTAGTAGATCGGTAAGTGAAAGTTGTGTGTTGCGCGCACCAGATTTTTACAATCTGTAAACAAAAATTTAATTTAATTTAAATTTACAAATTTTTTTTTTTTTTTTGTTCCGAGCAAAACTTTTAACCAATCGCACGAATGCTTTACTGTCTTCAGTGAAGCGGGGAAGCAAAATACACTACTAATTTGAATTTATTTTGGATGGGATTTATATTAAAATAATTTTTGTCTTCACATATTTTTATTATTTATTTTCTATAATTATTTATTAAAAAATATAGTTATTGGTGTACCTTTGTTATATTTTATCCAGTAGAGGCTGCTGAAATAGGTTGTTTGAGGATTGAGAACAATGAAGCCTCCACTCAGAGGACTAAATACCTCCCAGGCTTCCTGTCGTCTTTGAAAGTGCCGTTTGATAATGAAATCTCTCAACTTACATCTAATTAAAGAAGACTGATTTCTCGGATCAGCTATCTCCTTTCAACTATTTCAACTAAAAGGGTTTGTGCAGATCGTATTGTTCAAAGATTGATGAAGGATAAGTTGGATAATCATATCATTAATAATGAATAAGCATCTAAGTAGGAATACCGATCTAAATTTTAAATTATTTTTATTTTGAAATGTCAAAATGGAGTTAACATCATGGCGTTGAAATTATCTAACGTATGAAATTGTACGTTGTAGTTATTCTAAGGGGACTTAGTCCCAGAAGAAAACTTATTTTTCTTCTTCTTCTTCTATGAACTAATACAAGTATAAAACTGCTTGTTCGGAAAAATTGACCCCCTTTTGTTTTATTAGCGATTTCAATGCATAAAAATATACCTTGTGAGCATAATATTTCGTTTATTTAATTTATATTAAATCATGGATTCCATCGAACGAGTGAGCAAGATATCTTAAATTCTAAAGGGATTGTCAGAAAATATCGTTTTGAAATAACTTTCAATAGTTAATAATACTTTTCCACTACCTCTTTAATAATTCGTTTAATTAGTTTCTTCTTAGCTGTATATAATTAGTTAGTTCGATGTACGGAATTTTATTTCTTATCTCCATTGTCCAAATCATTTCCTGAGCAACTTTATTAAAGTAAAGTTTTTTTTTTGTGATTTTTTTTTGTGCAAAATCTGAATTTATAACATTTTTTTCCAGGAATAACATTTATATTAAGTAATATTAAACTGTTTATTTGTTTTATTGAAGATCAGGATTCTGTTACCAATTATAGTCTCTCCAATCATTACTTATTTCTTATGTCACATCTTTTGAATCCTTCAGTGACCTGCGCCATATCTATCTCTATAATATAACTTATCATAGTCAATAAAATTATCAACTAACAATTCATAATGTTACAAACTTTTTTAAACAGTTTAGATATAAAAATATTTACATAAAATATGAGACGAAGTTCGTACACTGTTCAGATCTTTTATGCTTTTAAATAGAACAATGAGAGAAAGAGGTATGCCATGAAATAATTAAAATTTAATGACAATTGTTTAAAAAAGTATCTAAGATTATTAATTGTTAATTTTTTGATTATAATACAAAATTAAGCATAAAGCTATTAATGAGACATAAAGTAATTATGTAATACATGGAAAACTCCAAACTAAAAATCGATGAGTCTCGAACATTTAAATGATGTGTTAACTTGCTAATTCAGTTCCGCCAATTCAGGCATCATCAGGAAAGAAAAAACAAGGTCACATATATGATTATTGCTATTAATGTTTCACGGAGCAATCCAAAAGATTCTCATTTTTTTTTTTTTTTTTTTTTGGAGAGGGTATTTTTTCATTTATGTTTGGATTTTTCCATTTACTACTTCTTCTTTATCATTATTCCCTTCATATTACATATCAGGAAAATTTGAAGAATAATCCTGTAATGAAAGTATTCAAAGAACACCTAGAATGTAATTAACCGCTGAGAAATACCAATGGGATCATAAAACAATAGTATTCCAATATTATTAAATACTAATATTTATGTTTAATTGTATAAACGACTAAGATGGCAAATGAACAAAAAATACTAACATGTCTATATGGTGGACCGAATCAAAGCAACATAGTGCTTTGATTTAATTTTAGAGTTTTTCAAATAAGTTACCATTAATAAAAATGTATTTACTCATGGGTGATAAATATTCAGGAATTTTTTTTTATTTGTGCTAACGTATCAACCGAAACATGTGGGTCATCATCAGGGTGTGGTTCGAGCACTGAAGGCTTTCGAGTACTTGAATATTTATGACCCATGATATGTAGAACAATCGACTAGCTTCCTTCAAAAAATATATTACTATGTATTGGACATAGCCAATAAGGTTTTAAAATTATTATTTGTCAAAAAAAATTTTAAACTAAATCATAATTGCTAACATATGTCCGGTTACCGGTGGGAAAGTGGTTACTCAGATATTGTTCCGGTTACCTGAGACCCCATAGATGAAATGTGATGGGCAATAAAACACTAAAGGACAGAGGTCGGTAAAAACACCAAAGGACCGACAGCGGTCTTACGTGGGCATGTTTGGAAAGGATCAGAAAAGGATCAGAGGCACCTGCTGGAAACGGCCTGGGGGTGTGGTCATCCCTTACGCTACAAAATTGCAACCACTGAGAATCATTCTTGTTCCACCCTGAATATTTCGTTAAAATCTACTGAAATGGATAGAGGAGAGGTCTTATGTCGCTGCCCGGCTAAAGGAGATGTCTGATGTGGAGAGCCGGCCCTAAGGAGGTGTCTGATGTGGAGATCCGGCTTGGGGACTGAAGCCTTGGCCCTACATGAACCATGGATAGATGATCACAACTTCGCAGATGCAGCGATGACATCTACCAACTATACCACTTCATATACAATCGATAAGTTTTATTCCCAATAATTAATTTTAACGACGTTATAATATTTCATTGCTATATAAATTTTCAAAACAGTCCATCTGAAATCATGCCTTCACAACCAGTTGTTGAATTCACTAATTCTTGTAAATACAATGTATATATATTCTTTATTAAATATAGAAATAAAATAAGTTTGTAAATAAAATTTATTTTAATCATGCCACCTATTTATATCGATGTAATCGCAGGTAATTTGGTAATTAGAAAGCACGATAAAAAAACACCAGCCTTTGTGAAAAGTAATCCAATTAATTAATCATGGACCAAAAGTGTTAAAGAACCAATTTTATTTTACTAACTTCTTATTAATTAGATTTTGTAAAATAATTCTGGATAATTATCATCAATAATTATCCAGTGGCACCCCGAATAAAATTGAACACCCCAAAACGTAGCAATATTTACGTATAGAAAATATATGTAGTATTTTTTTATTTCTTTATTGAGTATTACAACAATCTGTCTCTTGGACATTGGTTATAGTGATGTAGTATGACATTCACACTAATATGTAGTATTAGAAAATAAAAATAATTTATTCGAGTGGGAGAAACAAGTAAAAGCGAGAAAATATTATCAGGTACAGCCTGAGTCTTGTTGCATGGTTTACTCTGAATCTGCGACTCTAGCGAAAAAATACAATAGAGATTTTAAGACTGCGAACTAACCACTGGTACTCCAATATATATCTTAATCTTATGAGAATTGATGAAGACGGCAATTGTTAAGTCCTCAAAGAGCCATGAAGACCCTCGGTTCATACTGTTTAGATGCAGGAAATATAAAAGATAATACGAATCTGCACCGCAGAAATGAGCTACATTTTCAAAGAAACTTAGGTAGAAAGAATATCAACAAGATTGAAATGTTTTTCTCAGTACATACACTGTAAAATTTAGTTTAGATGGAATTGAAAAAAATTAGTCACATTTCTTTAAAAAATTTTATTGACCAGAATAGGATTTATAAACAAATATTGATGGTCATTTATAGCAATAAATAAATATTAGAAAAAAACAAAAGTTGTAAATGCAGCTCCTATCAAAATTAATTTATTAGCTCGGGTTATGACCTGCCCTAAGAGTTAAGAGTTGACGCCCTCAATGATATTATTAATTAATTCCTGCGCTATATTGTCCGACTCTTCAGTGACAGTTGTTTTCAACTTTTCAGATCGACTATCTGGACTCCACAGACTGAGCTTGAATACCAAACATGCTTTAATAGATTAAAGCCTAGACTTTTTAGTGCCACTTTAGGAATATGAAACCAACTTCCTAGAGGTATTGAATCGCATTATGGGTAATGTCTGTGTAATCCTATATTACCATGATTCAGCAAATAGCACTCCGAAATTTCCTTAATAATCCAAGTATCTCTGATCGTTTAAGGTCTTGCCATTTACAAAAACCAAATCCGTATTATCATAAAAAATAATAAAAAAACCTTCCCACGACAGAGTAAGATAGATGTATGTCCCATACACTTACTGTTATAGGTATAACAGATTGTAGATAACAGATTATATCACATTAAATACCACGCCTGAGATGACTGAACGAGGTGGAGAATATCCTAAGAAGGATGGAATTCAATTTTAAATATTCAAACTCGTTTTTCTGAAAGTTTTGGTTAGCCATTTAGTGCCTTGTCAAATCAAGCTTGTGACATATTTATGTCAATATATTTTACAAATAACTCTTCAAAATAAGTTAGAATTAAAATTAATAACGAGATAATTAAATATATACTAAATATGTAACTCTATATTTATTACCAACTGTGCAATTATTAAGTACACAATCAATTTTAAAAATCTTATAAAAATTGAAGACTTCTGTTATGTAGCCAATCGTTTCAAGTTGGCGGATGTCAGATTAATAATTCTTAAAAATTCGTAGGGTTTTATAAAACATATTAAAAATGTTATTTAGGTATAAGTTCAGCCGTTTTCTCGACAAAGACAGCTAAATAAGCTAACAATTTAAATTTGAGATTTTAATTATAGCATCTGAGAAAATCAGATCTACAGAATCGAGTTGTACCATGTTCTGCGCCATGACTAGAGAGACCACCTGAGAGTACTAGAATTTTTAATTTTGTTTAATTAGCCGAATTGATTTTTTTTTTTAAATTATTAGAAAATTTAGATAGCCTGACTGAAATAAGTCTCTATGATGTTGCAAGGGAGGAATGCTGAGCTCTTCGGATAAAAGTTATACTTGGTCGTTAGTATGTCCTTTTCATAATCCATTATCTACAGTTGAGTGAGGAGGCACAACTGGATCGACTTTTATTTATCGTTGGAGCGTTCTGGAGTTGGGCGAGGGGAACTGGCCCCATTTCCTCTTCCACCAGCACACCCCCCTCCCTCCCTCGGTATCTTGAAACCACCGGCTTAATTCTGAAATATAGGGCGAGCCTAACGACCGTCTCTGTCGATCCTGGATTGGGCCATAGATTCTCGAAGAGACATTATATCACCAATTGGTAAAAATCCCCACTCGCAGAGGATTTAGTAACTAAAAGTGGAAACTGATCCTCTTCTTTAGAAAGTCAGTAGTATTTCTCTCCTGTAGAAATATATTTTTATTCTCTAGCTAGTAAGAACTATCCCTTCCTAGTATTTACAAATGACATAGTTACTACAGCTTGTAAGAAAATCGGAAAATGGTTGTTATATATATATTTGACGAAGAGAAAATAATGTAGATAACTCCTTAATGGTATTAAATTATTTTATAAATATCGTGTTTTGTCACTAGTGAAGCCATTATGTGAAGAGTTTATAGATCTGAAGATAGAGTGGAAACTCCAAATTTCGGAGTCAAAGCAGTGGGTTTTAGGTTGGAATTGCCCCGGCTTGTTTTCACACAGTAACATACATATTTAAAGGCTGGGTTTTGTAGAGCCAGAAACATTAAGTTTGAAACCTTTTTTTTTAAAAACGGTTTATATATAACAGGTTCTGCATGCACGAGCGGTTAAGTAAAATGAATTCTGATACATTTAAATAATATCAACATTTTATTTTTATTTACACATGTTAATTGAAAAATAACAAATAATAATAGTTTTACTTAAAAAATTAGGATTGCTTTTGAAGTTCAGATAAACCATTTCTAGTATTAATGGTGAAGTCCGAAATTTCTAGGCTCGAATTTTTTAATCATATAAAAACGTACAAGTGAATTGATAAGACTTAGATAGATAGATAGATAGATAGAAAATAACTTTATTCTGGGACAAAGTCCCTTGAGAATAAAAAAATAGAACAAAATTAAAAGATTACATCTGGCCAAAATAAAATCAATCGAAAAAAGAAATAATGTAAAGAAAATATAAAGTAAACATCCTATATACAAAACAAACGAGACTATATACAAAGCAATTAACACTATGACAAGACAAGTAAAGCTATTTGCACTGATAGACCAGTATACACTTTTAAGAAAACAAACAATAAAGAATTAAAAAATGGAAACGTATTAAATTCTTTATTAAAATCAGCTTTGTTTTTCTGTTGAGAAAACAGAAAGTTGAATCTGACAATATAAAGTGCCTGATTAATATATAAATACATCATCATTTAGCATTGATATTTGACAATGAATGTCATGAAGTAAATGTATGTTGTCGAATGGTTAGCAACTATCTGACTGTTTTGGGGATAGGAATTGGAATATGAGGGTTTTGAATGTGGATATGGATAAGGAATGTCGAATTTTGATAGAGAGAGAATGCAATGAAATTGACAGAGCGAGCAATAAAGGAGTTATGAGATGAGGCAGATCTGTAAGAATTCATGTAAAGGTTAGAAGGTTTAGATCTTGTGGACAGGAAATGTACTGAGGATTTGAACTGGAGAAGGTTGTAGGCGTAAGAAGGACGATGGTTGCTGATGATTTGGTAGAGGAACGTACCTAGGAAATATTGTCTTCGGAATGGGGAAAAGCCACTTCAACTGAGCGTAGTGGTGAGAGACATGGGAGTATCTTGGGACCCCGATCACAAATCTTACGCTGGTTTGTTTTGGTTTGGTTTGAAAGAAAATTCCGCTTAATTACTATAACGAATTCTCAGAATACTTTTTTTTTAAAAGTACTTTATTATAATTATCGAGGCTGCATCACTTTTCAGATCTTTTGATAGCGAACCGGTGGTTTTCACCAGGTTTCAAGATGACATGGAGACCGAACAATTTTTTTCTGGATGACTCCAGAAAACTAACATGTGGAAAATACAGGATTTCCTGCATCTTTTAACTTTCATTAGATTTTAACGTCTGCTGAAGTTTGTACTAGTGAACGAATCTAATAAAACTAAAATTCTCATGTGATAATTAATTAGAAATATTAAGTGATAAATAAATAGGACGCCATGTTATATGCAATAGTAGGTCAGAAAGTATGTAATACTCAAAGAAAAATAGTGCAAGTCATTCTACATCTTTGGAATCACTCTAAATCCAACATGAAAATCAAAAGGAAACATGAAAATTGGATTTATCCACACTTCACTAATTAATGCTCCATTTTTATTTTTTTCTTCATATTTGATATTCAATATAGTTAAACAATTATATTAAAAACTGTGTAGAGAAGGTAAACAATAATTTCAATTAGGAAGTGATTATGACTAGCTCCAGGTAGAAGGTGAGTTTCTAATTATCACAATAAGGAAGATGGGAAACTAGATATATTAATTCAAATACATCCACACTTTTTGTTCACGAACTGTTTCTTTTTATTAATATTATTTTTTGGATTTTCATTTTTTTTAAATTTCTTTTTGCACCCTTTGAATTATAAATTTTAATTTATTATTATTCGTCATAAATTAACTTTATTTCAAATCAATGACAGAAGCATGGAGGGTTTTCTTCTTTAATTGAAACGAATACGTGATTTTCAATTTGATCTCTTGATTTTGTTAGCTATTTTCCTACCAAAGAATAAAATAACTATAATTAATGGGAAAATACACCATTGGCATTTCCCCTAAAAAAATGAAAAAAAAAAAAGAAGACGTTAATTGTCGGGAATTTAATTGTAAAGTGACCATGAATGCATGTTATGTTACCTCAAAACCTGTAGACAATTTTCATGTGGTTTTATAAATCATTGTTCTATGGATTTTTTTTCCCTAGAAATTATATATATAAATAAACAATGAATATGATAAACAATGAACTGAAAATGATCAAATTCTTTCCTTGATTTTTGCGACCAATAACCTATTGGTAAATTTTAAGGAGATAATAATTAATGAGAAAAACTATAAACTATTAAAAATGAAGAAACATAAACATCTAACAGGATTGATCAAACTGTTTCAACTTTGAACTGAATTTTCACAAAACAAAATTTATTTAATAAATTGTCAAAGATACCGATCTAGTTAAATAAAACAACTAAATTAAATTTTAATTTTTCAATCAGTTCGGTTTTCTTACGTTTCATTCAATAAAACAACAATTACTGAGTTCATTGCCTGAGCACTAGAGCAAAATCTATACGCAACCGGCGTGTTTCTGGATGTGGCCTAGGCATTCGATAAAGGGACATCTCAGGGACTTCTCTTTAAACTCAAAATTCCAATACCTCATACATTTTACCTCATTCTCCAATATTTCTTTTTCGACATATATTTCTCAGTCCGATAGGCCCTAGAGATTTCCTCGATTTGACCAGTGTTATCAGGAGTACCTCAAGAATCAATACTGGCTCCTTTACTCTACATTATATATACTCATGGCATACCAATTAACTCCGAAACGTTGACCGCCACTTAGGCTGATGATACAAAAGTTTTAACAAAACACCATTACCCCTGGCTAGCCTCAATGAAGTTGTATAATCACTTAGTGACTTTACAAAATTGGTACTTACATTGGAAAATAAGATTAAATAATTTAATAATTATAAATCACAACATATAACATTTACACTTCATTGAGAAACGTGCCAACCAGATTATATATACCTGGGACTAATATTAGACAGAAGGATGATCTGGGGTCCACACGTCAAAATGACACCACAAACTTCAAAAAAACGACTGAAAAGACTGTACCCACTTTTTTCTAGATCGAAATTGAAAGTTTGACAAAAACTATATACATACACATACCTCCTCAAACCCATCTGGGCATACACCTCTCAGATTTACAGTTCGGCAAAAAAGACGCACCTACAGAAACTACAGTCATTTCCATCCAAAGTTTTACGAATTATAACAGGAGCTCTCTTGCACGTCAACAACAAAACTTTACACAACGCCTTACGACAACCAACACACAGTACACTCTACTCTCATTTTCATCTTAAACTACACGGACACACAAACAACCTAATAATAGACATTACCACAACTGACATGCCCATCAGCAGGAGACTAAAAAGAAGCTGGATGAGCGATCTTCTCACTTAAATCAAGGAATCATATAATGACCAGGAAGTATTGATGAAAAAAATATATGCTCCTTGTTTTTTAAACCATATTTTTTTTCTATTTTGTTTGCTAGATTTGTTTTAAAAAGCTATTATTAAGAGGTGCTATCCTTCTTCATGGCTATAATGTCAATCCTTATTTCATCACAACACGCTGATTGTCAATACCTTGATAGGTGCGGATACATACTTAAAGAGAAAAAAAATTCAATATAAATTAATCAAGCTACTTATATTTTTATTTATTAGTGTCGGATAAATGATTCAAAATCGAAAACTACGATCATTGAATTTTTTTTTCGGCTGTCAGCCCTGCGTCATCTACTATCAAACTCTCAGACTTTTTTTTTTAAAAAGTTGAATAGATTTTTAAAACTAAACAAAATAGGAAAACTATGGTATAAAAAACAAGGAGCATATATTTTTTCATCTTTACAACGCGAAAGTCCGGTTCTGAACAAAGAATTAATCGGATCCTCTCAACCATAAGTATTTAAGTAATTAGCTGAAATGAATTATACTTGCCCTCTCTCGACCCATCTCTTTCCCTTAAATCCGACAATTAAAGTAAATCGCCCTATTATAACAAAAACTTTCCCGGTTCTCCTCGGCAATTCATCCTAACTCTTTCTTTGAATAATGGCTCACTGAGATTCTTTCACTAAGACCATTTTTCTCTAAATTCACAAAACTAAATCCTACTTTAACCCTTCACTAAATACAAATGAGGTTTCTGTTAAATTAATTAAAACTATTTATGTCAATTGTACAAATGAATTTTAAATAATTTATATTTGATTTATGTTTCATTAAAATAATTACAAATTCGTGAATATTCTAACTAGTAGTTACAAAGTTCTGTTAACACACCAACAACGTACATTGTAACTTTTTTCATTAGTAAACTATTATAATTTATTATGTGTAAACTATTATAATTTATTATGTGTAAACTATTATAATTTATTATGTGTAAACTATTATAATTTATTATGTGTAAACTATTATAATTTATATAATTATGATTCTGATAATGAAGTTAATAAACCATTTAGAAACCAGTACAGTTCTTCAACCATTGGATTAACCAAACGTGACCCATATCTTATCTTAAATTAATTTTAATCTTACCTCTAATATCGGGTTTAATCTGTCCAAAATCGCTCAAATATCGATCGTATACGAGTAGAATTTCCTTATTTTATTGAACAGTAAATAGTAAGTACTATCTGCTACAATGAAGGGCGATAAGTGATAAGGCTAAATCTGTTCATTCATACCGTATATACATATAATAGGGAAACAAATAAGAATAATTAAAAAGATAAATAAAAACGAAAAAAGTCTGCAAAGTAAGGTCAATAAGCTTCCTCACCGTTTTCATTTGCTTAAAAATATCTATATTAAAAGGTCTAAAAATTGTATTATGAGAATAAAATATCTGAAAGGAGCCGTTTTAGGAAATTCAGTAATCCCCCAGCATATACGGGCTTAACATCCACAAGTTTTGTATATCAGAAATACTAAAATCCAAAAAAGTTCCAAGTTTGCTGATTGCATATTTCATAATTCGTAATTAAAAAAAAAAATGCCAGTACATACTGAATATATATCTCGCTACTGTTAGTGCATATGACGTATGTAAAAATTGAGTGTTTTACAGGAGAGCATTAAAAACTAATTATTTCTTTATGATTTATTAGTGTAATTTTATATTTTACTGCCCTCTGCTATTTTCCATAGATAGACTTATCAATTGCAGACTAAATAATATAAATAGAACAAAAATTGTAAACTTGAAAACCTTTACAAACGACCATTCGCACTAACAGTATTAATATATACTTAATTGGTACTTTTTCACTCGTAAAGTGGATGAAACAAAAATTTGATAAGAAAAACTCAACTTTTTGTTTGTTCTCAGTTAACGAGACCAATACTTTTCTTCAGCCAGAACAAAACTAATTAACCTGGAATATAATAATATTAGTGAAGTTGGCACAATTTTGATATTTGAGCAGAAAATCGAGACTACTATGAGCTGGTTGAACTTCAATGGACATAAACACAATTACAAATAAGATTTTTTTTACAAATTCAAAGTTACGAATACTTTAAATTGACTGAAAATCACAAGAAATCTAAGTAACAGCAGTAAGTGTCATGTCAGTAACGTTTGGAATCGACCAAACAATACAGAATAAAATAGTTTTTTGAATAAAACCTAATTTTTTTTTAACCCCATTACAATATTGTAATAACCTAACTCCCACTCCATATGATCAGTGCGTTTCACATTTCACAGCCATTATATATTTAACAATTATTTATATTAATTTTAATTATTAAGTAGAATATAGTGAAATTAATAATGAAGTAATTTCTATACTGTTCTCCAAATTTCCTCCAGGTTTAGGTCAAATCGAATGCGCCGTTTTCAAATTATAGGGATATCAAATAACACATTTCCTGATCTGAAAGCGGAAGTTTTTTTTTTTGGACTATTAGATAGAATTAATTAAAATGTATGTCTATTTAATTTTACACTTAATTAGGTTTTACATTTTACCAATCCCTAAATTCCCTAAAATTCCAGACAAGTCGAACTTACAATTTCAGAGATATAGACGTATCTAGTGTTGCCAAAATCGGTCCTGGTCTTGCACTTTGCAAATAATTGTTACAACCAATATACTTTTGCATTTAACTCCTCTAAATTTTCATTCGGGCTTAGTTAGGCTTCTCCTATCTAAAAAAAATACAGTAATATCTCTATATTAAAAAGCTAAAAAGTAACTGCTAGGCTGTGGCGAGACTCTTGCGCAAGACCAAGACCATGACCAAGACTGAGTTTGCAAGACCAAGACACGTCGCGGTCTCTCATTTGGGCAGCACTATACGTATCAGGTAAAACACGTTTGCTGAAATATAAGAGAAAGCAATGGACAGAATTCTATAAAATTGGCCCTACATTATTTTTTTACAAATACCTAACGCGGTTGAGAGAGAAGCGAAGGGATCTCCAAGAACCCACTCCAGTTGGAGAGACAAGTCTGTTTCGGAGTTCCCTTGCTTTAGTGTAAATATTGTATATGGGTATATATGTATTTTGGTTTTTAATATTTACTTATATTTACGTTATTTCATTTCATTCCTCTACTCTCAATCATCCAAATCCACTTGTTCTGTTTCTTTCTTCCTCCCTGTTACCCGATCAACGCATACTGAAAAGAAAATGGCCAAGGGACATACTCCTACAACAATAACAAAATCATGTTAATCAAGCAAACTCGCGGACAATGGCTTAACATGTTAAAATAAAAAAATTATTTTATTTTTATTTATTGTATGTACTTTTTGATTACTATTTAGTCGTTATTTTGCTTCTGTTTATTTTATATTTTTAATTATATATATTTTGAATGTGATCTTATCTCCCTACAACTATTTTCTAAGTGACAGAATGTTATATTATTAAATAAAAAAATACCTTATAAACAACTGTGAAAATGTTTTTGTTTTCTCTTTTCTTAGAACAGGTCTATTATGATCTACAATGTGCGAATAACGACCGTAAAAAAGAATGCTTTTGACTTTAACTGACACTAATTAAGTGATTTAACAACAAAACGTTTTTGGCAAACACTTTCCTATGAGCTGTTTACTTAGTAAATAAGGAGCAAGTTTGCATTACTCTCCTCTCTCGGCTCCGATCGATCAACAGCAAAGTTTTCCGATACATAATGACGGTCTGTCGCAGGATTGCTTTGAGGACAATGACCGATAACACTCCTAAACTTTGGTCCCATTAATAATACTGACTAATTATTGCTCAAGCTACTTCGCGTTTGGTCTTTAGGACATTGAGTATTTGGGGATACTTTTATCATAGCATATTTGATGAAGATTCCAGTCTTTCAAATTCAAAACCTTACGAGTTAGAATAAAATGTTTTCTCCAATTATAACTTTTATATCAATCAATGAATAAAATAGGAAACATTTGAATGAATTTACTAGATGTAGATCCCACTTATTATATCAATTTCTATTTTTATATTTTCGCTCATGTCTGTAACAGTTAAAAGTGACAATAAGTGAATGTTCAAAATAATTATGATCATAACATTTCATGTGTGGGAAGGACACTACCCAGCAAAATATCTTTCCGGCGTTTATTGAGTCTTTGGATTCATGAAAACAGATTTCTCACCCATAACATTTTTAGTGGTCTTTTTTAGGTTATGATTGTCATGTGTGTTGTTATGTGGTATGAAGTATATTATGAAAACTATAAAATTACGTATCGTACGAAGAATAAAAATTACGTATCTTTGTACGACAGTTTGTTATTGTAAGTCGATTTGCAGGACTTATTAATTCCACACAATATCTTGATAATTTGTATTGAAAATATTATCGTTTTTTGTAAGAGTGTCTTTGTTTTTAAATCTTAAAACTGTTAGATGTTCGCCCACATGAGATTGAAGTACATTTGTGTATACTAAACTCCGTCTCATTTTTAATTTTAAGATACTAATTTCAGACGAAGCTTATTATAAGTATTTCTTTTTATTTTAACGCGTGGGCTCATCCTTCTGTTGAATTTTAATCCAAGGCAACGTGCGGTCTCTGCTTGAACAAATTGGTTGTCTTCAACAAACACTCTTGGATTTACTTGAATGCGTACTCTATTTAATGATTTTATTGTGATATTGAGTGGAATTTTAATGCAATTTCCATTTTTTTAAATTAGTTTTACAGATTTTTATTTATTTTTTCTATTTCAAACCATTCCGTGCAAGAAGCTTGTAAATTTAGCGTCTCTTGCAAATATTTCTCAATTTTATTTAATTCTAAGTTTTAAAAAAAATCTTATTTCAAGATAGCTTATGCTATGATTTCCGTATGGATTACTCCGTTTTAATAAATGCTTCCTCAACTCCTTCCTAATTCGATCATGGGTCATTTTAATCTGATCTTAATAAAATACAATTTCAATTTTATGGATGGTTGGGAAATTATGTTTCATTAGTGTAGAGCACAATTAACAATTTTCATATTTTATAGATATTCTTCATGACTTTAGGAAGACGTGTCAGAATGTAGCATATTTTTTATTTAGTTTATTGACTTTTCCCGGATACTAATCAGTTATAATATGATTAATACTACGATAGATAATACAGCTCAGGACTGAAGCTCGTATTTGGAGGATTTATAACGATTTTTCAACAGATCATTGAAAATAAATAAAAACAGTATATTACTACTGTATATATATATATATACAGTAGAAGGATTTGATCGAGGATCCTGTAAAATAAATACTATATGTTAAAATAGTATTTTATTGTTTACTCTGACGTTTCGACCCAGTTAGACCGACGTTCGACGTCGAAGCTGATGGTAGACTCAAAAACCAGATCTTTTTCAAAATTTTGAAAGAAAATAGACCCTTTTTTCTTTGCTCCAATTATATGGCATTTTTATCCAATAATTTAAATTCACCAATTATTTTAAGCTAAATCAAATCTATAATTTGATTAATTTAAAGTTTTCCAATCATGAGAAAAACCTGCGTAACATTCGGAGATTCAGCTTATGTGTTAACTTAAGTTATTTAATCTATACATAATTGCTAATAAAACAACTTCATTTTGAATGGTTTGTATTTTCTTGTTAAAGGCTCCTTGACCCGTCCATCTTATTTCTTGGGTTACAGCTAAGTCGAAATGATAACGGCCCAGTTGTGTTAGAAGCTGATGTAGAGCTCTCGATATTTAAGGAGATAAAAGATTCCAATGTATGTTCTATTAGGCGGGCAAAGAGCCATTCCGAATTATCTGTTCGACTTTCCTTGCTGCTTGTTTCGTAATGGCAGTGGTTGTAATACTTTTTTATCATTTGTTTACACTTCACTATCAGCTTATTTTTTAATTACCAATCAAAACATCCAGCTTGTACTATGAGTGGTAATTATTACAGTAGATTTGGAATTTAGAATATTTTAAAACATATTTTTAAAAAACTAATTGAATATAGTGCAGAGTTACAATAATGGAAAACTAGAAGTAGAAAAATGTAACAGGGATATTTCAAGCTGTCGACAAAAATTAAATGGTCACTTGAGAATCTTTTATCAAAGAAACTCCAAAACCTTTGTAGCAAACTTAATAAAAATTAAAAGAAAAGTTACATTACGAGGATATATACGATACGTCAAAGAACACTTCAGAGAAAATTGACAACTTAAAAGAAAAAAAATAAAGGATTTTTTTTTTAAATATAAATCCATACCACGAATTCGAAGAATCCTGTCCTCAGTACCCTTAGACCAATTTTTAAACATTAGTGAACATTACATAAAAATAAAATAAAAAAAATATTCCTTCTTTGACTATGTTAATGGAAAGAAATATAATTATGATCTTATAAGCCCGCTTAAACATTGAAATATAAAGGTGTTACTAGAAAATTCTCTATTATGTGCTGCTCATTCCATGTTATCCTTCTTAACGCACTGGTTTTTAATTTATTCGGTTTATAATTCAACAATAAAAACAAAACACAGGTATATGATAACATCTGTTTTATAAATGCATACCACGAATTCGAAGAATCCTATCCTGAGTACCCTTAGACCAATTTTTAAACACTAGTGAACATTATATAAAGGAAAAAAGGAAATCAGCCAGCTAAAAAAAAACAGGTACATGATAACATCTGTATTTATTAATACCTAATATTCAAGACTTGAAAATCTTGCAAATGTTTAAATTAACGTGAAACTACGAATAGAATTAAATAGAATAATTATAAGTGATTATTAAATTTGAATTTTGATTTTAATGGTTATTTTTGTCACATATTTCTACTAAGCAGAAGCTATCTATCTACCTTCATGAAGTATTGAATGTTCTGTTTATCTGAAAAACAAAATGAACTGTGATGAATGGATAAAGAAATGAAGTAATTGTAACAACTGATGTAGAAAAAAAAAGATACATTGTTAAAACTCGTATGTACATGATGCAATATGTTCGAAGAAAACCAGAAAGAAAAAAGATAACGATTACTTATTTAACATATTTCCTTTCATACTTACTTGTTGTATTTTCCATTTAATACAGTTGTAAATTTTAAGAAATATGTTTTAAAAAAAAATACATATTTCCAATAGTTTTACCTAAACATATGTACATAAATTCACATGATCTTTATTTATGATAATAGAGACTTTCAACATAAAAAGATTGAAATTAATCTTATTATTAGTACATAGAAAGAAACGCGTAAGAAGTAACTACTCAAGGAAACACCTTAATTTAAAAGTACATTTTTTTTCTATTTTTAGATGTACTGGCACTTGTCAACAAATCAGTAAATGAACTACATGAAACGATGATATTCACAGGGAAGGATAGCACCCAGGAGAACCAATTCCCTGGCTTGTTTCATTTAGTCGTGTTGTTTTTTTAAGGAAGGAGATCTCACATCCAACGCCTTTTTAGTTTCCTTCTTACTTTCTGAGGTATATCAGTTGCAGTCATATATTTTATTAAATTATTGCTACCTCACTGCTCCTTACTTTGTCACAAACAAAATCATCCATAACGACCTTAATGTTTATTATGTTTCTGACATGGCCCAATCCAGATACCTATCCTTCCATAACAAACTTCAGAACCATCCAAACCCTCTCGTTTCTAACCTTCCTTCCTCTTCGACCTTCCTAACCCTCCGAGGCGTCTGAAAAGAAGATGGCCTGGAGATCTCCTATTGTAAATAATTTTTAGAGTACTACCAGTAGGTAGTTTCTTAACAAGTGATTTCATGTTATTATATTCTTTTGTTCACATTTACTGCATGTGTTTTTATTTGTAATACAGTTGTAAATATCATCAAAAAAACAAATTAATTATTGATATGTCCGACCAAATTCGTAAAAGGTTATGATCTGTTTTTCAACTATTTGCAAGTTTGTAAGTAGCACTTTGTTAATCATGTATCAAGGTGATTTTTTATAAGGCGTAATAATTTTGATAAATTTTAAGTTTTTGTAGAAGTTTATTTTTGGCGATGTTGTCTGTCTATGATGATATGTTCATATGGCTTTAATTAAGTTTCTATATATATTCAGCTTTGAAGATTTGGTAAAGAGTGGGTCAAATTGGTTGGGTCTTACGTCCCATTTTGACATACGGGCTTCGTGTCATGCTTCAGTCGAACGTAAGCTCAAGAGGAATTTATTTGCTGTCAATATAAACTATAGGGCAGGTAATTTTTATAAATAGTAAATGTAACATATTAGGATTTATATTTAATTTAAATATTATTCAATTAAAAAAAAAATATGTGGTATCTTGTGGTGCCAGTTTGCAGAATCTTCAGACCACTCGTTGTTAAGCTTTTAGCCTACTTCAAAATACAACTTAAACACTCATAAACTACCAACACCCATGGATGAGCAGTTGAAATGGAAGTTGAACCTCTCAATATAAGTTTCAACTTGAAATCAGATCGCCGATGACTCATCACTCAACGATAAAGTTTTATTGGATGAAAGTTTTGTTGATCTACTGATAAGTTGGTCATCTCTACTGAAATACAGAATTTCACTTAACAGGTTATCACTGTAGTTTACATTTAACTTTTATGTATTAACTGAAACTAAGGTCAAATTTTTATTTTTATAGACAATTAAAGAATCTTAAGGTAAATATTATATTGAATTTTTAGAGATGTTAATATTCTAGTTTTTCACTGAAAATCGAATTTGTAAAGCAAAATTAGTACTCTAAATCGCCTGATCGCCCTTTAATGGCATCCTGGTGAAAATTAAATAGAGATTCATTTTGAATTAAGGGTGAATCTGGTTTTAATGCATTAATGGTAAAATATATTTATTCGACAACTTTTATGTTTTGAAATTATCATTATTGTTTAATCATAATGTCTAATCATAGTTGTGGGTGGTGTGGCCGAATGGGCTAACGCTTTGTGCACAGCACCACCGTTGCCCGGTAACCTGATATATGACAAATGTGTTATAAAAACAGTCACGAGTTCGCGTCCCGGTGCCAAGGCGTCTTTTAAATCTCCGCCCACACCCACTGGCCTGGGAAACCCCATATAGCCTTAATGGCGAGGAAGGAGAGAACCCAAAAAAAAAATGTCTAATCATAGTTTTTGATAATCCGTATAAAGTACTCTGTTTTGTCATGACATATCAGACTAGTGTGTTAACTCAGAATTTCAAGTTTAAGCACATTCGGTTCGAATGCACTCTAGTTCATGGAATAAATGGATCTTTAATTCATCTACATTATAAATTGGCTTAAAAAAAAAGTATACTAAGTATTTTTGTGGACATCATTGAATGGTTTTAAATTATATGGTTGATTTAGTAGGAACCATCGAATTATATATGCAAAGTTAATTTGACGTTGTTGCATCAGTTTGCTGTTTATTCGGTTCGCTAATTAAGTCCTGATGAAAATCCGTTGATTCCATTAGGATAATTGAGAGCGGCCAATCCAAGTTATTGAGGGAGTAATCTTACGCTTGATTGAGGTTGAATCAATTTTAGAATTCAACTTTTGAAATTTCATTGTTTATTAAAACTAGTTCTTGTAAAATTATTTTTTTAAATTAAAACTCGTATGATTAAAAAAAAAAATCACTAGTTATCATCCTTTACGTCTTGTCATATTACTTTACGATACAGTGATAGTTATTTAAACAATGTTAAAAATATGATGCAGTTTATTTTTACATCTATATATGTTTCTTAAACTATTTCGACGCTTTAAATAGAAACTACTTCAATTTAAAATAGATTCCCATAACCATGATGTGGGCTTTAATCCATAAAGAAATTATTTTTATTTTGGTTTTGGATTTCAAGCATATGAAGAATAACAGATCATCAATTTAAGTCAAAACAATTATGTAAAAAGTATCATCAATGTAAATCTAAAAAACTATGTATATTGAACCATGTATCAACTTCACTAAGTGGATGGCTAAAACAGAAATGAACTACGCATTTAGACCTAAGCAGCACGGCGCTATAGGTCTATAGTTCTGCATTACGTTATTGCTTTGAAAATAATAGTCCTGTTTCATTTAGGAAGGGTTTCACCTCCTTTAGTGATATTAAATACAAACTTTATACTGATATATACTGGCGTTCATAAAAACTGGAGCACCTTAAATTTTGTCGTTATTCAATTCACAAAAACGAAAATATTTCCAAATTAATTAATTTTTTAACCTCAATCTAGTGTGATATATTCTGTTAGTAGAAGACCATAAATAAACGAAAAACACAACATGAATTCGCTAAAAAAATAAGTAATGTAAAGTTAAACAAATGACAACAATGTATTAATAAAAAAAAACATATCTAATTCTTTTTTATTTTGAAATCTGAGTATCTAGTACCAGTTGTTGCCTCTCCTTGCTTGAATAACCTCCTGTACTCTCATAGGCAATGTTAACTATTGCTATACTTTTTATGTCTAAAATGTTAGCTACTCGATATTGAATCTAATCCCATTATCGTACTTAAAGGTCACATGGAGGAATTTATGGTTGATGACGTCCTTAGTTGGTGCCAAAGTTGCTTAAGAGAATTAAAGTCAGGGCTTCGATCTGGCTCCAGGTACGGGCACTAACCTCTTACAGGTACTCCCGTACAACATTTGCGATGTGCGGTCCAGCATTATCCTGCATAAAAAAGAAACAGAGATCAATAAACGGGCCAAAACGTACCAAATATTCGAGAATGTCGGTGATGTAATTGAGTGTATTGAGCATCGGCCTTCGGAACACATGGAGTTTTGTCATGGACTCTTAATATATTCCACCTCAAACCATTACCGATCCTCCTCCGAACTGCTCCCTTCCCACTATATTGCATTGAGCACTTTGCTTACTTGGTCTTCTCCACATTCTAACTCGTATTTTTGAACCATAAAGGGCTCGTCAGAAAACTGATCAGAGGCTAAATTATCTACTGTCATGTCAGTTTATTATCGACAAAAGTTAAGGCGTGGTTCAGTGTGCTGCGGTGAGTAGAGAGTACGATGAGACAGCAAATCTTCACGGTGCTGTCTACGCGCTGACCTCCCCATCCTGAGTAATAGTCAGTCAGAGAAATCTCAACTGAAGTCTGGAAGCAGGTTTTGAGGAACTGTAATGCATTAAAGAGGTCATCAGCTCGTCCTGTCGCTCTTGAATGGCCTGATCACGGTCTCCTAGCACAGTTTCTTCTTCCGGTAGACTTAGGCTGCGTATACATAATCAACTAAGATGGTATCTATAACCATTTTACAGTTTCACAAACATTTGCATTCAGCCTTGGGTACGCAGAACCATACTTTGTCGTTCTAACGTTAAAGGTAAACCGGACTCAAAGAGATTCCAAAGCTTCTTTCACAGTCTATTTTATGACTTAATACAAGCTGATTATAAAAGTATCATTTTAATAAATTAATGAGGATTTTAAAAAATAATTATATTCATCAGGTATTGTTTTTTTCCGCTATCAATAATCGTAATAATAATAATAATACTCAATAAATTTTAAACATGTATACCAACCTAAATTTTCAATTAGATAATTATCATTCAGAATTATATTTATTTAGTTTTATGACCAATATTTATATATTTCTTAATAATAAGATATGTTTATAATAAAATATTTACAATAAATATCATGTAATATTTTTTTCTGTTTTTAACTAGTCTTAAAACACATTAAATATTGTTACATATAAATTTAACTCAGAGTCTATAACTTTATCCAATTGAACAAACATACCTTAACTATTGATTCAACTCCTATAATAGGATTTGGTAAGCTGGAACTTCTGAATTAGTTCAAGGTTTAGAGTAGCTAAATAGTTCCATTAATTAATCGAACTTATAATTACTTAGACAGATTTTTTTTGTGTTTTTCTAAGCAGATATAATTTATAGCATTATGACGATAAATAAAATATTCTGAAGGTTATTTCTTTATTCAATTGAAGAGGTAGATGAACAAAAAAGATTGTATTGTAGGTTTAAATTCCTTATCGATTCAGGCATCCTATGTCTTATGCTTACTTAACTGAAGACAATGGATCGAGTATTAAAGATACACAGATATTCAAGTGATACACGGTGGGCGAGACCTTCCTACCATGCAATCCCCCCACCTTACATCCCTATAAATTGCTTATCGTTGCGTGCTTGTAACTATTTATTAAAAAAAAAAAAACCAATGTCCCTACAAAACAAAGTGAACGCACTGCCCCAAAATGGCGTCCAAACATGGCGGACCAACGACTTTGATTTTAGTTAGTTTTTTTGTAACTGAGAATCAGCATTTGCTTTAATTTCGTCATAGTTGGTCTTTTATTAATGCTTGATAGTCAGAGAATAATCAAACATGAAAGAATATTTAAAAATAATTGTCACAAGCAATAAAAACACCTGTAGTCAATTATTTTAACAAAAAAATTTTCAAGTTGAAAATCAAGCATCCTTTGTAATTAAACGGCCAAAAATAACGGAAAACGTGCTAAAATAAAATACCTGGAGAATATATTTCTTTTTGTATAACACTGATTACTTTTTAAAATATTTGAAGTAGTTCCGTTCAAAATGCACTTAAGTGACAGAAAAGCGGTACTGGCGTAGGTGCCTTCAGGCCTCTACCACCCATTCAGTACTCATAAATGGCTTTGTTACAGTGCTATAATAACTTATAAAATAAGTGTGACTATAACTTATTTTGTGGCTTTGTGAATCTTGATCATATCACTCTTCCTGTACTAGTTAGGTGGTAACCTGAATGATGGCCACCACTTATGTCATAAATATTCAGGTAGGGACTAAAATATAAATGAAAACAAATATATAAACGGTGCATCATTATAGTGGGGTATAAATGGAGGTTCTGGGGCCAGAATTTGTGGAGCACTTTTGGACTTTGGACCATGGGCTATTCTTACCTTAATCACCTGTACACCACGTGACCAATATAATTTATTTTTGATTAATATTAATCCCTATTCCTTAATTCTAATTTGTATTTTTTCATTTTCAAGTTCGACAGGTCTGAACCTGTCTCAACTGGTCCAATCTTGTCTACCTCAAGTAAATATAAATATAAATTTTAACGACAAAAATATAGACATATATTGTGTCATCCTAAGATATCATGTCTCAGCTGGTACTTGTCTACCTCAAGCAAATATAAATATGAATTGTAACGACAAAAATATATACATATATTGTGGCATCCTACGATATCATGTTAAAACTTGTATCATCTTGTCTACCTCAAGTAAATATAAAAATAAATGTAACAATAAAAATATTTACATATATTGTGACATCCTACAAGTTAAAATTTTTATCATCTTGTCTACCTCAAATAAATATAAATGTAAATTTTAACTACAAAAATGTATATTACTGCAAACGAATATAAATTATAACAATGAAATATACACATATATTATTACAAAAGAATATATACATATATGACAACGATGAAATATATACATATATTATTACAAAATGAATATAAATATAAATTGTAACGACGAAAATATATATTATTGCAAAGGAATATATACAAATATAGTTAGTAACGATGAAATATACACATATATTATTACAAAGGAATATACACATATTCATTAAATTTGTAAAATAAGCAATGGAATAGGATTTTTATATCTGTGCATGTCATAGCACTGAAATATTTAATATGTAAATGCAGTGAAACATACCGAGTAAAATATAATTAGTTTTAACAAGTACGCCAGAGTTTATATTTTAATATTATGAATGTTTAAGTCTTATGCCTACTTAACTGAAAACAATGGACCGAGTATTAAAGATACACCGATATTCAAGCGAGCTCTGTTCCCTATCAGATATATAGCATAGTATTTTTCGAGCTGAAATCGAACTCCACAAGTGCCCACACGGTCGTTAAGAACATTTGCTCCAGCGCACATACTAAAGAGACCACACACTGGAGAGTGGTTTCTCGACCTCGCTATGGAACCATGACCTCCCCATCGCTCCCTCAATACCACCAATCTTCCAGGTCCTAATGACGAGGAAAGAAAGAGCTGGAAATTGGAATAAAACTTGTGATCAGAAGATTTTGAAATCATCCACTAAGATTTGTTAAAATATGAAATATTTTATTTTTAATAATACATTATATTTTGAACATAACCTTAGGAGAATGATAATTTTATCCGTGCTTAATTTTGTTTTTTGGGCTTTAAGATTGTAAACAAAATCCTATTGTACCAGCAATTTTTATTTGAATAATTTTTTATTGAATTTTACAACTGTATTAAATGATAAATACAACAAATAAACATGAAACAAGTAACATGCCATGTACAACATGAAGAGAAACTACCCATTGGTAACACTCCAATTATGTTTCTATATTAGAAGGTCCCGAAGCCATCTTCTTTTCAGACCTCGGAGGTTTATCAGAAATAGAAGATGAAGCAAGGTTGGAAACAAGAGGGTTTGGATGGTTCAAAAGTATATTATGGAATAATAGGTATCTGGGTGGAGCTAAGTCGGAAACACACAGTACATTAAGTTCGTTATGGATGATTTTATTTGTGCCAAATCAGGGAGCATTGAGGAATTTACAAAAAATTTTGGATAGTAGAGATTGGATACGAAGGGAATTTGATGGTTTAATAGAGCCCCAAATCTCGATCCCGCAAGTCCAAATAGGCTTTATTATAGTAATATGTATGAGTATTTTGTAAATATTTGGAAGTTTAGAGCGTTTGTCTAGTAAGTGCTGCAGTAGTCGAATACATCGGCCGGTTTCTAATCGTTTCATTCTGATATGGTGGTTCCAGCTTAAGTTTTAAAGCCGTAATTTTATTTTTCTAAAGAACTTATTAAGTTGATTGTGTCCCTCACAATCCTACTCCTGTATTATTTTAGGAATATTAAGTGACAACCCCCCGATTTATTTCTTCTTCTCTTTTGCTAAAACGCTAACATGATATCGCCATATGAAGTGGGTCCTTGACTTCGTCATGTATCTCCCAATTTAGTGATTTTGATCAAATTTAAGAATTTATTTGTATTTCCATGGTTGGTTCTCAGCCAATTTAAATTTTCTTACTCAAATCTTTCTATACATATTTCAATAGAGGCAAACCAAGGTTTTAAAGAAATTTTTTGGTGAATTAAATAGTTGTCTCTCCCTCAGCTTTGAGACTCCTAATCATAAACATTCTTCCATTCGTTAACAATTGTCATACTTATTTTATAATCTTTAAGGAATGTTAAGCCACATTAGTCATATATTTTTACTACTATCAGGAATCGTGAGTTAATGGAAGAATATGTCAAGATGGAATACTAACTTGTGTATCTTATCTTCAATCAAAGATGTATTAGCTTTAGATCTATCTTATACAGAGTAAATGTTAAAATTTGGAGTCTATCCCGGAAATTAAATAAAAAGTAAATTATTAGGAATCAAATCTCTGCAATTCTTTTAAATTTTGTGTAAAATAAGTTCTACCAAATGAAACATCATATAATACCATCATACAACACACCACTGGATTTTCATACAAATTTTATTAATCTTTCCAATTTATTTTTTATACTCTGCGCTCATACCCTCTTCTCCTAATCCCTTCTTTCCCCCCAAAGGCTTTGCGCACCAATGATGCATCGGTTTCATCGGCTTTACATGCGCCACTGCCAATTCAATAAAATATGTTTATAAACGATGAAGACGGCAAATGATCGAATTTGATAACCTGCTTGATCTTTATATAAAGATCAAGGTTGGATTATAAATTTCTTGCAATACTTTCAAACCAACAATAATTAATAAACCGATAATTAATAATAAATTTATAAAATATTTATAATTCTCAATCATTTAAAACAAACAAATGGCAAACAACTTCGAATATTTCCCCAATAGTACACGGCATTATCAAAAAGCCTCAAGAAAAAGTTAAAATTAGATTTCGGAGTCCTGGAAAAGTAAGGTTAACTTAATTCTGAGTTATTTCAACCATAAATTGAATCAATTTTAGGCCAACCCTTGAAAGTCTCCTCTTCGGTGAAAGAGGATATATTAAGTTTCCTGAAGTTGCAATGGTGTTTCTGAAGATTGTGGGACATGGTGTTAATCCTCATATCCTTACTAAGGCTTTTATATTTCTTATAATCTTATATTTTATCTTTTTTCATGATTTACGAAAGTCATAAAAATATTTAAATTTCAGTTTTTTTTTTCATGGATCATATAGAATAACCGATTTGTAACCAAACTTTCAAGGGCTACAATTAGTAGGAATAGCTTAACTTTAAAAGTTAAATTGGACTAAATGTAGTTGGTTTGAACCATAGAGAGTTTGGCTATCTTTATAAATAATAAAAATAATATGAAATAATTTATATTTTTTATTTATCAGGCAAGGTATTATGTTTGCAGTTAAAGATTTATTTCAAACAAACAGAAACTTTTTTTTTAAATACACAATTAAATAATAAACTGATAGTAATAATTTAATATTACCCTGTTTTTACTTTCACTTACCTATATATGTAATATATAGTAAAGGGAAAGTATTGCGATCGTGAAAATTTTCGAATCTTAATTTTCCAAGGTAATACAGGGTTTGAGGTCTCCTGAGTCCAAATAAGCAAGTGTCACAAAATAGTCTGTGTGTGTGTGTGTTAACAGTCTAGCTCATAAACGAAAAGTAGTACGAAACTGATATTAAGTATTTAAGATTTGTATATGAGCCGGATGTGGCAGCAACTTTTTTGTTGAAATCGGCTAACCGGAATGCTGAAACACATTTTTACAATTTTCTCAAAAACGGCTCTAACGATTTTGATTAAACTCGGTGTATCGCTGTATTATTTAGTGGTCTATAATATCATTTGAGTCTTATCCCCGTTGATGTTACTTTACAGGGCTTAAATATGTAATGTTCATATATGTCTTCCTGTAAAGTACCTTTAATATAGTTCATTTTAAAAAGTTTTTCATTTCGCATTATTCATAGTTACAAAAAAGTGTTACATATAACTTTTGCAAGAATTTGATAAGTTAATAAAAGAGAAAAAAAAATAAAAATGCAGAAAAATCTGCGTTGCTATAGATAATAGCGCCCAAACGAATGTATCGATTTCAATGAAACTTCGCTAAAGTCATTTTCTCGACACCCTTTAAATTTATCTATATAACATACTTCAACGAAAAGAAGCTGGAAAAAAAGTTACGTGTATTGGTAAAATTAAATTCCGAATAACTCAAAAAGTATAAGCGTTTTGGTGGATATTGTGATAAGATGTTTCAAAGCTATTTAAATTATCTAAAAAATGAAAGATGTTACATAAAAATCAAATCACTATTAGTAGAGATATCGCGATTTTAAAATATTTTTACTTTCACTTACGTATATATGTAATATATAGTAAGGGTAAGTATTGCGATCGTGAAAATTTTCGAATCTCAGTTTCAACGGAAACACATTGAGGTCCCCTGAGTCTAAATAACCAAGTGTCACAAAATGGTCTGTGTGTATGTGAACAGCCTAGTTCAAAAATGAAAAGTCGTACAAAACTTAAATTACATATTTAAGGTTTTATAGTTCCGTTGTGGCCGCAACGATTTCGTTTAAATCGGCTAATCAGAAATGCCACTTTCTCAAAAACGGCTCAAACGATTTTGATCAAACTCGGTGTATCATTGTATAATTAAGTGGTCTTTATTATCAATCAGGTCTTATCCCGATTGATGTCACTTTACAGAGCTTTAATGCCCAATGTTCATATACGTCTTCCTCTAAAGTACATTTCATATGGATATTAATTATTAACTATTAATTGTATTTTCTACCCTCTAATTTGCTGATTAAGTTCTTGTCTTTTTTGTTTTATGTGGTATGTCTATGTCTGTCGTTTGTCCAAGGTGAGACCCAAATATCGTACAGTTTTTGAAGGTGGTAGAGCGATATTATTAAAGAACACTGGAGGACAAGAGTCATGTCTAAGTGTAAATGAAACAATTTGGATCTTAGACTTGTTCATTTTTATCCTCCACCTTTAAGTCCGACAAGCTATGTCGTCTAAGTGTTCTTGAAGAACCTAAGTAGCCTTAGCTGGATCCTTAGATGTTAATATTGCCGAGTCACCAGCAAATGTAACCAACAGTCTTAAAATTTAAAATAAATTTCCAATGTTACGAGCTAGTCACTTATTAAGTAAATTGTTACTTTAAATTTTGGAGGTTAAATAGATTATCTTGATAATATTATGTAGTATTCACGAACGAACATGTTTCTATATCAGGGATGCCCATCTCCTCCCTTCTCCTCCTCCTTCCCCCAAGGTTGATGGCACAGGACCTCCCCTTTCCAAGAAATTTTATTTCACTTTGCATAATAAAACCGCCTTCTAGGCACTCCTGTTATATATCTATTCTTTTCTATATCGTGTATACATTAAACGTATTAGTGATAGGGCTATGTGTCTGTGATTGTTCTCACTGGATATACTAGTGCATGCAAAATCCTACAATAACATTAGCTGTCAACTTTAGTGTGTGTGTAAAAAATGAGGAATGTTATATCCGAAGTTTGAACTCGTCAAAACGAACTTCCAACAATCGCTCAGTCATTTATCTTTTATAAAATTAAAACGAATAATATAAAAAATTACAAAGAGCTAATATTCGAACGTTAATAATCCTAATTGTAATTAAAATATGTATTTAGGTCGGTGTATATTATAGAAGCAGCTGTTATTGAGAAAACAAGAATACCTCACCGCTGCTGAAAAGATTTCGATTTCAGGTTTTCCGCAGGTTCGGAATCCCAGCTGATATGAATTCTAAATCACGGCTGGGAATAAGAAGAATGACTCTCACGTGTCTACATCCAGCTCCTGCCATCTGCTTTGCTCCCTGTGGAAAAATAAATTATGCTTTTACATCATGGCTGGCTCTCCCCGGAAAACGAGATAAAATTACGTCCCTCTGGACCGTTTCAATCGCCAGGGATTCCGAATCGGATTATGAAACAGCAACGATTCGTCATAATTGGAAAGATAAATTAATGCTTTTTGATGCTCCATTATAAATATTTTTACATAAAACGAAGAGTAAAAATATATTTCAACAGATGAAAATTAACTGTTTTAAAATTTGAAATATTTATTTGTGAGGGTCCTTTTGAATCATTTTTTTGACTAGATTATCTCTGGACGTGTGTAAGATTGTTGATTGAGATGAGTTATAGATTTTTGGTTAGATGTGAGTTGTCCATAATTTGTCACGAACTTAAAAGCAAATGTATAAATAATAAGCCTATACAAAAAAAAAATAAAAGTTTAAATTACTTAGAATATTAATCCGTAATCTTTTGTTTGGTTACTACATTTTTTTCCCAAATTAGCTTAAAGAGACAAAACCGATGCTACACCTTTTAGAGCTTCCCTCTCCCGTGATGGTAAGAAATGTTTTAAGTGTTTAACATATGAGTTAGTATAAACATGTTTTAAATTTATTCAGCCATCTAGAATACATCTTAAAATCTCTTTGGTCTGAAATCCCCAAATAGAGGAATTTTATTTCATCTGTGTGGCAAGTAGCTGTTATTTTTTTTTTCAATTTTGGATTGAGCGTGTAAGATATTATAGCAAATGATATATATCTCACGTTGACTCAAATTCATTACATATTTTTCATTTATTTCAAATCAAGCAGACCAAAAACTATATGCGCAGTGTATATAGTTGAGTTAAGCTGTTATTAATAGAATTGAACTTTCCAGAACAAGTGGTTCACTGGTTTTCTATTGTCGATTTTGCTGAATAAGCTTGCCAAACAAAATCTTTTATTAAAGCTTGAATGAATCATATATATGTATATATGTGTGTGTGCGTGTGTGCATGTGCGTATGCGTGTGCGTGTGCGTGTGTGTCGACTCTTCGCAGCAAACCAAAATGAATTATATATGTGTATTTATATAAATTATATTATTATTACAATTATATATTGTAAAAATTTTTTTCTTTTTTTATTATATTTTATTGAATAATAATACAATCAGCCACTGTTGGAGGGCTATAAGTATTAAGGCTAGAAGTTCTCATTCAAACAGTATATACGAGTAATAAAGAAGTAACTATAAATATAAAAAGTAAATAAAAAATACTTATAAAAAAATGTAAATTAATAGGGAAAAAAAATAAATAAACAAAATAAAATAAAAACTTCTAAACACATTCATACCTATATACAATATATACATTCACCCAGGAATCTCCGAGCCAGGATTTTATCCCCATATGTGGAAGACAAAGCAGAACTCCAGAGATCCCAGTGCCACTTTTCCAGCCGCATGACTAATATTAAAAGCCAGTGGAGGCTGAAGGAGAGCACTAGAGCCATAGATGCTCAGGACTTGAGTGGAGAAGCAGGCCATTGCCAGGACTCCAGAATCATATTTACAATAGACTTCGCGGCCACTGCCGTTTTAACCTTAGAGGGGGATTGTAGGGATGGTGGGAACTGGATAGGGATTGAGCTAGAGGTTTTGGATGATGGATAAAGTTCTGGTGAAAGTTTAAGAATCTGGATGGGATGATGTCGAGGACAAATGGGATGTTAAGGTCATGGTGTAGGGTCTTATTTGTGACATAATATGGGGCATTGGCTATTGTTCTAAGTACTTTGGACTGGAAGGATTGGATGCGTTTGATATTCGAATGTTTAGCAGTTCCCCACAGTTCAAGTCCGTAGGTCCAGATAGGTTTCAGTATTGTCTTGTAGATTAAAAGTTTATTTTCAATCGAAAGTTGAGATGTCCTGCTTAGTGGTCTATATAGCTGGCCATATCGTTGGTTAAGTTCTTGTCTTTTAAGTCTCGTATGTGGGTTCCAAGTTAGTCTTTTGTCTAGAAGGAAGCCAAGGTAACGGACTGTATCTGAGTAGGGAAGTGGTATTGAATTGAAAAGGATTGTGGGACAGGATCTGCGTCGCAGGGTGGGGGGATAGAATGGCAGTATCATCAGCAAATGTAGCTAGGAAGGTATCGGAATTTGAAGGGATATCGGCAGTGAAAAGGATGTAGGAACACCAGCCTCAACTGGATAGTAAGTGGAGAATTCGGTGCAGCAACGGACTTGGAAGGAACGACTTGAAAGATAGGATTTGAGGACTAGGTATAAGGATTGGGGTAAATGGGTTTTGAAAAGCAAGCCAACGTGCCACACCCGGTCGAAAGCTTGCGCTACGTCCAAAAAGGCACCAGTGCAATATTGCTTGTTTTCAAGTGCAAAGGATATATGGTCCACAACACGAAGGCCTTGTTGGACAGTGGAATGTCTTGAGCGGAATCAAAATTGATAAGAAGGGATGTTGTGGGATTCGACTATGGGTAGGATGCGTTTGAGAAGGATTTTCTCAAAGATTTTTAAGAGGATAGGGAGTAAGCTTATCGGTCTGTAGGATGATGTGTTATCAACAGGTTTGCCTGGTTTTGGAAACAGCACGATTATGGAGTGTTTCCCCATCAAGGGAAAGTTGGTAGTACGAAGGATGCAATTATATATATAGGTCAGGAATATAATTGATTTTTAGGGAAGTTGTCTAAGGATTTGTGAAGTGAGGAGATCATATCCAGAGGATTTTCGGGGTTTTAATTTGTTTATGTGGAATTTGACCTCAGAGGGGTTAACAGGTTTAGGAGGTAGAGAGAGAGGAATTGGTGAAGAGAGGAATTCTTTAACTTCAGCAGTGTGGGTGGGATGGAGTTCGGGATGGAGAGTAAATGTGTAGGATAGATGTTTAGCAAACACATTAGCTCCTCGGACGGAGAGCCAGAGCCCACTGATGGGATTAGCGATGTATATGGCCGGCCGTTATCAGTAACTAACCTGATGTCTATTTACACTGTTCACTATTGAGCTGTAAATAAGTTATTAATCACCTTATTCTTTTGTTCAGTAACAAAGTTAATTGTTAATATAACAGGTAACACTATTGTTTCGCATTGAAGTAAAACATTGCCACTATTAATGAAGAATTTTATAAGAGACGACCTGACTTATGTTTAACTAAGGCTAACGCATGTGTAAAAAAAATATATATATATAGAAATAGAATATATACATATTTTGTTTATATCTATAGAATAATTAATTGAACTATATTCTGGGACTAAGTTCCCTTAATAATTCGGCGCTACTGCCCTTGAGAGGCATGGGCCTTATCACATATTGCAGGTCAGGCAAGTATATTGGCAGCAACCGCGCTCCATCCTCTAACTCCAAGTTGGCTCAGGTCTGCTTGAACATCCTCCAGCCATCTCATTCTGGTACGTCCACGCTTTCGAGTACCACCCGGCTATTCAAAAAGTAGCTTTCTCGGAAGATGATCCTCATTCATATGCTCCACGTGTCCGAGCCACCTTAGCCTTCCCTATGTTATACTTACTATGTCTGGCTGATCATACAATGCTTTTAAACTTTCGTTTTTTCTAATTTTCCACTCCCTCTACACAATACTCTCCACCCAATTTTCCTAATATCTTTCTTTCCCAGGTGAATAGTCGTTTCTCTATCTCATTTGTCAGGACCCATGCCTTACTGCCATAGATGTCTGTTGGGCGAATAATGGCCTTTTTATGGATGGGACATAAAAGAGTTTTAGTCCAATTTATCGGTATATTTTCATTCACCCACACATCGATTATTATTTCGTATAATTCGCCGAGAACTGTCCTTCCACCAAACTTCAGCAGTTCCACCAGGTATGCAGTCGACTCCTGGAGCTTTATAATTTTTAATGCTGTGGAGTACTTTCCAAACCTCCTCTATCTCAGGTGGTGTTTCCAGATCGTTTTCATCTTCATTTTCTAGGGTCCGATTCAGGTCGAGATTCTGCTGTATTATGTTCTTCTTCCTTGTTCAGTAGTCCCTGGAAGTGTCTCGTCCATCTATTGATAACATCCCCTCAGCCGGCCAGAAGATATACACTAAGTCCCCTCAGAATAACAATTATGGATAATATCTGGCCAAAAACAACTTAATAAATATTCTTACAATATATACAATAATTTAAAAAATAATATATAAATCACAAAAAAAAAATTAAAATAGAATCTTCTCAAAAATACTTATCATTTATTATATCATTTATTATATTATATCATATCATTTATTATATTAATTATTATTATTATTAATTAATTAAAATAAAACCAATATATATATACATAAACAAATTATTTCATGAATTTTCAGAAATTATCGAAGATGGAATATAGATCGTTTTCCATTCTTGTGCTTAGGAATCCTATGCATATTTTATATTTTGAATTAGCTAATCGCTACTTCGATCACAATAATTATTTCAATCTAGAAGTTTTATTGTATGTTTGTATTTATCGAGGAATTGATGTGCTCTAGATTCCTTAACGGACCTTTTCTTCGAAGTTAAGGAGTACATTATCCTGGTTACGTGAGAGGAAAATCTGAGTACTGCACAGTGCTTATCGCTCTTGTAATAATGGCTTAAGAACAGACCGACCCTTAGGAATCGAACTGCCATTTCTTGAGGACTTCACTCGCTGTATTTTACTGACACACCAGGTCAATGCATTACATACCAGCTTTGGATGAATATGTACTTTAACTGTACTTATCGTTTTTACAAAATTTGTGTGCCCCATAAACAACTTTAATCATACAAGATGTCCTGATTAAATTTCCTGAGGTATTGTATATTTTAAAGTATCGTTTAATAATTTCATTCATTTTTACGTTTCTGACTTTATTTGATTATTTTAGATACATTTGTTAATTTGTAAGTGGAGCCATTTATATTGTTTGTTTCTGGGTTTTATTTATTTATATAAATAATGACAAGTAAAATAAATGTGGCTTTTAGAAACGTAAATTGTTAAGTGCTGAGATTACCACAAAATATGTAATGTTATTGGAAACCTTTTAATTTCTAAAAATATTTTTATATGCTCAGTGATTATTAATGTCGATGTCTAGAATTATTAATAGGATATCTACTAATACAGAGCATAAGTTAAAAAAAAACATGCCATTACTATTGATTATATTCAGAACTATTTTTCATTTTATTATTTTAGAAGTATAGTTTTTTTATTTTTTATTTTTAGAAATGCTGTTAACTCTTTCTTTTTAATATGTTCGATATCAATCAAAAACCAATAGACAAAACTATAAAGCAACAGGAAATTTAGTTCACGTATCCTGTTTGTTTTTCAGTATGATGAATAACAAATATTGAAAATATTTTATATAAAATCCCGTTTCTGTAACAAAGAAAAACGTGCAATTTTCAGTGAGAACAATATAACAGCTCCACCTACGCTACGTTTAACTACCGTAATTCTAATCCCAATCTACAAAAAAAGTTTTACAAAACGATGTTACTAGGCCACCGTCGTAATCAGTCCACCGTACCAGTGACAGTTTGAAACCTAATGACAGAACTCTCCCTAATTAATAAATAAACAATAAAACTTTAACATTCCGTATATATTTTTTGTTTGTTGTTATTGAATAATAATACAATCAGCCACTATTAAGACTATTAAGACTAAAAGTTTTCATTCATACAATATGTAAAAATAATAGAGAAAAACCATAAATATAAAAAATAAATAAATATTAATGATAAAAAAGTAAAGAAAAATAATAAATAAACAAATAAAATAAAATAACAACTTCTAAACACATTCATAGCTATATACAATATATTCGCCCAGGAATCTCCAAGCCAGGTTTTTCCCCCCACATGTGGAAGGCAAAGCAAGACTCCAGGAGATCCCCGTGCCACATTTCCAGAAGCATCACTAGTATTAGAAGCCAGTGGAGACTGATTGAGGGCACTAGAGCCACAGACACTCAGGACATGATTGGAGCAGCTGGGCATTGCCAGGACTCCAAAGGCATATTTACAAGAGATCTCGAGGCCACTGACATTCCAACCTTCGAGAAGGATGGTATGGATGATCGGAGCTGGATAGGAATTGCTTCCGTATATTAGTTATATAAATTTAAATATAACCGAACCTGAAGGAACATACTGAAATAATCCGTGGCACTATTACTCAGAAATCATATTTATCAGGAAAATATTAGGAATCGTGATTCTATGATTTTAGGTATATGTTTACTATATTCAGCACATACTATTTAGCACACATGTTTCAAATTAGTTTCTTCTTTTCGGCATCATGATTAAGGGCTAAGTATATATTTTCATTTGAATTTTAGACTCTGTACCCATATGAGCTATATTTTTAGAAATAAATATCTATTTACAGTCAAGAAACTGTGCAGGGGTTGTCAATGGACGAGAGCTATTTAAAGAATTATTGTCCATTATACCTTTCTGTTAAGTATTTTTTAATTATGACCTCATAATTAAAAAGGTACACATAATACATACAGGTACGAAATCATAACTTAGAACAGCATTTTTATCGAACAAGGTTACAAAAAACTCAAGTTACTCCAAGCATGTATTAGACAAAAATGAGAACAACCCAATAGAATGAAGAACATATTTCCAGCCACAGCACTGGCGGATCCAGGATTTTATTTTGAGTGGGGGCTTCAGCCCGAAAGATTTTATATGTATATAAACAATAATTAATTTGAAAAAAAATTAACTTGATTAAGTAGTATGAAATGGTGTTTAAGTGATTCTTGAAGTCATATTAAATGTAATTACATGAACAAAAATACTTTAAGAGATAGTTTTTAATAGTTTTTTTCTAGAAAATATGGTTATATTTTACCGTTTTTTTTGTGGGGAGGGGAGTTTTCAGCCCGAAAGCCCTCCTCCCTTCCCTACCTTGTAGATCCGCCTGTGAGCTACAGTATTTGGTTGAGTAGAGAAGTATGACATGATATTTTATGTTTTAAACATATGACCAAAATAACTATTAAATGAAAAAAATGAAGGAAAACATGACTGAATCCAATTCCCTCATTTCTGGAAATTATTACTCATGAAGAACTTGTATAACATACTCAGAGAGTAGAAAATTTGAGCTGTAACCCAACACACAATAATAATACAAATAGAAGAACAGCATAACAAGTATAGTAATTACTAATTTCAGAAAGTCTTTTAGAAATTAGTTGAGAAAAGATAATTTGTATAATTCATAGAGATATTTTATGTGTTGTAGCTACTGGAAGCTAGAATATCTGAAAAAAAAAACACATAAAGTTTCAAACATTTAAAATACTGAAATATAATGCACGGATTATGTCATGTGACACGCCGGACAGACCACCCCAAGAACTTATGAAATCATCATTATCATACAATCATTTATACCTAACATCAAATCCACGGACATTTCAATATATATGAAGCAACACAATGACGCCAAGTTACAAAAAAAACCAAAAGAAAAACCCATGAATGTAAGAATAACAGGTAAAGATTAATATGTGAAGATAAAAAAAGTTTTATTTAGCACTGCAGTTTCGAAAAGAATATATACTGCATAAAACTTTATTCTCATTGATTGGAACAGTTTTCGTTTTTCATCTTTATATTATATATACAATAAATGTAATACAATATTATATATACTCAAACCATTTGTACGAGTTGTGTTATTTGCTCTGATCGTTAAACATTCCAAACAGTAGAGCACCATATGTGTTTTGTAGTGCGACTTAAGATAGAATGAACGAAAGAAGTGGTATTGCCAGTTGAAGAGGAATATTTTAAGTGTCAAGTATAAGGGTTTCCTTTTTTTACAACCAAAAGGAGGTTGGATGTAAATTGGTATTTTATCCTGCCCTGTAGTAGGATTAGAATCTTGTAAAAAGAAAACTTACTTTTTCTCCTACAAAAAACAAGCTGAAGGAGCTGATAGGGTCAGAACGATATTTACTCCTCAGACGAATGGCCTCTAATATTTTCCCTTCCTTGACGAGTCATTTTTTGTCAACGATTTAGAGGGGCCTTCTCTTCTTTATTATATTTTTATAATAAACTCATTCAACCGGAGATATTCGAGGACTCATTGACGCTTTACTTATGTATAGATGTAAATTAACTTTCAAAGTAATATAAAAGTAATGTAATATAAAGTGGTATAATTTTACCACTTTTATAGACAGTATTTCAAAATAAATTTCAATTAAATAACAATACATTTACTGATTGAATGTATCCATCATATTAGTCGTTTATTTCTAAACTAAAAAGCGCGAAAAACTAATTTCCTATTCCAATAGTAATATAAAATGCGATATATTGTAAGAACTAAATTGATAAATTATGTATTTGCAGCACATATTTCTGAATATCAGTGATATTAAATAAAAATTTAAATAACAGGTGCGCGCAGCACACAACTTTCAATTACCATTTAACTCTGAATAGAAATTATTTTCTGACCATATTGGGTTATCATAAAATTTTTGATCTGTAATTTTAACCGAGCTAAAGCTAAAATCTTACAGCTAACAAATCTAAAATAACAAAAATCCTATTGATTATATCGGAGATGATTATGGATCGTACAACTATTAGTTATTAAACTGTTATTTTCTATTGCAAAGTTTTCTAAAAGGAATTAAGATATTTGCCTTGTCTGTCATAGACAGATCAAATGGTGTCACACTAATTGTAAGTGGATACTGTTGGAATATCAAAAAAGGAAAAAATCATCAAACTATTCACTAATTTATTTTTCTAAAAGGTTACATGATGATTTTTCGGAATAAACGGATGTTAAATACCTAAATATTTAAATATAACATCAGATCTACAGTTATTAAACTACAGTAAATATATTTAACGTTATAAACATGTCTATTTCATTAAAAAATATTTTATTAAAGTTTTAAAACCAGTTTCAATTTTATAAAGTTTAGAAAAGAATTATTTTCTTGATTGCCAAACGTGATTTTTCTTTTACTTTTGTTATACGTTTTCTGTTTTTATTTTATTGCCTTGTTTGTGTTACATATAGCACAATACTTAGTACCCATAAGTGGCGCAAAATGCTTAATAACTAATAAATATATTCATGAAAAATATTAAAATTATTTTTTAATCGAAATAAATTAATATATCGAATGAAACAATTCAGAAAAAAATCTTTACTATTTTTTTTTCGCTTATAAAGGATCGCTAAAGGCCTATTCGAATAAAGAATTAAACAGAGTACCTGAGTATAAGATAGGTACGAGTCCTAAAGAGTAAGTTGGCTACTTAACAATTCCCTATGTAGGACGGATGTCCCAAACAGATATATTTACATGATTCCTTACCCCTCCTACATAAATGATTCATGAAAGAGCAATGCCCTGCGTTTCTGTTGCCTTAAAGATAGGGCCGGTGTAATATAAACCTTTTAAATGTCAGGATGAGAATTGTTTCATTCTCTACTTGCCTCCTAAACTAAATGAATCCCTAACTCCCCTGCGATAAAGTGTCTGGATCTGACAGATTATGCGATTTATCATTGTAAAATATTGCGTATATGAAAACGGAGAAGAAAAAAAAAAGTTTAAATCTTTACAAATGCTGAAGGCAGGAGAAAATTTTGTTTTGTCATTCTAACAGTGACAAATGACTGTTTTTGGTAAGCTGCATCAGTCTGTCGTATCTCTTACATTGGGGGTTTCATCCAGTTATGATCATCATTTCACATTCCATCCATCTGAATGTGGTCCGTGCTTAAATATTTTATACTAGTATCAGAGCTTGAATAATAAGCTTTTTCATTATTCAGATTTCATCATTATTTTTTTCACACTGATTTGTTTGCCTTATGATCAATTTAAATTAATCAAATTAGACTTTGGTTAAATGGTAATATCCAACAAAAACAGTTTTAATTGGATATCAACTATTGAAACAATCTTATTATATTAAATTATTACTAAATGACTTACCTAATTTCATGAGGAGAGGGGGGATAAAATATTATTGAAGAGAAGGAAGAAGACTCCTCGAAACGTTCAATAAATTACAATGAAAGACTAATTTGAGTTATTTAAACTGACCATAAGGTAAATAAATAAGATTTTATTTTTAATCGTGTACAGCTTTTATTTTAATTGTTTATTCCAGTTATTTATTATTAATATTATATTAACCTGACGCCCTAGCTCAATCTCCACAAGTTTTAGCACCAAAGACGCGGTGGAGAGAGCAGAGTAGCGACTCCTGGAGTCCTAATTTTTCCCTCCCTAGTTGGAGTCTGATATTAAATAGTGTATATAAGCGTGCCTGTGTTTTATTTAAATTAATTTATCTGTAAGTTATTTTATTTTTATTTATTTTGTATACTTTTTTATTATTATTTAGTTGTTATCTTGATTTTTCTATATCATATTTTCTATATATATATATTGTGAATGTAGTCTTACCCCACGATAACTATATAATGTGAATGTAGTCTTACCTCACGATAACTAATTTCCAAGTGACAGAATTTTGCATTTCTGAAATAATAAAAAAAATACAAATAACATTTCCTTGATTTTTCATTTACAGTATTGGAATTTATCTTTCTACCAATTATTGATAGTCCAACGTAAAGAAATATTTTTTGTCTAGTATGAAATGATTAAACTGAGTTTAAACGATGGATATACATTAATTATAATAATAAAAATATTTACCTCGATTATACATTAAGTTCATAAATTTTTTTTTGCTGCTGTATGTTTGAAAATTGCTCCTATCAATTTATTGATTGCATAGTTTATAAGCATTTGGAGTCAAAAGAAGGAGTTCTGAATGCTTGTGGCAGAGAAGTTTTGTAATTTGAAAATTCGTCGTTATTTGTTAACATCATATTCATGTATATATTGACTGGCACACTATGTGTTTTGACCCTAGTTAATCAGTGCTGGTAATTTATCCATTGTTACGCAGGGAAAAAAACAAAAACAACTTACTATTATAAGCGTGTGAGATTGCTCTAGTTCTGTCAACTATTTTTGAGTAAGCTTTAGCTAAGTTAACATTAAAATGTTATGTACTTATTAAGATCATTTTATTTGCAATTCGTTTTAAAACGGCCACCTTAATATCTATTATTATTTATTTGAACTTGTCTCAACTATCATTACACCTGTGGTAATCATTAAACGTCAATTTAACCCTTTCTATAGTTAGAATTAAAATATTATGTAATCTTAATAGGGAAATGGTAGTATCAAAAGCAGGCTAATGGATTATGTGAAGCCACCAAAATCTAAGGGTCTTTTGATGCTTAGGGTTCTCTTTGTTTCTTATCAGTACTTCATCGTTGATGATTAAGCTCTCTACGGTGAATTAATCGACTTTAGGAAGACTTTTGATTCTTCAAAGTTATAAAATCTAAAAATTGAAAACAGTTTTCCTGAAATAAATACATCGCGCGATAATGAAATATTTTATTAATATATCATACTTGGAAATATTTATGTCTTTATGCGATGTTTACTCAAAAAATGTATGTGCCTTAACATTATTTGTAATATAAATTAAAATAAGAAAAAATCTCGAGAAGAGACCTCAGAAATTGAACAATCCAGGCCATAAATCCAGGAGACTCCAACATACTAGTGAACAGTAAACTTGCCAACGATTAGTAAATTCATCAGGGCAGAAATAGTTCACATATATCCATATGGAAAGAAATAGAAAAAAAAAACAATTAGTACTGACATCTTATCAAGCTATTCAAAAACATACTGAAGGAAACAGGAGAGGAAAATTATATAAAACAGCTGATTAGCAGTGATACTGGAAAAAAAATCTGGTGCGCGCAACACACAACATTCACTTACGCTCAACGTTGAATATAAATTATTTTCTGGTCATGTTGGGCTATTATAAAATTTTTCAATTGCATTTTTAACTGAGCTAAAGCTTAAAAATTGAAGCTAACAACTCATAAATACCATTAAATATGACAAAAGTCCTATTTATTATACCACCGGTTGATTATGGATTGTACGATCCGTTGATTATGGATTGCACTATCTGTTGATTATGGATTGTACGACTATTAGTTATTAGTTATTAGTTATTAAACTGTTATTTTCCATTGCGAAGTTTACTAAAACAGAATTAAGATATTTATCATTCATTGTGATATTTGTGCATTGTCTTTCATAGACAGGTCAAAAGTTGTCAAACTAATTGTAAGTGGATACTGTTGGAATATCACAAAAGGAAATTTCATCAAACTATTCACTAATTTAATTTTCTGAAAGGTTACATGATGATTTTTCGGAATAAACGGATGTTAAATACCTAAATATTTAAATATAATATCAGATCTAGAGTTATTAAATTACAGTAAATATATTTAAGGTTATAAAAATATCTATGAAATAATTTCATATTTCACTTTTTCTTTCACACAAGTACATGAAAAAGTGGAGTATACTTAGGGATTGTAAGACTATTAGTTATTAAACTGTTATTTTTCATTGAAAAGTTTACTAAAACGGAATAAAGAGATTTGCATTGTCTGTCAGAGACAGGTTAAAAGTTTTCACAATAATTTTAAGTGGATGCTGTTGGAATATCACAAAGGGAAGATTCATCACATTATTCACTAATTTAATTTGTTTTAAAGTTAGATGACAATATTTCGGAATAAACGGACGTCGATTCATTATTATTTAATTATAATATCAGATATACAGTTATTAAGCTACAGTAAATATATTTAAGGTTATAAACATATGCTTTACACATCCATGAAATGATTTTATATTTTACTTTTTCATTCAAACAAGGACAATGTCATAGTTTTTAAAAAAATTCATTGCCTTGATTAAATGGGTGTTTAATACTTTTTTGAAACTTAAAAATATTTAATAAGTCATTATTATTATTATTATTATTATTTAATTATAATATCAGATATACAGTTATTAAGCTACAGTAAATATATTTAAGGTTATAAACATATGCTTTACACATCCATGAAATGATTTTATATTTTACTTTTTCATTCAAACAAGGACAATGTCATAGTTTTTAAAAAAATTCATTGCCTTGATTAAATGGGTGTTTAATACTTTTTTGAAACTTAAAAATATTTAATAAGTTTACATTTAGTTAGTAAATTTCCTTGAAATTTGATGATTTACGTCAAATATTATTAGTTTTTAAAAATTATTATTTATAATGTTTTTGCCACTCTCCGATACCTTCTACAACTTTCTATATTAGATATTGTTTTTTTGTAAAATTCTCAGCTTTTCAACGATATATTATACGAATACCTTCTGACTAGTATTTCCGAAGGTTTATTTTCGACCTTGATAAGAATTGTTATTTTATTCTACTTTATTCAATTATCAAATTCTTTCAGAAGTTATATTTAACGTTTTTTCGTTACACTGAATAATGTGAGATGATTGATGATTGAGATGAACTTTTTAAAATAAAACATATTGAAGGTAGTTTAGAGGAAGACGTATACGAAGATTGGGCATTTAGCCCAGTAAAGTGACATCAATGTGGATAAGACCTGATTGATATTAAAGACTACTTAATTATACAATCATACGCCGATTTCATTCAAAATCGTTGGAGCCGTTTTGGAGAAAATTCTAAAAATGTGTTTCACCGTTGATAATAGTTATTAATGAAATGGGTTCATTAATTCGAAGGAGAATAACTTCTTTACTATTTTACAAGAAAAAGAATTTCCATTGAAAAGTTTATATTTTATTAAATAGATTCCTTTTTATTCAAGACAGAAAAACGCCACATATTCTTTACTTACTAAAACATATTTGGAATGAAGTTTTCAATCATCGGTATTGTGGTAAATTCCATTAATAATTATAGTCCTCCATTTCTAATTTTTATATTATATACTTTTATCCATTATGCTACGTTGTTGCCGACAACATGGTACAGGAACGATACAGTTGGTTTATCAATGGACTTTCATATTCTATAAAGGTATTAATTTTGCATTGTAATTTAGTATTACAAAGAACATAATGAGTTCATTATAAGCGGTAGTCCTTTATATGTGGTTTGTTGGAGACAATCTTGGAATATTGAACAATTATCAATAATAAATATGCACATCAGCTGTGAATTGATCTAAAAACATAATTTAAGGTGTGTTAGAACCAAATGTTTAAAAATTATTATTTAAATAACGTAAAATAATTAATTTTGTTGTCATAAGAAAACATATATATTTTTTATAACTGTAAAACTAGATAAACTGTTTAATTGATACGTTAGGCAGTTTTTGAGAATATTTTTAGTTGACAGAATGAACATTTTATACTGTTTTTAGTAAAAAAGTTCAATTGAAAGTTAATTTGTAGAATTTCGCGTGATTTGGAGGTTTTTTTTTTTTTAAATTGCTTGCTTCGAGCTGATGGTTGATAATTTTTTCTTGAAACTTTATATACTTTTTACTGTCATTCTGTTAAAAAATATATAATCATTCAGAAAACTTGTTTTATTTTTAATCTTTTTTAGATTTGATTTAAGTAAAATATGTGTTTTAACTCAATTTTTTACAAATATTTCGATTTAAAAAAAACTTCTGATATCCTTTTTTCTGATAACATTTTAGCAGTCATTGCTAAAGATAAATTCATATTAATTTGGACCGACATGGTCCCCCGAATGTTTAAATTTATTGTTCATAATTGTTCGAACGGTTTCTAGGTATGTACTAATATCTCCTATAACTAATTTATTTTTAAGAATTGTATTGAGCATAAAGAAAATAAGGTTCTGTAGTTATTGTTTTTGAAAAATACCACAAAACGAAACTATAAAAAAAATGTACATTAAATATTAAATCTTTGTTTTCATTGTAAACGTTTTAATTTTGTTCTATCTAGATAAGACATAATATTTTATATTATTATTTTATCTGTCCATAGCCATCCTTTATTTTCACTCTTATCTAAATAAATAAACAAACACAAGACCGTTAAATGAAATACAGTTTAAAATTAAATAAAAGATAGAGTCAATGGGTATAAGACAGCCTCAAGGAAAAAAAAAACAACTTTTATTTACTTGTTCCTCTATGATCACTGTCTGTTAGTAATAAAATGTAATTGTTTTCAATCTCCAACCCATATTCATTATAATTTAAAAAAAGGTAAATTAAATCTGAGAGTATTTGGTTGAATCTTTAAAATTAACGAAACAATTACATATTTTTTTTCATCGGAAAATGTGAGGACGTATCGATGGTGTTCAAAATTTTTTTGGTTTAATTTTTTTATTCACACCTGTCATAGTGGTAATGACAACCAGTGAATGTGAGGTCGTTGGAAAAAATAATGTCATGAAAAATTTTCTTAATCATTTAATAAGATTATAAAAGGTCTACTGAGAGCCATTTCAACATTTACACATTTTTTTAATTTTTTTTTATTTAAAAGCGACTGTACGACTATGGCTTAGCCGGGCCATAATATCTCGAACAATAATACCATTTATTTCATTATACATGTATTAACATTTTAATTCGGTCTCCGAAAGTTGTCTGCTTCGAAATCTTAAAAAAAAAAATTAATTCGACTTTTAAAACCTTTTCAATTTACAAAAAAAAAAACAACAATATTTTGAAAAATACTTTTATAGTAGTTGTAGAAAAGTTTTAAGTTTAGAAATTGGTGTTCGTCATTTCAGAATGGAAGTTCGTTTCCTTTGTTTCATCAAAATGCATCGCTTCTGAAAGGTGTGGTGTAGCCCCGATCATGTTATTGGATCGTGGTAGGTACATTTCAAATCCGTCAAAATTATGGATCTGAGGTATATGTGTGTGAAGTAATTTCAGTGACCTCTTTGGATCTGATTAACTGCGACGTGGTTGTACTTTTGTTTTCTAGAAAAAAGGGAGAATAAAAGTTCAGAATTTCGCTAATTTTGCTATTAATGCCTAAATGAACACTAGTAATGTTAAAACAATTAACAAAAAGATTTTTTGTGTTTTTTTTTTATTTGTTTATTTAGAAATATTACATTCTGTCACATCAAGGACATTTATAATAGTGTTCAGAGAGCACACTCACACTCTATTTACAATAAGTAAAAATAAATAAAACAAAAACTAATAATAATAAGAATAAATGTATATAAACAAAAGAATTAACCTAATCATACACACTTGGGCTTGAGTGGAGGATCTGGCCATTGCCAAAACTCCAATAGATGCTTATTCACAGAAGGTCTCTGGGCCACTGCCGCAAACAAAAAGGTTTTTTATTTTTTTATTTAGTATATACCTCTTGACATATTTATTGGTTCTTATTTATTCCTCATAGACCTACTTACATTTAAATAAACAAACTTTAGTAATTTATGATGTTTTTTTTTTTGGAAAATTCGGAGATACGAAGATATAGAATATTCCAGTATTCACATTGTCGATATGAATGACCAAACTTGTTCCACGTCTAACCCAACACATATTTATATGTTGAAGAGGGAGGCAAACAAAGCCCGAATTAATGTACTTAAAAATTTATTTAGAGCGTTTATTTTATTTTTTATTTATATTATATTTACAACTGTATAAAAAAAAAGTCCAACACATGGATATAATGACATGAAACACATGTTGAGAAACTACCCATTGGTAGCACTCTAATAATATGTCTATATTAGGAGATCACGTGGCCATCTTCTTTTCAGACGCCTCGGAGGGATATAAGGAATTGAATATTAAGCAAGGTTAGAAACAGGAGGGTCGGGATGGTTATGAAGTTTATTATGTAAGGATAGATATCTGGATTGGGCCAAATTTGATCCATAAGGAACATAAAGGTCATTGTGGATGATTTTATTTGTAAGGTGGGCGGGGTGGCCGAATGGGCTAACGCGTGTGCACTGCACCGCCGTTGCCCGGCAACCTGATATATCAATCAAAGATATAAAAATAGACACGAGTTCGCGTCCCGGTGCCGGGGGAGTCTATTAAATCTCCGCTCACACCCCCTGGCTCTGGAAAATCCCGTATAGCCTTAACGGCGAGGAAGGGAAGGAAAAAAAAAAAAAAAAAAAGATTTTATTTGTAACAAAGTGAGGAGTATTGAGGATTTCCGAAGGATTTCGGATTGTAAGGATTGGTTACGGGAGGAATTCGATGACTTAGTGGAGCCCCAAAGCTCAACTCCGTAAGTCCAAATAGGTCTTATTTTGTAGTCATGTATATGAGTCTTTTGTAATTAACTGTAAGCTTAGAGCGTTTGTCTAGTAAGTGTTGGAGTAGTCGATAACGTCGGACTGTTTCTTGTCTTTTCAGTCTGGTATGAGGATTCCAAGTTAGGCGTTTGTCCAGGTGGAGTAATAGTTATTTTATTAAATTAAAGATCAGGATGAACAGAGAGGAGGAAATAAGAACGATAGATTTTATTTTGTACCTTGGTTTTATAATTTAGAAATCAAATAATATGATGTGTTGAAAACATGGAATAATTGAAACTAGTTTAATTCTGTTTCAGGTCTTGGTAAGAAAATGTGGATTTCAAGCATTCCCTTCAACCCAACGGTTAATATTTCATCAATTTTTTTCTGAAAGATAAATAAAGCTGGACTGTATTACGTTCGTGTTTTTTTTTTATTTTGACTATTAAAATTACAAAGAAGTGATTTTTTTTGTGTTTTAAAAGTGTTCGTTGTGATGCGAATCTTCATAATCGGAAATATGATGTTTTGGCGGTTGGTAAAAATCTTTTAAGGATTTATTATATTCAATACGACGCAATTCAATAAGCGTATCCGTGGTGAAGTAAGACCTGAGGATGGTAGTATGACGACGAACTAGGGAATGGAGGGCAAGGGAGGGAACTTGATAGCGCCCCTGGTCCACAACTTCAGCTGCTCCAAGACGTTGCCGGCCCACATCAGCGTCGGCTCCGTCATCCAGGCCTCCTTCATACTCCTCTTGTCCGCTGGCATCTTCTTCGCCAACATCCTCGTCATACTGGTCGTCAACAGCAGGAGGTACTCCAAATACATTCATCAGCAGGTGAGTTCTTTTCAACTTCTTCAATATCTAGTTTCATTTATTTATTTATTTGTTTGTTTGAGTGTTTCGAACACTGGGGTCATTTACACTGAAGTCTCTTGAAGTTTTTTTTTTTATTTTATTATAAATGTCGATAGTTCTTAAGAATTTAATAAGTCGTGAAGTTATGTCTGGGTCTTGTCTCAATATTTGTTCTGGGTCTGTGGAAAATCTGTAAGAGTCGTGAGCCTTACACTCCGTTAGTATGTGAAGCACAGTTAAAATACACCATCAATAGGAACATGTTAGCGGTTCTTCCTTCTTCATCAGACATCCATGGGTAAGTCGACAATGGCCTGAGGCGGTTAAGAACCACCTCTTCTCTCTGTGAGAGCTGTAGACTTTTTCTTGGATGTTCAACACATTGTTCGATTTTTCTTAATGCCAAGCCATTGGTTTTGCCAATACAGTTATCATTTTTCATGGATCCAAGATATTAGATCGTTGCGATCACTTATTGAAAATACTTGACCATTTTTTATTGCTCGTTTCGCCTGTGTGTCTGCATTTTCATTTCCAGGAATTCAACTGTGACCAGGTATCCACAAAAACAATACTCTACAACTAGCGCCTTTTAATATTTTTAATTGTATTTCTATTTCTGTAATTAGATGGTGTGTGGTAAAGGGGTCTAGTATAGATTGTAGGGCAGATTTAGAATCATAACGTATGACCGAGCGAAAGTAATTTGGAGTAATATTGCAAACAGTGTGGTTGATTCCTAGAAGTTCTGCGGTGTACACTGAGGAGAAGGGTTGCAGCGAAAATCAACGGGTGTGATTGCCAGATACAACAGCAGTGCTTGCTCTTTCATCAGCTTTCTAATCGTCTGAGTAGATAAAGGTCCAATCGCGGTGAATGGCTTTAAAATTGTGGAATTTTTGAGCTATTTCTATTGGGGGTAGATGACTGCTTGTGTAGTTATTAATTACAGCTGGAATAGGTAGCAGCCATAGTTCTACTGCTGAAAGAATCTGGTTGAACATATTTGGAAAAGGAATGAGTTTCAGATGTTTAATGTATTCCAAACATCTATCAGGAAAAGATGAGGAACTGTTTGAAGAGCTATTTGGGTGGGCTTGGTTGCCTATATTAGAGGAAAGATTGTTAAGAGAGTGCTTGGGATTGGATATAACTTTGGTGTAGTATTTGAGTGTTTGACTCTTTCTTTTAATCGACAAAGGACTTTTAACCTTTCATTTGAAGGAAATTTAACAGAAGCGAACCAATCCACATTACACATATGTTTAGTTAAACCTGATCTAAATTAAATAGTTTTGGATGTGAAAGCTTTTTTTTTCAATGTGTTTATTTTTTTTTTTTAATTTTACACCGACTTCAAATATATATCAAACTGAGTGACTCCTCTAAAGTTACATGACTACTTTGATCTGTTATAAAAAAGGGAGCTTTATTGAGAAACTGGGGTTTGGTTTAAATAGAATGATAAAGTAGCGAGGTTTCCATTGCCTACTGTCAACATAATAATTTTTTTTTAAACTTTCTTTATTGAATATTAATACATTCTGCCACATTGAAGGGCATTAATATTAAGGCTACATGATTCTTTCACACAATATGTACATACAATTAATATCAATAGTAAAGAAAAAGAAATATAAAAAAAATAAAATAAGTAAATTGGTATGCCTGTGTACAAAAAAAATAATGAAATAATAGATAAAAGCTAGATGAAATTAAAGTAAATAAATCACATTCACACCTATGTACAATATTTACATTCATCCAGGGGACTCTGAGCCGTGCCTTACTCCCCGAAGTGGAAGCCAAGGCAGGACTCCAGGACATCCCAGTGCTTCTCTCTCATTTATTTTAAGGACATCACTAACGCAATAAATACTTAGGTGGATTGCCCCATATTCAGTTTGATAAAACCTGAAACGCTTGCTCGTATCCTCGTCGAATGTCCCATGTACAAGACTGCTCGGATTGTTTTCCTTAGGACATTAAAATAGCAAATGATGAGAGTAGACTGGCACTCTTACTTTCATCATCTAATCTCATCGAACACCATATTCGAACTCTTTCGGTTTATTGGAGGCTCTCAAAACATTCAATTTATCACTTTTCTTTCAATGAAGAAGATAAATCAATTTTAAGGTAGTTTCCTAGTGTCAAGTTTCTCAAAAATATCCGTAAAAAATTAAGTAATTTCTTTTTTCGTCAGCTTGAATAACCCTATAAAAACATAGATCCATAACATAGTTTTCTTTTTTGTTAAATAAACCTGTATGAAAATAGAATACCGCATCCACTGCATCGATTTATTGACCAATATATCATTCAATTGTAGCAATTGTAATTAATCTGACGGGATTATATAAACAGAATTCTAATTACTTCGTCGTTTCATTCCAGAGAGTTTATATAGGAATTTATTTATTCATGAATTCATTTAATGGGGCTGGGAAAATATTTCTCTTCGTAAATCGATCAAATTCATAACAGATCAAAACATATAAATTGTATTAAATTAACAAATAATATTTTTTAACATTAAGTACCTAAATTTAACTATAATAATAATACATTTATTTAAATGAACGTATCGTACATTTAGCATAAACAAGGAACAACTCTGTCTGCCCTTTTGTTCTCGTTTTCCTTAGTAGAAAATATTAAACGTCTCTCATTGTTACAGGCATTATTCCCGGGTAAGAATAGTACCTATAACAATGAGAGACGTTTAATATTTATGTAATCGCTGTTAGTAGTTAAAAATGAATAAATGGAAAGATTAAAGAATTTGAAAATTTATTAAAGAAGGAAATGTTGAAAATATTCAGTCTTAAAAGGAATTTCCGAAACTAAGAGTGATAGATTTATTATGTACCGTTGGTTAAAGCGAAAGATTTTAGAAAGCGAATCTAGCATTTAACATTGTAGAAGATAATGGAGAGTGACGAAAACTGATTTTTATTTTTCTCATGAATAATGTCGACTTGTGTATTATTAAAGGGGAAATAAATGTTTCCATAGAAACTGAGGACAAGGACAAAGAAACAAATTGGCAATAGTACATGATGAGGAGCAGGCGAAGAAATTCGCTGATCACTCTGATGGAGTAATAAAAAGAAGGTCCCGGAATTCTATCGATATACTGCCAGAAGAAACAGGCAATAACTGCATATGTTTGTACCTCCGATACAACTTAAAGCTATTCTACAACGTATAAGGGAGAAAAAAATCCCCAGGTCACGATGGAATACAGACAATACTGTTGAAGCAATTGCCTTCTAAAGGTATAGAACATCTTACTAATTTCTACAACTCCTGCTTCAGGTTGAGATACTTCCTCGAAGGTAGGACTAGCTATCCTTTCACCGCTATTGAAAAACCCGCGAAGATTTTAGCCGGCTGATTACAGGCCTGTAAGCTTGCATCCACATAGGGGAAAAGTATTAGAGAAAATTATCTTGAATTACTTCAAAACTACGGCACAGACATTACGTTAATATCACAAGAGTAGACCGGCTTCCAGGACGAATTTTATCACCATCACCATGGCTCCATGGATCACCATCTGGCGAAACTACAGACGGAAATGAGCAAACATACTGCCAAAAACAAAGTAACCGCTATGTTACTGTACCGATGTATGTTACTATGTTACTGCTCAATACACTGTACCAAGGGGTTCGACTCAGTGTTATTGAGTTCCCCGAGTAGCTTTAGACGCTACCACGGTCATTTCTAGTGCAGCGATCAATGAGGATAAGTGTCGGAGATTCTTTATCCAAACATATTGCACTCACCTGCAATGTCCCCAAGTATCTGTGATATCTGCAATATTATTCTCAGTGTGCACAGCTGAAACTGCTAGAACAAAGTGAACATCTAATCGATTTTTTTTTTAATCGGGATCAGTATCAATTTCTGTGTAAAAACATTTAATAAATCCGATAGTGCAATACATTTTTTCCCAAACGTACCTAATATATATTTTTTTATTAAAGTGAAAATAACTTTATTTTTAAAACTAGTATTTTCTTTCATGGATTGTGATAAAACTTGCAATAATAAGCATAACAAAATCGTCAAAATCTTTTTTTATTCTAATGAAAGTAAAATTAAATTTATTTTATTTTGCTATTATTTTACAAGAAAAGTTAATTATTTATAATGCTAATTTTATAACTTTTCCAGCCGAGCATACACCTTCTTTTTCTCTATCCCTCTCTCTTAAAAAAAATGTAATAAAACTTGCATTAATAAGTATAAAAAAATCTTTTTTTATTCTAATGAAAGTAAAATGAAATTTATTTTATTCTGCCATTATTTTACAAGAAAAGTTAATTTTTTATAATGCTAGTTTTATAACTTTTCCACCCGAACAAAAACCAGCTTTTTCTCTATCCCTCTCTCCCTCTCTCTCAAAAAAAGCAATCAATCCTTTTTTTATCTCCAATTACGGGCTTTAAAAATTAATTATTTTCACAATTTATTCTATTCAAGTTCCAATGTATTTTAATTACTATTTAAATAATTAGTGATTTTAGTTAGTATGTACAAGTAATAAAGAATTTATTATTTTTCTTTATATTAATTTAATACATCAATTTAAAAAAGAAGAATAGTTTTTCGCGTTTTCTAAAATATTATCAATGATGATTAGGATTCACTTTGGAAAAAAAAACACTATTTAATTATGGAACAAAAATTTTATTTGAAGACTATATAAGCAATATAATTATTTATTTCCTATTTAGGTGTTCATTCATATATATATTTTATTTTCATAAAATGAAACTTATGTGGATGGTAGAAAATACAAGGCTCCATAGGATGTCTCTCTTACAAATGTGAAAGAAGTTTTTTTTTTTTTGGTTGGCATTTACTTTTTATTGGAGCGCTCCCTCTCACCCCAAGCCTTGGTATAAAACAGGGTCGAATGCTGAGGAAGTAAAAAAAAAAAAAAAAAGAAGGAAATGGAGAAAAAGTTCGATGGAGAAACATGGAAGATGTCTCCTGCTCTTCGGTATAATGGTCCTAAGATTAAATCTTATTCTATTAAAATTACTCAATCCGCAGAACACTAAATTGAAAAAGAAATCTTATTCCGTAGGCAATGAAATACAAGAATAAAACTTGAAATATTTTTCTTGATATACTTTATTAAATTGTGGATATATATTGCACAGAAGTTTATTACTTTTTTATTAATATGTAAGAATTATGGCATATCTGCATCGAACTTAAACATTTATAGCTTTAATAATCTAAAGGGAATGGAGTAGCCCAGTCGTAGGAAGCTGAATTGCTCAATGCTTAAGGCTAAAGGTTCAAATCCGACTGATGCCAAATAAATTATTTATTATGTTTCTTCGGATGTGAATCAACCCTGGAGTCGGTAGACGCCTTCTGTGAAGTAGGTAAACTTTTTTTTGTTATTAAAATAAAATCAAAACATAACATCTAAAAATTTAATGAGATCAAGAATATTTGGACGCTGTTACATTAATATGCGTATCCTCATTCATATATAATCTAACCAGACTTTTCCATTTTGAAAATTAAAATGTTTTTTTTTGTGGAAAATTTGGGTTTCAATGTTTCCATTCAGACCCTACCTATCTCTCCGATATTTTTCAAACATAAATCAAAACCTCCAGTCTATAGGACTACCGAGATACATAAAGAACTCTATTTTAATGTCATTCATCAGTTGTAATCATCGATAGAGGTTTTTTTAATGTAACAAAAAATAAATAAATAATGAGAATTAAATTAGGTTGTCCATTTAATATAGGGTAATATTTAAAAACGTATTTTTACGTTTTGTGTTTTTAAATGTAAGTCTCGGGTTTTGTTTGGTAGGAAACAATAACTAAAAAAATATTTAACTGCAGTAGTTACCGATTGCAACATGGTAAATTGCACACAATTTTCTTCTTAATAATTGAAACTTTTATTTTCATAAAACCATTTAAGAAGGCATTGTTCGGCTAAATATTGGACTATAAATTTCCACTTATAAAATAAAAAATTTCTAATTAAAAGGTTTTGATTGGATTTATTCCTTCATTTTTCTTTTCTTTTATTATACTGGCAACGTTTTGGTTGTGTCACCATTTTCAAGCAATCTGTTCTTAATTAAGGACAGATGATCTAGCAAATTGGACATGACATAATGAGCATAATAACTTCTAGTTAAATTCTAACAGCTTTGAGTGGGTCTCTTGGTTATTTAAGAATAAAAACTCTAGCATTTCATTTTCGGATATTGAGATAAACCATCCATTTGGCGAAGTACTGGTTTGATTCAAAAGATGAGTTTGGAAATTATTTGTGGCTAGAAAAACTGCTACGTCGTCAGTAAACATAGCTATGAAGGTAAATAGGAATTGTATTGTGTCATGAATTTTTTTTTTTTTAAAGATGGGAGAAAGGACGAACCTTGTGTCTAACATAAAGCTGTAATGTAATTTATTTTAACTGTAAATACTGAGTCTTTGAGAAAGGTACATGTTATGATGGATGGGTGAGTTAAAGTGGAAATTTTTACATTCTCTAATCTGATGACGTCGGTCCTTATTCGTCCTGAATTCGGACTGAATTCGTCGGGTCGAAATTTATTTTATGAGGGGATCCATGGAATGAATTTCTGGTTAGAACTGGCTTGTACATTTACGTACCATTACTAAATGTTTGCATGAAATCATGTGAAATGTCTCTTTCAATCACTTCACTAATGATAGAAATCCGAGAAGGGAGTTATTGAATTTCGGTTGGTAAATTAAATTAGTTCTTGGGTATCGTCCAACTCAAAAGCATATTCCTAGATACCAATTTCATAAATTTGAGGCTTCTGTATTTTCTCCTTGTATATTTGTCTGCTTTGACTGATTGAGTCTTGCCGGGAACTGATACAGAAATAATGAGCAGCAAAATATGAAGTTCCCTCACAGTCCACTTAGTGTCCCAGGAACTACGATCTATCTGTAATAGCATCGTACCTGAGGTTCGTCTTTTTCTCTTTAAGTACTTCGATTTATCTAAACATTTTTGCTGTGTTTTTTGATCATGTTTATCTGATTTTAACCGATGTTATTAAAGGAATTGCAAAATTTATTAGACGTGAACTACTGGAGCCTTATTCTGGGTCTTTTGACAATGGTTGACAAGCCTGTACTAGCAGAAATTCAAAGATATATACTCAATATAACGGATCATAAAAATTTACCATCCGTGATTTTCTTATTAAAAAAAATTGCTAGTCATTTGGATTAATTACAAAATAAACATATATTTTATCATATGTCTATTTTAGGCCAAAGGTCACCAAAAAAACACATTTTTTTCATCTCCTGTATGCTTTATTCAACATTTCGGCTTCAGGAGCCATTTTCAAGAACCTGCAAAACATGCAACGCGCCATAAAATTTTTAAAATTTATCATTGCGATATGATTCGTCCTAATTCATTCCTTTATTTCAAAGAATGTCGTTTTCCGTTTCTCTATTTGCAGACGGTATCAAGAAATTATTGTTCTTCAATAGGGCATTCATACAGGACTTAGTCCTGATCAGATGAGTCCTGTATGAATGCCCTATTGAAGAAATATAATTTCTTGATACCGTCTGCAAATAGAGAAACGGAAAACGACATTCTTTAATAATTAAGAAGTAGTAAAGTGATTAGCTAAATTTGAAAGATTAATGGAATATACTTGAAGTAAAATTAATGAAATGACATTTAAGAAACAAATAATCTTATTTAGGTATAAAAAAGTATGAATAGAAATATGGATAAGAATTCAAAGTAATAAATTGATTGTGATAATTATGAAACATGAAAATTTGTTGAAAATCAATATGACTAAAAGTTTAGATACGGAATGGGCGAAACATTAGTAATATTTTTTTAATTTATATTTTCACCAAATAATCAACATTTAAAGCAAATTTAATACATTTAAAAAGCTTTGATGTAATATCTATAAATGGATGTAAGCAGAAATCGGTTAAAAGTCAGTATTTCCTAACATGGTTTATTTGTTTCAATTATTTTTTTGAATAGAAATTGTTTAGCCATTGTCTCATTAATTAAATGTGAAATATTAAAACATATATAAATTTATACCTTAATTAGTTTTCGAACCTGACAAAGCAAATTCCCGTAGTTTCAAGCATTTATTTCAATTAAGAATTGTCATAGCTGTTTTTCTACCTTTTTTATAATTGAATGACTGTTTATCTTTTTATTGGATTCTGTTGAAACTGGTAGGACGAATAATATTTATCCTGTAATATAATTAACATTTTTAATTACATTAATTTTAATTAGGATGGTTTATTATGTTGAGGAGAAAAAAAAAATCCTCTCAGCGTTTCTCAGGATGTTCCATGAGCCATGAGTTAAAGTGTATGTCCTATGGTCTCCCTTACATTAGATAATAAAAGACTTTATGAAATATGGGGAACTTTATTAAGTAAAACTATGACTTCAACCCGTGCCATATATCTTTTAAGGCAAAAAGATATTCCCGAGACCAAACCACCTTGCTCAACTTTATGGTTTCGGGGTGAAAAGAAACATTATTTTTTATATTAGCAAACTTTTTATCATTAATATTTAACCTATTAATTTAACTTTTTACATACAGATATATATGCTTTGTTTTTATTTTTTACACGAGTAGCTATATTTTGTTGATATAGTTGGGAAAATTAAAGAGTATTTTTAATTAGTTTATTAATGCTATTAATAAACTAATTAAAAATACTTAACAATGTATATATATATTATATAATAATATATGTATATATATATATATATATATATATATATATATATATATATATATATATATATATATATATATATATATATACATATTATTACGCTTGTTATCAGTAAATAATCTTTTATGAACTTCTTCAGTAAAAATCATGCATCAAGGATTCATTCTCAAAACAAACATATTATGAAATTATATTATTGGATTGACCCTAGATACATTATAAAATAGTGGCCAAAGGTACAATGATATGACCTTTTTTTTAATTTATTTTTTTAACAAAGACCTGAAGTATGATGCTTAGAATTTGCCTTTAAAAGAAGCTTGAGAGATTATTATATCCCAATCGACTAATAATTTTGAGCCTGTTTATGTAATTCGCTATAATTGGCCTTTTATTAAAACTTAATAGTCAGTGAATAATTAAAATGAAACAATATTAAAAAATAATTGGCTTAGGCAATAAAAACATCATTAAAGTCAACGTTTAAAAAAAAAAAAATTCAAATTCAAAATCAAGCTTCGTTTAAACGGCCTACAGTACCGTAAAAGGTGCTGAAATAAAATATCTGGAGAATAAATTGTTCTTTCTAAAACACTCATAATTTTTTTAATTATTTGAAGTGATTTTGTAGAAAATGCATTTAATCTTCAGAAAAGCGGTACTGGCTTAGGTGCCTACAAGCCTCTACCACACCATTCAATATTTATAAATGACTTAGTTTTAGTGCTATAATAACATTTTTGGTACATAATATTGATTGTATTAACGAACAAATATTAATGCAATAATTTCATTTTTTTAATTAATTTTTTTTATTTTGTTATTTTTATATTTTCTGTATATATGGTGTGAATGTGTTCATTTATCACTATAATCATTGCACATGTGACAGAATATTATATGTCTGAATAAAATAAAAATTAAAAAATTTACATCTAACTTCCTTTATTCTACACGGAGGTCGTTAGAATAGAAGTTACAATAGAAGGTCTCTATTGTAAAAATGATATAATTAATATAATAAAACCGTATAGAATAAAGGAAGTTAAATTAAAAAAGAAAAATTGTTGTTTCATTTTTTTAGAGAATTAAATTATTGCATTAATATTTTTTCGTTAATACTATCAATATAATGTACCAAGAATAATATTATTACACTAACACTAAGCCATTTATGAGTACTGAATGGTGTGGTAGAGGCCTGTAGTCACCTACGCCAGTACCGCTTTTCTGCAAATAAATAAATACCGCTATTCTGTACTTTCTTAAGTATATTTCTTACGGAACTGCTTCATATATTTTAAAAAGTAATCAGTGTTTTAGAAAGATAAAAATATTCTCCATATGTTATATTTCTGCACGTTTTCCGTTATTGTTGGCCGTTTAATTACGAATGACGCTTGTTTTTTCAACTTGAAACTTTTTTTGTTAAAAGATTGACTTTACTGGTGTTTTTTATTACCTAAGCCAATTATTTTTTAATATTTTTTCATGTTTTATTATTCTCTAACAATTCAGCTTTAATTAATAAAAGACCAACTATGAGGAAATTAAGCCAAATGCAGATTCTCAGTGACCAAAAAACTAACTAAAGTCAAAGTCGTCAGTTCGCCAAGTTTGGACGCCATTTAGGGACAGTACATTCCTTTTTTTTTTGGTATGACATTGGTTTTTTTTTTTTTTTTTTAATATAGTTACAAAGAACACACGATGTGCAATTTATAAGGTTTTGGGGAAGAAGGGTGCACGGTAGGGGCGTTTGGCTCATAGACTAACATGGCTTGAGTGGAGAATCTGGCCATTGCCAGAACTCGAATATACTCTTACAGCAGGTCTCTGGGCCACTGCCGCTTCAACCTTCAAGGTGGATTGTAGGTATGAGTAGAGCAAGATGGGGATTTTGCAAGTTGATTTGGATGATATGATATGAAGGCTTTGATCTAATTTGGAAAAAAATTCAGAGATAAGGTCCTAGGACAAATGGGATATTAAGGTCATGGTGTAGGATTTTATTAGTTACATAGAACGGAGGATGAACCATTGTACGAAGGACTTTGAACTGAAATGATTAAATCCGTTTGATGTTAGAAAATTTTCCTGTCCCACATAGTCCCAGTCCTGAAGTCCAAATAGGTTTCAGTATTGTCTTCTAGATTAGTATATTAACGCATATTACCTTTACTCTCCGGCGCAATTCCTGTCCATCTATGTTTTAGGTCTTTAAAATGGTATTAAAAAGATGTATAGTAAAAACTAATTCCAAAGGGGATATATAAAATAGTAATCAGTATTTTTATTGAAATCAGATCCAAAGAAACCAATTTTTGAAACCTTTCTTTTCTTGATCCGTCGCAAGGATAAATATATTTTTTTATATTTCTTTGATTAATAATATTAATGGTTAAATATTGTTTATGCCATTGAAACGACAGTAACACTGAATATGGTGTATGTTGTAGAATACTATTTTTTTTTTCTTTAGTTGCTACATTTTATTTTCATAAAATTGGCAGCTTGAAGTTGTGATAGACGGGTTGAGTCCAGCGATAGCCAGAAATGTAATTTGTTAGTGAACCGAAGTCATTTAGTGTGGCTTCCACCCTTGGGTCTGTGGTGGTAGTGGCCGACATACAATTAGGTTTGAAGCAGGTGAACGGATAGCCTCATTAACAAATCAACCAAGGCAGTCCACCATTTTCGATTCCCAAATATGACATCTAACAGTTTAATTAATAAATAGATAACAGTTTTCTAAATTATTGTTAAGAACCAACAAGAATCAATTTGCTGTATGTAGCTCAAGGAAGGTTATTTTTAATACATTAACTTATAATTCATTTTCTAGATTTTGCTAAAGAAACAGCGGAGAGAGGATTACTTGAACCGTTCAGTAAGGTAGTACTCCAATTTAAGAAAAGGAATTTTCGATCACACCTAAGTAGACATATTGGGTTCAGTATACGTCTATGAAAATAGCCCTTGTGAAATCTGGTGGAGGTAATAGGTGCTTTCCAACACCAAACGAAAGCCAAGATTGCTTCGTTTGTTAACATACACTATTACCTAGGATAGAAAATACATATCAGGAACCGTAATATGTAGTAGAAGCCACCTGACTGCACCAAATTTCAATGATCATAGATTTCATCTTGCTTTCAATGTGTTCTAGTAGAGAGGCAAGTAAACCCCATGGATTTATAGAATTATGCGATAAGCTTATTTTTTTCATTTACAAGACGAGCTTCCTTAGCTACCCTAAGGTAACTGAATGCTAAGATGACATCACACACATATTCAAAGACTTTAGAAAGCTGGCCAAAAGTATTTCATTTAAATTTAAATGATACTTCATATTTAAAATATAAATTGCAAAATTATACTTTATGATTTATATTTCTGTGCCCCGAAGTTAAACAATATCATGTCCATTTTATTTATTAAATATTTCAGTAGCTAAGAAACAAATTTTAATAACTCAAAGTTATGGATAATTGGATCCCTCCATTTCTTTCCAACTCTATTCAGGACTTCGCTTTGTGTTATTGATTTGAATCGAGTGCTATTGAAATGATATTCCATATACATATATATATATATATATATATATATATATATATATATATATATATATATATATACATATAGCTATGTCCTATCCCCAAAAAAGGGATGATATTAAAGTTGCTACGTTTTGAGGTGTTTAAATTTATTCGGGATGCCATTGGATAATTATTAAGGATAATTATCCAGAATTATTTAATAAAGATTAATTAATAAAAAATATTAAAATAAATTTGAATTTATAATATATTGATTGGTCCACAATTAATGAATTGGATTTCTTTTCTCAAAAGCTGGTTTGTGTTTATCTTGCTTTCTAATTACCAAACATTACCTGTAACCATCATGATATAAATAGGTGGTAGAATTAAAATCACTTTTACGAAAAACTTAATTTATTTCTTTACCTAATAAAGAACATATACAAATTATATTTATAATAATTACAAATTATAGTTACGAGAATCAATTAATTCAATAATTTATATATATATATATATGCGTCTACATTAAACGTTCTTGACATAACACATTTGTTGTTATCTTAAGTTATAATAGATAAAAGCCGAATTACAAAAACATTACAATACGATATATATATTACAAGAATTTTTAATCTCAAATTTACCTAATATATATATATATATATATATATATATATATATATATATATATATATATATATATATATATATAGCTAGAAATGTAATAAGAATAGCTAGAAATATAAATAATAATAATAATAAGGCTTAGCGAACCCGAAGGTTCGATGCCGACACCAATAATCGCTTGTTACACACCTCCCTCCACCGTTCGCCGTCCAAACCCAGTCCCTTCAGATCGGCTTTAATGCAATCTTCCCACCTTCGCTTCGGTCTACCCCTCGGACGCTTACCATTCGGCACCGCACATATTAACCTTTTAGGAATTCTCTCGTTACTAAGCCCAACAACTTTACAAGCCCATTTGATTCGCCGCGATGAAATTACCTCAATTATATTACCCGGATACAGCTCACGCAATTCGGCGTTGTGTAACCGTCTGAACTCTCCGGTTAACTCATCCTTCTTCGGTCCGGATATTCTACGCAATACTTTATTTTCAAAAACCTTAAGACGCTGCTCATCCCTTAATGCAAGCGGCCAAGTTTCGCATCCATAAAGAACTGTAGGCAAGATAATTGTTTTATAGATTCTAATTTTTAAGTTTCGGGACAAGAGGAGCTAGAAATATATATATATATATATATATATATATATATATATATATATATATATATATATATATATATATATATATATATATATATATATATATAAAAGATTAGGTAAATTTGAGATGAGAAATTCTCAGATAAAACGTTCGACATAAGGTATCAAAATTTACATGTGAGAGTTTTTATAATAGTGACAAAAAAGTTGGTTATTTTACTATGATTGGTCATTAGGAAGGCACCATACTTTATACCTTATATCTTAATTTAAATGGATTAAAAAGACATTTCTTGTAACCAGAAGCTATTTTGGCTTGTGCTTTTTCTAAGTTAAAGGTAATTTAATAAATTCCACCATTTTGGGAATTTCGTAGGACATCATATTAACCTTGCTGTTTGCCCTTTGTATCCTAAATATGAATAATTTTATCGCGGGTGGGAAGACTTCTTTATTTGACCTGTTCATGAAACAACAGAAAAGCGTTAGTCCTTTGTTTGCATGAAAAAGCAGGCAATTAAAATTCACTGCCTGCAAATGCCCTCAAAAGAAAAAGGACAAGATTTGCTAATGGTAATTACAATTCGCTTTTACGTACATTAGGTTTGTTAAATCTTCATCATTCGTCGTCCCAATTTTATGAACTCTCTACTCAAGAAAATAGGTATTAAAACAAGTAAAGTATCCATGATGAAAATAATCATTTTATTTTTATTAATTCTATTTTAAGGATTTTATATATTAAGCATTGGCTTTAAACTGTCGGCTAGATTTTTGTTTGAATTGATTTAATTCTAGTATTGTAGGGCTGCACTGTTGGTTTTTGTTGTTGTTGTTTAGGGCTAAGTGTTCAACGCCTATCTATTCTTTGTTTCTATTACTTCAATACTAAATTATTTTTAAAAAAATAAATGAATAAATAAATAAAATAAAAATAAAGAATAAATAAATTAGATTTTGTTTAACAAATCATTGACTTAAAGAAAATTTATCACCGACCTTACTTTAACTTCATCATTATTTAAAATATCTGATAGTTTTGGTATGAGTCCTAATTTCGCTAAGATTGATACGCAGTAGGGACACAACAGTATTGGTATTTTAGTGGTGGTTGCTTACTTATCAGGTAAACATGTGTCAGTTTTGTATATCCTATGCTCAGTCTCGCCAAGGCAACCTTCTCTCTACGAATAGGGCGGTTCGAAGTGGACCACAATTTTACTGTTTGTTTTTTTATGTATTTCAATTTGCTCGGAGGCCTCTCGTTTCACATGGATTGCCAGTTAAGAGTAATTTTCTTTTTTAGGGGAAATCTTGTGTCAAGTGGTGTTAAAATAGTAGCGCCTCGACCTGGAAGGGTGATTGTTCCACTGTGGGGGGTCATGTAACATTTATCTATTATCATATCCACCCAACTATTTTTTTTTTTTTATACATCCAAGTTTTTGTTCAATAATAATACAATCTGCTGCATCAAAGGGCAACAAGTATTAGGGATGAATGTGTTCGTTCATACAGTACATACGTAAATGCAAAAGACAAATTATTAATAAAAATTAACGAATATAATAATAATAATGTATAACATTGATAATAAGATAAATAATGATAAAAATAAAATAAAAATTATTCTTAAACGGATTCATACCTACGTACAGCCCACCAACTCTATCTTCCATATTTTACATTTTTTTAAAAAGTTTTGTGTTTCTTTTCACTAAAAGTTAAATCTTTCACAGTATACAAACAAATTATTTCTATTACATGAAGAATTTAAAAAAAAATTATTTATGATATTTACAACTGCAACAGAGAGTGGTAGCACTCTAAAAAAAATGTATTTACAATAGGAGATCTCGAGACCATCTTCTTTTCAGACGCCTCTGAGGGTTATTAGGGATAGAAGAGGAAGCAAGGTCAGAGACAAGAGGATTCGGATGGTTCTGAAGATTATTATGGAAGGATTGGTATCTCGATTGGTCCAAATCGGAAACATAAGGAACATTAAGGTCGTTATGGATTATTTTATTGGTGACAAAGTAAGGTGTATTAAGGATTTTCCGAAGGATTTTGGATTGTAAGGATTGGATACAAGAGGAATTCGATGACTTAGTGGAGCCATAAAGCTCAAATCCATAAGTCCAAATAGGTCTTATTGTCGTCATGTATATAAGTCTTTTGTAATTAATTGTAAGCTTAGAGCGTTTGTCTAGTAAGTGTTGGAGTAGTCGAGCGGTTACTTGTCGCTTCAGTCAAACAAATATATATTTACAATAGGAGATCACGAGGCCATCTTCTTTTCAGACGCCTTGGAGCGTTATCAGGAATCGAAGAGGAAGCAAGGTTAGAAACAAGAGGATTCGGTTGGTCATGAAGTTTATTATGGAAGGATGGGTATCTGGGTTGTGACAAATCGGAAACATGTGGAACATTAAGGTCTAAACTACATATGAATTAAAAAATCAGCTAAGAAAATATCGATCACGCCATTTTAGAAATAAAAAATAAAGCGTTTGAATCATCGCGCGGACATTAAAGGACATCATAAAGATAACAACAATTTTATACAGTTTATTGATTTATAGGAAAAGATTATTAGTAAAAAAGGGGGGAGACGAATTTTTTAAAATAAAATCCGTTCTCTTTAATACTCGTAAGAGGAATTTGATTCACTTTTTCAAAGCGATACTAGTTATAAAATTGGATAAAGAAGCCTTTCTGTACGCTTTTGATGAAATCGTCCCTCGTTAGGATAATCTAGAAAAGGTGAATGACTAAAGAAAAATGTCTATTTTTTTTAATCTATTTTAAAATAATTTGATGTTATAAATTATTATACCTTGCTTCTGATCTATTCCGTCCGCTTTTAGTACAACATTATTCATTCAACATAGAACTGGAGATTAAATAGATAATTGGAAAATGAATTACAAGGTTCTCCAATTAACTTTCATTACTAACTGTAGTAATTTATTCATTTAATCAGATTCCAGTAACAATGAAATTATTAGTTAGAACAGAGAACAACATTTAAATCGACGTGCCTCCATTGTTGTTGAGTACAATAGCCAACCAGGCCTTAGGGTTAAGATTGTTCACTGTGCCCCTTCGTAAGTCTAAAGGGGAATATATAATGAAATTCATTGGTCCTTCTATTTTCATTTTTCTTAAATCATAAGCTTATTTTAATTTATAGCTTGTGAATTATAACAAGTTATAATGTCGAAATACTTTCAGTGATGGGAAGAAAGTTTTTATTTAACTTATATATCACATTAATTTTTGGAATAGAAATTGTTTGAACTGAAAAATCTCGCAAATTGGCTTCTAATAATATATTTTTTGGGTTGTATTACGTACAACATATAAACTACTTTTGCTGATGTGGAAGTGATGAAATAGTTATTTATTCTAATATATTTTATTTATTTATTTATAACTAGGTGGTCATGGTACTAATCTGATTTAAATCGACAATAAAATACTTTGAAATTTTATTACATAGTTCAAGGCAAAATTTATTTTAGGTGCCACAAACAAAAATTGTCTATTCAATTCTTTTTTCATTATCATCAGGTTTGTCTTCAGAAATTCTAGCTCCATTCCCAGAAATGCCACAAAGTATCATTCCACATTTCTTTTTAGGATTCTTTGCCTGAAACTAATCACTTTTGAATAAAATGTTGTAATTACAATTCTATAAGAGAATTTAACCTCTTGGTTCATTGAGAATTTGCAATTACCATTTTATCCTTTTTTTTTTCATAACTATTTTATATTCATGCTTAAAAGCCTTTAGTTAGATCAAATTCTGTCCAGAATGATACTCACGGTTTTGGGTTACAGTTGGTATGTGTACATAGCTTGATTACAGTTTTTGATTTGATGATTTATAAAGAGGAATAACGCTCTACTGTATGGAATTTCCTAATTGTTTATAATTATGCTGCAAAGAATTCTATAATTGGCTATAATGCAACTTCTGATTGGTAATATGTACTATACTCAGAAAAATTGAAAAATATATAAAATATTGAACTGATTTTTCTTAATATCTATATGCCTCTTTCCAGGCATCTACATGTACTAGTCGTTGAATTTCCGTGTTTGGAATTCACTATGTAAGAGGGACACGTATCTTAGATCAGCTGTCCCCTCCAAGACACCTGGAACCCATATGATAGGGCTTTGCAAAACCATTCGTCTGTCGGGATCGGCTATAGCTGTCGATGGATGGGAATTGTGGAAGGGATACGAGTCTTGTGGGATGGTCGCACCCCCTTTATGGCTCTTCCGAAACATCAGCTCTGCATTATGCTGATTCTGAAGGAGCATATACCACGGATGGAAAACCTTATATTCCAACGATATATTTCCTTTGTTGCAATTTGATTCTTTAAAAGAGTATAGTCTCAAATATTATTATTTAACAAAAGAAAATATTTGTCGAAATAATTAATACATCAATAAAAAGCTTTTCAATTTATACCCCCTTGATATTTTTTCTTCATTATGTTATGGTTACTTTAAAAATATGTTAAATAAAAGTTTTTTATAAATCATTTCTAAATTTTTCGAATGCCAGGATTAGATAATTCCTATTCATTAACTAAGCTTAAATAATATATATATATATATATATATATATATATATATATATATATATATATATGTACAAATTTTCCAATTAGACACTATACTTTTGCCCCTTTAACAGGCCTATCACATATCTTCCTATCTTGGGCAATTTCTTTCCATTTATCTACATGCAGCTCTATTGCATCTTTGTTCATTCAATCTATCCATTTGGTTTTTGGCCTTCCAGGAGGTAGTTGTTCTACTAATGAGGCATTCTTTGTCGTCAGTTCAAGCCCATCTTAATCTCCGTTTCTTCATATCATGAGGATATTGATTTACCAGTTTCTGTAAGTAGCCTTTTATTGATCTTTCTTCTACATGTGTTAGTACTCCAATCCCAGATCGCTCGGGTTATCAATTCAAATTTCGGAATTTCATTTCAAATTCATCAACACTTTTTTAGCTGGTTAGTGTACAGGTCTCACAGCCATCCATATATTAGAACTGGCTTTATTATAGCATTGTACACTCTTAATTTAAGATTTTTCAGAATTTCAATACCTTTGAAAGAGAGGAACCAGCTCTGTTTGCGCTTGTTATACGCTGGTCAATATCCGGCCGATGGTCATTCATTGAAGCTATTGTGGAGCCGAGGTATTTGAATTTTTTCTTCTCTACTATTACCCTTCTAAGCAGACCCTATTATTGAGGGGTTGGATTTTCGGCTTATTATCATATATAAATAGACCTATATTTATATTTATATTTTAATTAACATTTTAAATGGTTATATTGTATAAGTTACTATATCTATCAAACACCGTAGTTTAATTTTTGTGCAATTTTCAATTGTTTGCTTCTTTTTTTTTTTTTATGTAACATAATACAGTTGGTAACATGATACTGTATCTCTAGACTTAAAATTTGATGTTTAAAGTCAAATATAAATTGTTTTTAATTTTGTGTATTTATAAAATTTATCATTGAAAACATTGCTAATGTTTATTAAACTACATTACCTTAATTGATGAATTATTTTAATATTTTTACGGTTTAAAGAAAGGACGATAATTCCAAAATTCTAATATCTCTTTTACTGTTTTTGTTTACTATTTTTTTATTATTATTGAAATTTACAAATGTATTAAATGATAAATACAACAAGTAACATGACATGTACATCATGAAGAGAAACTACCCATTGATATCTCTCCTATTATATTCCTCTATTAGAAGGTCCCGAAGCCATCTTCTTTTCCGAGGCCTCGGGGGGTTATCAGGAATAGAAAAGGAAGTTGGAAACAAGATGGTTCGGATGGTCCAGAAGTTTAATATGGAAGTATAGGTATCTGGACTGAGCTAAATCGGAAACATATTGCTATGTATTGTAAAGACCGCCGGTGGAATAATTATTTTAAATGTATAAATAAACATCATAAGTGTGCACATCTGGCGGTACCTGACTGAGGTCAACAAGCCCAACCTTTTGTAAGTGGTAATAAAAACATTTAAGGAGCACCGACAAAGACCGACAACAAAGTGTTTAAAAAGGACCCCGAAAGACCTTTTCACACCTTCCACCAGAAATATGGAAATCTGTACCTGCTGCTTTACCTTGGCCTGGGGGAGAGGGCGTGGTCATCCCTTAGGCTGAGAATATTCAGCCAATCAGGAAAAAGACTACCAAAAGAGAGGGGGATGAAAAAAGGTGGGAAATAGAGAATTGAGACGGGACACTTCTTCTTGGGACTCGGAGAGGAGAGGACTTCTTCTTGGGACTCGGAGAGGAGGAGACTTCTTCTGGGGACTCGGCTGAGGACGCTTCCTCTTGGGACTCAGCGGACTAGACGCTGAAGGAGAGCAGAGACAGGGAATCCAGATATGACGGCTAGAAACACCAAGAAACACTATGAAGGACCAGCTAAGTGGTAACAAGCATTTAGTTATACTAATGTAAATTTGTGTTGGCAACCATACATCATTAATTAATAAAATCAATACATCAAGCATTCTCCTCTAGTATGATTCTCAACTATAATTGTGTATATAGGTTTAGTTATTATTTTGTATATAGATGTTTTTGGTTTTATTTAAGCTTGTAAATATAATAGTTAGTAAACCAACGTAGTACTTTTACATTCTACCTTGCATGCCACCAAATAGTAATAGAAACAAATAGTAAATTTATAAACATGATACCTTTAGAAAGGAAATCCGATACAAATTATATGGTTCAATCTAGGATACCACAGTAGGGGGTCTGTGGTATCTAACATTTCAATACAAATATAAGTATTAAATACATTTTAATACGAATAAATGCGATTCCTGGAACCACTTACTCGCCGTAGAAACGCGAGGCCAGGAACATAGCAATATAGTATATTAAGGTCGTTATGGATTATTTTATTGGTGACAAAGTAAGGAGTATTCCAAAGGATTTTGGATGATTTTTACTATATTTAATAATTTGATTTTATATAGCGATTCTTTATTGAAATGTCTCTAAAATTCATCCCTTCTACATACATTTCATTATTTTTTGGCATGTAGGGCATTTGATTCAAAGGTACATAGTTATGGACTTTCTTAATTAATTATTTTTCTCACTTGTTCCACATCGGTCTATAAAATCATACCACATCATATTGGCATATACCACATAACCGGAAATATACCTTTCGGCAAGAGGTAAGAAAAAATAATTGATGAAGAAAGATCAAATAGTTTATACATCCAAAGAATTTTGCTAAGCAGTGCTTTTAAAATTATTGTTTCTGAACAGAAGATATCTCCTAGAAAGTTTTGTCACTTTTTTTTTTATTATATATCGGAAAAATGGTGCTTTAAGTGTTAAAATTTAACTGTAACTGCATTCGTTGACGATTTAGCACTTAAGTGGCTTATTAGATACTGACTAGAATTGCTAAATGAAGCCTTACTAGCATTAAGAACAACATGTTCACAGTTTAAGAGATATGGAATCAAATCGAATAACTAGATTAACGAATGAGGTACCTATTAAATTATTAACAACATTAATTTATTCCGGTGTAAATTTTAATAGAGATAAGTCTCTATTAATTAAACTTTCCTAGATATTTGGACAAAAGCAGGGTATGAGAACTAAATAGTAAAGGTTAATTAGTACAGCTAGCCTATTTCTGTTCCTAAAGTTCCTCATCTATATAGTCTGAGATTTCCTATGTTGCACTACTGTTTCAGCAAAACAACTGGGAACATATTGCAATATCCCTAGAACTGAAATATTAAAATAATGAGAGGAACGCTGATGCAAGGGATGAAGTCATTAAAAATAAAAGCAGATCTTTAAAACTTCGGAATTGAAATAATAATCTTCAACAAAAATTTAGTGGTATTTGCAATTATATAATGTTCCTTCAAATGAGTGTTTTGAGACCTTTCAACAGAAAATAATACTCAACTCAAAAAATGCGGTAACAACTAATTTCTAGTCGCCATTCAAAGGAAACAATCGAAGTATAATTCATTTAAAGTATATCTTATATATTTCTTAAAATAAAATTATTAAGGCATTAAATATTTTAAAAAATATACTGTTTTCAAGAAAATAGTATGAAAAATACCATTAAAACTGTAATAGAATAAATAAGAATAATAATTAATATATAAAACTAAGTTAATACTTGAAAACTGTGTGCAAAGAAATTCAACCATTGCGATACATACCTTAAAAACTATCTTTAAAAATTTTTGAAAATGTAATACACAACATTTTGGAAAAAGTAGGTTTGTGTTTTCTACCAGAACCTATAATATTTCGATCGTTTAGTGATATATTCGATAAAAGTTATTTGAATATCATCTGCCGATCTTGTCAAAGAATTGCTCCGTGATATTATTTTAGGTATCAATGTCTTACAGTTTCCTTTAACAATACTCCACTTATCCCTGTTGAGCAAATCCGATACCTAGGACTCCACTTGGACAGACGTCTAACTTGGAATCCTCGTACCAGACTGAAGCGACAAGAAACCGCTCGACTACTCCAACACTTACTAGACAAACGCTCTAAGCTTACAATTAATTACAAAAGACTCATATACATGAAAACAATAAGACGTATTTGGACTTACGGATTTGAGGTTTATGGCTCCACTAAGTCATCGAATTCCTTTCGTATCCAATCCTTACAATCCAAAATCCTTCGGAAAATCCTCAATACTCCTTACTTTGTCACCAATAAAATAATCCATAACGACCTTTATGTTCCTTATATTTCCGATTTGGACCAATCCAGATACCAATCCTTCCATAATAAACTTCAGAACCATCCGAATCCTCTTGTCTCTAACCTTGCTTTCTCTTCTATCCCTAATAACCCTCCGAGGCATCTGAAAAGAAGATGGCTTCGAGATCTCCTATTGTAAATACATTTTTTTTCGAGTGCTACCAGAGAGTAGTTTCTCAACAAGTGATTTCATGTTATTATTTTCTGTTATCAAATGTACTAAATGTATATTACTTATTAATACAGTTGTAAATATCATAAATAAAAAATAAATTTAAAAAAATGGTATCAATGTTGTTCCGATCTATACTTAAGTATGTTTTGTGGCTATATATTTTCTTTGATGTGTTCTATAAAAAAACAAATGAATCCAATTAAACCATTAAACACTAACAGATTTTATCAAAGTTTATTCTAATTTCGAATATCCCCATTATTAAAAAACAAAAAAATTCCAAGAATAAATAGGGAAAATAAAAAAAGATTTTGCCTTTTAGCTGATATTTCATTGAGGACAAGCGCCTTTTTTATTAGTCTACGTCAAGTGATGATTCGAAATTACTCAGAAACTTAATCCTGGGTTCATATGCCCCGTTGAAAAAATATCCGCTTAAATCGGGATCTCAGAGATAATCTTTTATCTCACATTCAGCAACCTTGAGTCACATAATCCGAATATCCCAAATAATGAACTAAATCTGATCTTCTATCACAAAGCATCAAAAGAAAAATATATTTATGAACTTTCAGAAGGGAGCAAAGAACATCCACAGAGAGATTTGTAGTTGATAGAAAAAGATCTCTTGAATAGGGATATCTTTCTTTAAGAAAAATATTGGAATTGAGCCATTGCTAAGGTTAAAGCAAGAGAAATCCTTCAGCGTCGGAGATATGATTATTGAAATATTTATGTATCTAGTAAGCAAGGAGAGATTATTATACAGCTACATAACTTGTTTTGGGAAAAGAGAAAAATAAATTTAAAATGAGCATGTATTTGGTATGGTTATTATATTTAAGAAAAGAAATAATTAAGAACGTATATTGGTTGAGTAAATCTCTTTTTCGGTTATCATAATCGATAGATTCTGACGAATGAGGTAGCAAACGAAATGAAATTTCATGGAGTAGCGACGAATCCCAATTTTAAAACTTAGTAAAACTAGTAAAAAAAAAAATGTTCTACAACTGCAATGAAATTGGGAAATTTTAAAATTTTCAAAATAAAAATGGAATTACATTTTAAAGATAAATTATAACTAATGTCGAAAGCCTCCCAGGTGCTTATGTTTCCATGAGATACCTATCAAATGTTTAATTTAAAAACACAAATATTGCTAATTTTTATACTCTTCGACGGACTAAAGACCTTTTGAAAAGGTGCATGGAGAAGAATAGATCTGAGGTCCTTTGCATATTATACAGAGACATTTTTTTATATCTCTCTCTCTTATAACTCTTGATTTAAAAAAAAAGGTTCTATACTTTTAGCAATTGACTTCTTAGTAAGTGAGAGAACTACAAACCAAAGACACTTCTGCACCAAGCAAATATAGTCTGTGGAACAGACCCCTTTTTTCAAATTGACATTGTCATTGAACCTTCGGGTTTGCTAATTCTTATAGTCAGTAGTACAGACCCCTTTTTATCAAATTATTTGCATCCGGCTGAAACTTCGTGAATAGCTTCATCTCATCATAATCTATAAATATTTTATTTACGAAAATTCTAGGGATTGGGGCGTTTTCAATCTGGAGGTTGGTAAACTTTGTATATATATATTTTTTTTTTTTTTATTTATTTATTAATGATATTTACAACTGTATTACAAGTAAAAATACATTCAGTAAATGTGTACAATAGAATATAATAACATGAAATCATTTGGAGAGAAACTACCCACTGGTAGCACTCTAAAAATGTATTTACAAAAGGAGATCTCGAGGCCATCTTCTTTTCAGACGCCTCGGAGGGTTGTCAGGTATCGAAAAGGAAGCAAGGTTAGAAACGAGAGGGTTAGGATGGTTCTGAAGTTTATTATGGAAGGAAAGGTATCTGGATTGGGCCAGGTCAGAAACATAAGGAACATTAAGGTCGTTATGGATGATTTTGTTTGTGACAAAGTAAGGAGCTGTGAGGATTTTACGAAGGATTTTGGATTGTAAGGATTGGATGCGAGAGGAATTCGATGGCTTAGTGGAGCCCCAGAGCTCAATTCCGTAAGCCCAAATAGGTCTTATTGTGGTCATGTATATGAGTCTTTTGTAATTGACTGGGAGCTTAGAGCGTTTGTCTAGTAAGTGCTGGAGTAGTCGGAAACGTCGAGCTGTTTCTTGTCGTTTCAGTCTGGTATGAGGATTCCAAGTTAGACGTCTGTCTAAGTGGAGTCCAAGGTATCGAATTTGTTCAACAGGGATAAGTGGGGTATTATTAAAGGATACTGTAGGACAAGAGGACATAGGTTTACGACGAAGGGTAAACGTGATTTGATGGGATTTATTGGAATTTATTTTGATCCTCCAGTTTTGAAACCATTCTTCAAGGTTTGTGATGTGCGATTGAAGGGTTTGGGATGCAATTGTTGGGTCGTTATTAATTGATAGGACACATGTATCATCGGCATACGTGGTAATAACAGTGTTAGGATGGGTTGGGATATCAGCTGTATAAACTGTGTAAAGGATAGGACCTAGGATACTACCTTGAGGAACACCAGCGGACTGGGAAAAAAGGGATGAATAGGCATTATTATGATTTACTTTGAAGGATCTATCAGTTAGATAGGAACGGATAATGAGGAAGTATGTAGGGTGTAGGAATTTACGGAGTTTGTAAAGCAGTCCTGGGTGCCAGACTCGATCAAAAGCCTGTTCTACATCGAGAAAGACTCCCGTGCAGTACATTCCGCGCTCCAATGCAGAGGAGACAACATCCACCACACGATGGCATTGCTGGATAGTGGAATGGGATCTGCGGAATCCAAATTGATGATCTGGGATAATGTGATTAGAATCTAGGATGGGGTGCAGGCGTTTTAGGATGAGCTTTTCCAGGATTTTGCCTAGGATGGGCGTATATTTAATTAGGTACTAAAAGCTTGTAAATACCTATTTGCTTTCCACTTGGATCGTGAGATAATTTAATCACAAAATCGATAAAAAAAAGTGGCGTACAAAAATATTGGACCGTTTGGCCCCGACAACTACATTATTACGAAAACTCTTGGAATTGAGGCGTTTTCAATATGGAGGGGGGGGGGCAAACTTTGTCTATCTGATTAGGTACTAAAAACTCATAAATATCCATTTCCTTTCTGCTTGGATCTTAATATAATTTGATCACAAAAGCGATAAAAAAAGTGACCTACAAATATATTGGGCCGTATGCCCTATATGACCTCGTTATTTTGACGATTCGGAGGTGTAGGTCACGCCAAACGTTTGAATGTTTTTGAAGGCGACATTTTTTATCAATTTTGTGCTCAAGTTATCTCACGATCCAAGTGGAAATCAAATAAGTATTTACGAGCTTTTAGTACCTAGTTAAATATACAAAGTTTGTCAGCCTCCAGATTTAATACGCCCCGATTCCGAGAATTTCCGTAAATAAAATATTTGTAGGTTACGATGAGATTAAGCTATTTAGGAAATTTCAGCCGGGTTTTAATAATTTGATAGAAAGGGGTCTGTATCACGGACTAATAGGTCTTGAGCTAATGGATTAGCTGAGTCTGTTTGCTTAGTTATTTAATTTGAGAAATATTTTCCAACGGGACAATGTAATCAGTAATTAAGTATATGTGAGGATATCAACACATCTCTTAGCCAGAGCTTCCTTGTACGTTGAAGTATTTTCATCAGTGGATTCAAGTTCTTCTTTTGATAAAGATTATTATGAAATTTTTGGAATGTCATTTAGGACAAGTAATCAAGACGAAATTCGGAAGGAAAAAAATGGAACTCAGAGCGTCGCTCCTGTACGCGACAACAAATTCTATCCTTGCCCCAGCCTATGCTCTGTCGCTTTCTTTTCACTGCTCAAAACTTGGAGCGTCGCAAAGTGGGACGAATAAGGGAAAACTCGCGACATTGGCTAAATCTATTTATTTATTTTTTCTACTGAAATATACAATAAAACATTGAAAAATCTATATTCTGAATATGAATGTATGACTGAAAAAATTGTCGGGAACTCCACTAGGTATCAATTACACAGTTTATCTAGTTTTGTGAGTTCTTAAAAAGCATAGATTTAAATAGATGGCGCGAGTTTTCCCTTACAGAACTCCTGTGCGTCGTTTCTCTATATGGACGGCTTAAATAATAGAATTGAATGAAATGAAGTGAAATGAAGTGAAATGAATGAAATGGATGAAATGAATGAAATGAATGAAATGAATGAAATGAAATGAATGAAATGAAAAGAAATGAATGAAATGAAATGAAATTAATGAAATGGAATGAAAATGAAAATGAAACGAAATGAAAAAATATTTTATTATTCTGGGACTGTTGTCCCTTTAGAACAAATTATAAATACGATTGTATGTCTGTGTGGTTACAATTAGATTATATATTTACAATAGGAGTCTACTAAAAATAAAAATACTGAAGAAGAGAAAGAAAAGAACAAGGAAATTGTACATATAAGAAACTAAAATAACCTAAATAAATTAAGGTAGTCTCTGGGGGTGCTTAGATATTTCTCTTAGGTATATTTTGCAATCAGTCGGATTGAGAAAGGAGTAGGTGTTTAAAGAGGAGAGGTTTGAAAGAGGAAACTGATTGAGCGTGTTGGATATCAGCAGGGATGGCAATCCAGATGGAGGCGGCTTGTATTGCAAATGATTTGTCTATAGCAGCAGTTCGTTGAGGAGGAGGATACAGGTCGAAAGTACGAGGTCTAGTGGAACGAGATTGGATAGAGTATTTGAATTGTAAACTGTGAAAAATGTAGGAGGGTCGATGAGTTCTAATGATGTGGTACAGAAAGGTAGCTAGGAAGTACTGACGGCGATAAGATGGGTAGAGCCACCTCAACTCGGTGTAATACTGGGTAATATGCGTATCCCTTGAGATTCCGAAAACAAATCGTAGTGCGCAATTCAATAGGAGTTTAAGTTTGGCCTCGGAATCTCCTGAGAGTCCACCGTACCCCATACAGCCATAGTCAAAGTGGAGGGAAAAAAGGGAGGAAACTTGGAGTTGACGGGACTTATATGGAAGGAGATATCGTAGACTATTGAACTGTCTTAAGGTGGAGATAGTGCAACTCGAAATTTAGGAGATGTGTGGTTTCCAGGATAGGGTTTGATCAAAAGTAACACCTAGGTTTTTAACTGTGGTGTGGAATAAGAGATGTGAGTTGTTTGGGAGGAGATTGGGAGATACCGGGTAGGATTTGAGGAGTGAGGGGAATCCGATCAAGATGGCTTTTGAATCATTTTAAATCATCGAACAATAACAGTTTTTTTTTTCAAGTAAAGGTTTTTTTATAGAGGATTTTATTATATTATCTGAATGAAACGCATGATCCGCTTAGCCTTTTTTGCGGATTAACGTTTTTATCAAATTCTATGCAGTTACTTTTTGAGTTAGTTTTTCCTTTAAAAAAAATTATTTCAAAACGAGGTCTCCTCTATATTTTATTTTCAAACATTAATAAAATGTTGACCTGTTCCTTATTAAATGGTTCTTTAGAGACTTAATGCTCCATTTTGCGATCTTATTACAATATTACTTGCATTTGGGTTATTGTTTTTTTTTATTTTTACAATTTAGCTCTTATCGTATTTTAAATTCAATTAAATGATTACTGTACTTGTGAGTACCCAATACGACATAACGTAAATTTTATTTGTGTTTTCATACGTAAATATCCGTAACATAGACTCAAAAATTATTTATAATTTGAGGGTTATTTTACCGTCTTTTATTCTTAAATAAATGGCGTGATTTTCTGTTTATTGCTCCCCCGTGAGCCATATTCCATAACTTTAACCCATTTAGCCCTGTACTGCCCCTGAGTGGCTATGGGAGGAACTTGCTGAGGCTAAATGAACAGCCTACTTCAGTGTTGGTAATTCGTTGGTGTTCGCACATAAGTTGGCATATGCGTCATCTATGTTCGGCTTAATTAGCATTTACCATTCCCATCTCATGTTCCGCTGCGAAACACTGCTTCTTCACTATCTGCTTTTGTTACTATTTTAAATATGCATCTTCGGTTTTTTTGTTTTTTATGAAGTATAACTTGTAAGACCGATCTTATTTCTTAGAACAATGTTTTTATTTCACAGAGAAAAAAAAATAATCAAAATACTTAGTAATATGCTTTAATTTTTAATTGAATATGTTCTGCTTTATCGTAGAATTTATTGATTACTGTAACATTTTATTTTATTAGGGACCGTTTTGTAGTGTTGAAATATGTTCCCTATTACTTTCAATCAACTAGTTTATAAACATGCCTTTCCAATAGTAATGGCGAATCACACAACTGCAGACATCAGCAGATTTTGTTTTGTAGATCTTTGGCGGCCTGAACCAGCCTTCTCCACCACTGCCTATCTTGGGCTACTGCTTTCCGGTTTGTTCAGCCGTATATTTGTTTATCCTATCTATCCATCTGGTTTTTGGCCTTCCACGTGGTCTCTGGCCTACTACTCTGGTATTAATTGTCGTATAGAGGCGTCCTGATGGATTACTAAGAGCTACATGCTCTTCTCATCTTAACCTCCTTGCCTTCATGTCATGAGATATTGACTGACCAGTTTCTTTCAGCAATTCTTTATTGTTCCTTCTCCTCCATGTGTCAAGATTCTGGTCCCATATAGGTCCTGTTATCCTATGTAGAACTTTTCTTTCGAATCTCTCCATTCTGGTTTCTAATGTGCCGGTTAGAGCCCAGGTTTCACAACCGTACAGCAGAACTGGCTTAATAACGGCGTTGGTCCTCCAGGTTGGGCATAGGGCTAATAACCCTATCCCGTCAAAAACACCATATTAAGAAACCTAAAAGATCAGCAGATATAAGACATATAAATCCCTAGAACGATAGACGTATGATTCATTCCTTGCTTGTAGCTAAACTCTATGCCAGTCAGTCCTTTGATTGTAAGCCTTATGCTATCTTATTTTCAATAAATACTTTTTTTTTTTGTATCCTCAGAATTCCCTTCATTTTACTAATGACAACGTCTCTGTCCTTAATGACAAAACTCTGGTGGGTGTTTGTAGACAAAATTTGCAACAAAAACGTTAATTTGATGCATGGACCGATTTCCAATGGAAAAAGAGTTAAGACCAGTTTTGTGTTGTTGTTTTTTTTAAGGTGGTCACAGTTTTTTTTAATAAGAAGAAATAACATAAAAACAATTTAAGATAATTACATTATAAGTACATCATAGTATACCAGATTTTTTTTTTATGAGTGATTACATTTACTTAGGTCAATGATAAAAGGAACTTTCAGGTGGTATAATACGTATTCTGTATAATATAATACGGACTGCTTTGGTACATTACCCATTCACAAGCCGTATATCTCTGTAATCCCAATTCGAAAAATAATTCGGCATAATGGTAAGCTTTGCGTTAGTAGACTTTATGAAAATCCCTTTGATTATTGACCTTAGTAAATTTAATCACAGTTTGTGTTAAATTTACGATGGAATACTAAGAATTTAATTATTTTAAACAGTTTTAAACGATTTCTTGTTATACAATAAAAAACGTGACCACTATAAGAAAACATAAATTTGGCTATAAATCTTTTTTCGTTTAGAATCGGCCCTTGATCAAAACTTTTCTGTTGGAAATTTTGTCTAAATGGCTTCCCTGATTTTGGTTATAAGGAACTGAGAAACTCTACATAGTAAGAGAGAGGCGTGTATAGTGTTAAAAATTTAAACGCGATAGTGAAAAACATTAAATCTGAGTAGCTGTGTGAGTCTATCTGTAATGCGAAAAGTTCTACATAACTAAAATTATATTTTTATGGTATATATTTGAGATGTTGTTACACTAACTTTTCCGCCAAAATTTATTAATGAGAATTCGTACTCAATATTTGCGAAAAGCCACAAGTGCATTTTTGATATAGTTTAACTTTCAAAAATTGTTTATGAATTTCGAATTTATTTATCGACACTATAGCACAGACCCTAACACTATAGGGTCTGAAAATTTAACAAATAATTTTATATATAATATGGTGTGAATGTGTTCTCAGAACTCTATTATGAATGTCCTTTATTGAGACAGATTGTATTATTTATCAATAAACAAATAAATCAGAAATTTTATATATCAAGTATAGTTACAATAAGCACACCATTTTACAATGGTAGTTACAAGTATAGTTACAAGAATTGCTCATTAAGTTTTGTTTTCGGAATCTCAAGAGTTACGCATATTACCCCATATTACACCGAGTTGAAGTGGCTCTATCCATCTTATTGCCGTCAGTACTTCCTAGCTACCTTTCTGTACCAGATCATTAGAACTCATCGACCCTCCTACATTTTTCACAGCTTACAATTCAAAAACTCCATCCAATTCCGTCCTACTGGATCTCGTACTTCCGACCTCTATCTTCCTCCTCAACGAACTGCTGCGTTTGACAAATCCTTTGCAATACAAGCTGCCTCCCTCTGGAATGCCTTCCCTGCTGATATCCGACACTCTCAATCAGTTTCCTCTTTCAAACCCCTCCTCTTTAAACGCCTACTCCTTTCTCAATCCGCCTGATCACGATATATACCTAAAAGAGCTATCTAAGTATCCCCAGAAAATATTTCTGTTACTTTAGTTTTCTCCGTTTAAATTATGTACGCTTTAAGTACGATTATTATGATGTATATGCTTTTCTCTCTTTCCGTCAGTGTTCTTACTTTTAAATAACCATATTTTAAACATCTATTCTATTTGACCACTTACACATGAATTTAGCTCTTATAATTTGTTCTAAAGGGACAACAGTTCCAGAATAATAAAATATATCTTCATTTCATTTTCTAATGTTGTAAAGGAAATCATGTTCAAAGTTCTTAATTAGTTAAAGTAATGAAATGTCGCTTAATGACTTTTTAAACTTAAACCGACGATTTTATAGATTAAAATATTACAATTTTCACTAAAACGAGTTCAACTATTTTGAGTAAACTCATTATAATAACTTAAAATAAGTTGGTCATTAATATATGGCAGCAATGATTTTCATTGAAATAGTATGATCGGGGCAAGGTGGCCATGCGGGCTAACGGGTATGCATAGCAACTGATGGATGATAATTTGATAAAAATAATTACGAGTTCTTGTCCCTGTGCTGATGGAGAAGGAAAGGAAATCTCAGCCATCAATCCCTCGCCATCTCTCTCTGGTCCGGGAAAATCCCGTATAGCCTAAAAGGCAAGGATGTAGAGGACAAAAATACAATGTACGATCCGATTTTAGTGTCGAATTTCTGAATTTACATTGCATAAAACATCTTTCATTTTATTTTTTTTAAATAATTATAACTAGTGCTAAAAAAAAAAAAATAGTCAAATATAAACTATGACATAATTTGACAATTATCTAAAGAAGATAGCAGGAAATATAGGTGTATGATGGAAATTTCAACGAGTAATGTTTGGTCGGTGTGAACCATCTTAATTAGTGCTCCACTGGAATAGTCTCGGCCAGTTTGACTTCGAGTCTAGTCTGTATAGTGGCATTCCAGGTCCTATTTTATCGTACCTTTTCTTCCTCTTTATGAAGATGGCGCATTTCCATGGATTGGATTATATATCTTTTTTGGACTTGATGAGTTTTGAGGTGAGGGTATTCTTTTGCATTAAATTTAACTTATTTCAGTCAATGGAATATTTATTATAGAAACATAAATAATAATTATTAAAAATCTAAATTTCTTTGAAATATGTATTTTTTAAACGAAACTACGGAAGAGAATATATATTAAAAGATTATTGAGATTGAGTCGCTTAAAGCGTTAAATCACAAGTATATCGTTGGAGTTTCACGCATGCAGATTAAGTGAGAAGATGGATGGAGTGCTCCTTGCATTATCAGCGTACGTGCAGAAATGATTGATCGGTAGCCAGTGAAGGGGTATATTTTGATTCCGTGTCTATGTAAAGTTATCCAACTTATATTGTAGTTTTATATATTTAATAATTTATAATAAAATTTATAGCTATAAAACATTAATTGATTAATTGATTAATTTTATATCCCTAAAGACGGATAGAGTTTTTTGCTTAGTTGCTTTTTTTTTTTAAGTATTTTTATAGAGATTTGCCTTGGTCATAATAATTAGTCTTTGATTGCGAATTTATAACATTTTTAGAGGAAAACTTCGTCCCCCTCTTCAGCTATCTAAAATATTTTCCATAAATAAATATTTTTTTAGGTTCAATCATGAATCCAGTCAATATTAATAAAAATACATAATACTCAATACCAATATCCAATAAATAAATATGATATTTCATTTGTACACCACATGCTAAAAACAATATAAACTTAGATTTTATTCTCCCAAGAAATTGGGTGTCACAATATTCAATACAATTAGATCGGTTCAATGAAATAAAATGGATTAATGTAACAATTAGAGTTTATAGATAGCAGGAATAAAGATATCAAATGTGCTATTTTATAGTATGGTCCCAGGTATCATGAATAAATTTCGAGTCCTCTTATATATTCAAAGTTTGTTCCAAATGTTTTACATATATATGATATATATATATATATATATATATATATATATATATATATATATATATATTATATATATATATATATATATATATATATATATCGATTTAAAGCTATGTGGTTTCTGTTGCGTTCGATTGGATTTTTATGTTGATTTATTCTTATTTTCATTTTCAAATTTTGCATTTATTCATCCATATAGATTTTTTTACAAGCACGTTGCAGTTATTATTTTTGGAATCTATTGTTCACTTTTATCTTTTCTTTTACAGAATTGATTTGATATGGTGTTTTTATATTTCTATGCAATTTCGTATTTATCATTTTTTTTTTAATTTATTAACACATTTAGCATGGTATTGGAAACTGAAATAGATGGGGTTGTCTTTTTTTATTTTATTACTATTATAGGTTCGTAACTTATTTTGATTGAGTATGTGTTTATTTCATGTAGTATTATGTGCAATACTAATATTTTCATTTTTATCAAAACAGTATTCAATTTTTAATTGCTTACATTTTTTGTCATCAAATTGTTTTGGTCCATCTCCATTGTTCAGTTTTCGCTTTTTGGAGTTTATTTTTAGGTTAATAAATAATCTAATTCACTCAGAGCTGGATGACTTTTTCAGTGTTGTTAATTTTTTAATATCATCATGATTACTTAATATTTTATAATCTTCCTTATCTAAAAAAAAAAAATCACTTGTTTTCTAAAATTCGGTAGCATTCCCTATTTCTTTCAACCAAGTCAGGACATATTATTGAAGCAACTAGTATTTATTTTGGATCGGTAGTTATTTTGAAGAAAATAAAAAAAATAATCTTTCTAATACAAAGAAAAGACCCGTTGTCTAAAAATAAAAGCTTACTCAGTAAAGTAGTAGAACAAATTTGATATATTTATATTTATATTTAAAACCCGTGACGATTCAATACAGGATGGGCAATGTTCACATCTTACTAAAACTAATTAAGATGGTTCATATTTATCATATACACTTTCAGAAAAAATGTTTACTTCTACATCCACCGAACGAGATCTTTTGAAACTTGAACCGTTCTCTTAAAATTAACTGAAGGTTCTAAAAGAGTCTAAATCTAGCAGAATAAAGACCCAATAACCACTGCTTTAATATTTATAGTTTTGTTTTATTTCAGTTTTCAAATAGTGTAATTTATAACACTATATATAGTTTTAAATATTGATAGAGTCCGTACTTTATGCTCTTTCGGGGAGTAAAGTGAACATGGATGAAGAAGCTATTTCTAGCCCTTCAAAAAAAGCTGGGCAGTTTAATTCAGCTCCGAAAAGGAATCGAGGTCAGTGAACCCTTTATAACAAACTTACTCAAAATAGCTAATAGATTTTTTTTTCCGATGAAGAAGAAAGTAAAGAGATATCTGCCCAAACTAGCATAAACACTAACTTACAAGAATTTCCCCAAATAATAGTTTTTAATCCTTCCCAATAATTTTTCCTTTCCAAATCACAGGGAGATAATTACAAAACATAAAATTACCGTAAAAGATATAAATATTAAGTGTGGTGGAAAGAAAACCATTTTTTATGTATATAACAATAATTAATTCATAAACGTCAAAAATGGAGTTAAATTACTTAATCGTTTTTTCAATACCTATACTCCAGGGTATTAAATTTAACCTAAAGTGGTATTAAAACGCATGTCTACAGATTATCCTATGGAATACATCCAGGCCGTTCTAAACAGGTAAGGTTTGAAAATTTACAAAATGTTTCAAGTATCTAAAAAATCTGATGGCGTTGAAACAAAATTGCCATTATCAACTTGTTATAATACATAATAAAGAGCAATTGGTTAAACTTAATCATATAAAATATTGTAACAACGTTGTTGTATCTTGGGAAAAATATGTAAGTAAAAAAGCTTTGGCACAATGTTGTTTATATCAAGAATATAATCTCGTAGCTCGAATCTGCTTCAAAAGACCAAGTGCCTGAGATGTTCCAAAGAACACTTATCAAAAGATTGTCCTAATATCCTACGTAACGTGTTCCAAATATCCGTAAATATCCAATTTTAGTCGCGTACTTCTCAACTCAAATAAAGCGTTATACTGTTTTCCAACGGTTACTTAATTAATTTGATTCCCAAAAAGTTTAAGCCAGTAATTTTATGCTTCTTAAAATATATTAAAGCTAACTTTTGGTTTATTATTTTCAATAAAGAACCATTGTGATCGACCAAAAAATTAAAAACTTAACTCCCTCTCAAAATTTGAGGTTTTACGTTTCAGGATACGTAGAATTAGAAAAACGAATACAATTGTTTTTGTTCGTCCGCCGTCCGCTCATTTTCTCCGAAACTACTGGACCGATTTTTTTCCAAATTTGGATATAAAATCAGAGGTCTACCGAGAATAATCCTCCTTTATCTGCATTGCTATCCGCCCTTTACATCCAAAATGACGGTCGAAAAACCTTTGTTGCTGTTGGCTGTAGCGCCTAAACGATTTCAATAAAACTTCACTAAAGTCATTTTCTCGACGAACTTTAAATTTATTTAAATAACATACTTCAACGAAAAGCTGCTGTAAAAAAAAGTTACGAGGGTTGGTAAAATTAAATTTCCAATAAGTCAAAAATTATACACTTTTTTGTCGATATTGTGATTAGGTGTTTCAAAGGTATTTAAATTTCCTAAAAAATGAAGGAAGTTCCATCGAAATCAAAGCACCATTAGTAGAGATATCGCGATTTTAAAATATTTTTGGTTTATTATTTTCAATGATGACTTTTTGCTTGATAAACCGAAAATTTAAGTTTATATTTTTGATCAAAGTAATAGTCACAAAATGACAACTTAAAAAAAACAAATCTACTGAAAAGAAGTTGGTAAGTAAAATTACATGCTGCATTCCATCAGATCTGTAAATTAATAACTTCTAATTAAAAATTTCAATATCATAATTGGTAAAGTATTGGCTTTGATTCCCTTTAAAATTGGAATAATGTTTCTTTCTTATTACAGTTCGTAGATCATTGTGAGCCAAAGGAGTAGGCGCTATTGTTATTTTCATCTTTTCCTTATAGTCGAATGAATTTTAAATATATTAAAATTCTCTTTTCAATATTCTTCTGCCTAAACATTATAAGGTATAAAATGGGATTATTAATATTCAAAGTTCACTTTCCAGTCCTCTGATGTTATATTCATTATATTGCATCTCTTTTCAGGAATATTTTATGAATCTTCCTAAAATATTGAAATAAATTTGATAAATTGAAGAAAAGCTTTCCCCGATAAAGCTCTTAATAAAGCTTCGGACAATACTCTATTTCCAATTCTTTAAAATCCCTTGTTGATCGCGCCTTAAACTAAATAAGACTTAATGAATTCCTTATTTCGATATCATGTTTCAAGCAAACTTGAGATAAGATATATTCTTATTGACACTAGCACACAGTGGGGCGAAATTCGGGTTTCCATGAACATGAACATATGAATTGTAAATGATGCTGGGTTAACCTGATATTTAGTAGCCTTATGTTTCCAAGGCCAAGGAACACGAATATGACGCAAAAATGACCATTAAAATTTTAAACAATTTCTGTTGCTTTGTTGTTTTATAGATTCTAATTTTTAAGTTCCGGGACAAGAGACGCGAACTGAGTAGTTTTGTTTTCCCGCAAGCATTTCCCGCCTTCAGTCTAACCTTTATCTCTTCTTCAATTTCTTTTTTTTTCTAGTTATCGTAGAACCTAGATACCTAAATTTATCTACCTGTTCAAACATATTACCATCTATATCGATATCACCAGTAGTATCGCCATTTGTGCAGCTAACCATATACTTTGTTTTATCCACGTTTATTTCGAGTCCTAGTTTTTTACCGGCTTTCATTATCGTTGTCGTATTTAGTTTTATAGTTTCAACGTATTCGCTTAACAGTACCAGATCATCAGCATAGCCCAGCACGGATGTTGTCCCACCCAGATCCAACCCTTTCTCGGTACGCATTACCTCCCTAATGGCATACATGTTAAAATTATGTGTGTGTTACACACAAAATTTTAAAAACACAAAATATTATTATGATACATTTACATGTAATGAAAAAATGTAGCGTTTATCAATTATAAATATTCATATTAAAATAGTTCTTATGGAAGAATAAACATATTATTTTATTTTTATTGCAATAATCGATAATATTTACTACCTTACATTAACTGATGAAAAAATGATGCATATTTTTTCATTAGTTTTAAAGATTATATTATGAATAACTGATACAGATCAAGTTTTGACGATTCGTCCCAATGCTCTCATATTCAATATAGTCTAATCTAATTATTACGACATTTAAAAATTTTAAGGGTTTGGAAATAGTATATTTTATTACTAGAAGGAGGACAAAAAATTTTTTTTGTATTATTTAATTGCTGTGTGTGATAGTGAATTTAAAAAAAAATTATTATGGCTTTTTCTATATTTTAGATGCCTAGAGAACATTTATATCGAATTTCGTACAAACAAACTTATTTAGCAAAAAAATAAAAATATGGTGCGGCTGTATCATCATACAATTTTAAAACTAAATAATTTAATTTATATTCAAATGGACCTATTTAATATTTGTTAGTAAAAACATATTATCGTGGCTAAAGCTTTTAAAGATGTCATGGATACAGATGTTTCTGTATTAATATTAATTGTTAGTGATATAATTATAAATTTCAAAAAACTATTGACACCTTCGACAAAGAAGCCCTTATCGCACCTGACGTTATCTTGCTTGTACAAAATGCGGCCAACAATACCGCCGATTGTTGCTCTTGCGTTGACCATCGTTGGTCTAGTAGGAAAACCCAATAGACCGGATAGTTCCTCCAAACGTCAGTGCACAACCCCCGTTAGACAGCCAATAGGGGCAGATAAGAACGTTAAGCCCCCTAATCCCTATTCAGCAGCCCTTTTGGGCCCTTGTGTTAGACAGTTTTAATAGCTCACCTCTGAATTTCCCTGACCCAGTTACAAGATCCTGCTTTAGGGATTTTTACTTGATACAATCTCTAAAATTAATTTATTTCATGTTAGTCATGAAAGACCCGTAAGACCTATGATGAAAGAGATGAAAGACCTAACTTTCAGGAATGGTTTTAACAGTCTGAACTAAGTTAATCGGCAATAACAAGCAAAATAATGATAAACTATTTAAAATGAATTTCAAGTATTTATACCTTTTTTTTTTTGTTTAGACACTTTTTGATAATTTTGTAGATGTTTAGATTATGAAAAAAAAAAAATTATAGTTTTAAGTTTATTTTATTCAAAATATATATTCCGTGGTATTAACATCCGCCTGAAACTTCGTAAATAGTTTCATCTCATCGTAACCTGCAACTATTTTATTTACGAAAACTCTTGGAATGGGGGCGTTTTCAATCAGAAGGGGAACCAACTTTGTCCTTTTAATTAGGTACTAAAAAATCGTAAATACCTATTTCCTTTCTACTTGGATCGTAAGATAATTTGATCACTAAATCCATAAAAAAAGTGGCTTTCAAAAATATTGATCCGTTTGGTGTGACCTACACCCCCAAAATTTCGAAATAATGAGGTTATATAGGACAAACGGCCCAATATTTTTCTAGACTATCTTTCCTATCGATTTTGTGATCAAATTATGTTAAGGGAATGTATATTTATGAGTTTTTAGTACCTAATTAAATAGATAAAGTTTGCTCCCCTCCAGATTTAAAACGCCTCAATTCCAAGAGTTTTCGTAATAAAGTAGTTGTAGGTTATGATGAGATGAAAGTATTTACGAAGTTTCAAGCGGATGTTAATAACTCGATAAAAAGTGGTCTTTACCACGGACTAATATATTACAAACGTTTTATCGAACTTGCTTCGACTATTCTAAATTCTTAGCCATTTTATCTGGCCACGGAAAGACAATAATGGACAAATATAACTTGGTAATATACACATTAATACACAAGGCAATCGAATATTCATAACATCTGAATATGGATTATCTTTGTGTTATCTGTGGAATGCTAATTGTTATACTAAAACATTCAGTTTCATACACTCCCCAAAAACATTTATTTTTTACTTCATGCAATGTTTCGCTTCGTATTATTTCGTATAAGTATTGTGATGTAAATCAGACAGTTGATTTCAAATCACTATAGGACGATACCGCATTTTTTTGTTATTTAGTGAGCTAAATTATTGGAATTCAACTCAACTCTGTTGGAAGTATCGCAACATTTTTCCATATGGCAAACAAAATTCTTACTCCGTAATATTTTTTTGGTGTTTGTCTGAATTCTTCTAATTTGCCAATGTACCCGCTGCTGGGCTTGGGCACCTGCAGAGTTATGTGAGTCGGACCTTCGTCATAAATTTTGTATTGCCAGGTTTTTAATATGAAGAGCCAGTGTGGCATTGGAAGCTCTACTACGCCAGACAAATAACAAGTAGTTGCATGTGGGTCCTGGCTCATACATTTAAGAAGAATATCATCATCAAAGACCGATGGGCGGCGTGGATCTGTAAGGCTCAAATTCCCATTATGGAAACGCCGGGAGCAATTTTCTCACTATTTCGATGGTTAAATGACTTCCGAGCAAAGATACAAATTTCTTCGGCAACTGCCTACAGGCTTAGATCATTGTTCCAGTACATCGCGAATCACGATATTTTCTTCTGACATTGCACGTGTGCACAATACAATACAATATGATTCACCAATTGGCATATTCAACTAACTCAATCATTAAAATAAAAGTTAAATTAATATTGTTATTATTATTAGTTTTAACGGATTAAGTCCATTCCGTAACTGAGGAACCAAAGGAATACGAACGCATCCGAGCTCGTTCGAAAGATTAGAACACGCTTCCATCCATAACATGAGCTTAATATAATTCGGACTCCGACAATATTTTATAAATATACATTTGCGGTTTTCATAAATGCTAATGTTTGTTATTTTTTAAAATTTAATTGTATAGATTACAGGGATATAAATATTAAAATATTTATATAAAAGGGTACATATACAAATAAAAATACCCACAATAGAATATAACTTTCTCTCCCCCTTTCTCTGAAAATACTTATTTCAGCTGAGAAAATGATGGTAAGTGAATGTTTTATGACCCACCGCACCAGATTTTTTTTTCTCTCCTGGTAATAATCTTAGGTTTGAAATCATTCTCAATTTCTCTCAAGATTGTAAAAAAAATATTTCTGGTTTGTTTCACAATAAGCTTGTAAAACATCAAATTTCCTTTTTCTATTAACCTTGTCCATTTTCAATCGTTTTAGCAGCCCATATTTAATATTTTGTACTTATTAGATTGATTCGTATTTTTTCGTGGGTGATAAATATTCAGGAAGCAGTATTTTTTTTTCAAATTTATTATTATATTTGTGCAAACGTTTCAACCCAAACATGTGCGTCATCTTCTGGGCGTGCTTTGAGCACTGAAGGTATTCAAGTACTGAGAGTAATTGAGTACTGCAGAGTACTTGAACACCCTCAGTGTTCAAACCACGCCCTGAAGTTGGCCCACATGTTTAGGTTGAAACGTTGGGACAAATAAGAAATTAAATTTTTTTTTTAAATGACTGCGTCCTGAATATTTATCACCCATGATATGTTTTTTTTTTTTTTTAATCTATTTATGGAATAATAATACATGCAGCCACTGCTGGAGGGCTATAAGCATTAGGGCTAAAAGTTCTCATTCATACAATACATACAAATAATAAAGAAATAAATATAAATATAAGAAGTAAATAAATAATACTGATGAAGAAGATAAATAAAAAGAAAAGAAAAAATAATAATAATAAACAAATAAAATAAAATAAAAACTTCTAAACACAATCATAACTATATACAATATATACATTCGCCCAAGAATCTCCGAACCAGGCTTTTTCCCCCACACGTGGAAGGCAAAGCAAGACTCCGGAAGATCCCAGCGCCACTTTTCCAGCCGCATCACTAGTATTAGAAGCCAGTGGAGACTGGAAGAGGGCACTAGAGCCACAGACGCTCAGGACATGAGTGGAGAAGCTGGCCATTGCCAGGACTCCAAAGGCATATTTACAAAAGATCTCGAGGCCACTGCCGTTTCAACCTTCGAGGGGGATGGTATGGATGCTCGGAGCTGGATAGGGATTGGGCTAGAGGATTGGGATGATGTATGAGGTTCTGGTGAAAGTTGATGAATCTGGATGGGATGATGTCATGGACATATGGGATGTTAAGGTCACGGTGTAGGGTCTTGTTCGTGACATAATATGGAGCATTGACTATTGTTCGAAGGACTTTAGACTGGAAGGATTGGATGCGTTTGATATTCGATGATTTAGTTGTCCCCCACAGCTGAAGTCCGTAGGTCCAGATAGGTTTCAGTATGGTCTTGTAGATTAATAATTTGTTTTCTGTTGAGAGATGAGATGTTCTGTTTAGTAGTCTATATAGCTGACCAAATCGTCGGTTAAGCTCTTGTCTTTTAAGTCTCGTATGTGGGTTCCAAGTCAGTCTTTTGTCCAGAAGGAAGCCAAGGTATCGGACTGTGTCTGAGTAGGGAAGAGGAATTGAATTAAAATAGGATTGGAGGACAGGATCTGCGTCGAAGATTGAAAGTTACATGTTTACATTTTGATTCATTAATTTTGATGCGCCAGTTGTT